>MU543134.1:0-10558 GCA_024362625.1 Silurus asotus
TATATATATAAATATATGTATGAATGAAAATAAAATGTCACTTGTACAACGTCTAAACTAATAAGAATCTCAGCCGTGTGCAATTCAAACCCCTCTGGACCTGTTATTTTCTTTGTGTCTCTTTCGCCTCGGTGTCATTGCGACAATTACTGTGAATACACAAACAGCCATGAGTGCTGTGTACAAGGAAATGTATAAAAAATTGTTCATGCTTTATTGGATGCAGTCCTTTGGGGGGAAGGGAATGTGGCTCATTACACTTTTTGTAATGTGACTCTATAAAAAAAGCAAAGAATTTCTTTTAACGATCGGTTTAATGAAGCCATATCTTTCAATGGCCATAAGCATCAACCGTTAAGCACCTTCTCGAATCATTCACCTGTGTGAGAAACACTAAGGTTAATGCAGGACCTTGATCTGTGTAGGCTTTCACTGTAGGCTTTGGATTTGCTAGGGGATTAAACTCAATCTTTTTCTTTCGTTACAAAAAACTCATTCTGGTCAAACATAAGTGTCTTGTTATAAACAGGTTTCATTTACATTTACGGCATATGCCAGATGCCCTTATCCAGAGCAACTTACATCTGAGCAGTTGAGGATAAAGGGCCTTGCTCAGGGACCCACCAGTGGTAGCTTGGTGGTGCTAGGATTTGAACTTATGCCCTTCGGGTTTAATGCCTTAACCACTGAGCTACCATCTCTCCATTCGTTTATAACTGCTATAAAAGCATGTGAAGGTTTTCATCTTATGTGTTCCTGTGTGTGTGTGTGTGTGTGTGTGTGTGTGTGTGTGTATATATCTGCATGTTCATGTGTTGCTCTCTGGGCGCATGATGTTCTGAATCCTAGAACTGTTCTCATTATCACCTCAGGTTTCTCTGACAGCATGGAGGAGGAAAATGGTGCTGCGACCTGATTTGTAAAATAAACCACTTCACACACAGAAGCATAAACTTGTCATGACCTCCTGGTACATGTGTGTCTCAGTACACACATTTCAGATTGGAAGGGTGGAAGCAACTCCATCTCAAATATGGAAATAAGCTGAAATGAATATTTTCTCAAAGCCTCAGCAGTAAAAAAATGGTGGTGGTGCTGGGATTTGAACTCATGACCATCCAATCCAAAGCCCTAAAAAAAATACCACTTTCTCTCACACCTGACTTTTCTTTTTGGTTAAGGGCCTCGCTCAAAGCCCCAGCAGTGGCACATTTGATGTGCTGAGATTTGAACTCACAACCTTCTAATCCAAAGCCCAAAGCCTTAACCAGTGAGCTACTACCTTTTCTCACACATTACTTTTCTTGGATGCAGTAGAATGAAATTTTGCCTTAAAATGAAATACCCCTTCCACAATGATCCTATGCATCTTCATGAAGTTAGAGTGGAAGATCTTGAGTGGCCTGCTATAGAGCTTTGACCTTTACTGACCCCCTTTGGGATGAACTGAATCACTGAATGCATCAAAGGCTTTCATACCTCACCTACATTAGAACCTGATGCCCTTGTAGCTAAATAGGAAATCTCCACAAAAGCATTTTAAAATCTAGTGGAACATCTTCGCAGAAAAATGGACGCAATTATAAGAGCAACTGGAGAACAAATGAGATGCTCATAAAAGATGCACATGCTAATCTTATGGTCAGGTGTCTACAAAATGTAGTGTACGTTATTTCTTCTTTATTTTGTCCTAAACCTTTACAAACCTTCCCAACTATGAACAAATTGCTGCAATAGAAAAAACAGGAATAAAGAGCTATAAAAGTGTAGGACCTTCCTGGACTTAATTCTAATTACAATCCAGGAAACAGTTTGAGTTCCTCTCTAGACTAATTAACATTTTGGCTGCAGATATGACTTAGTTAAAAATCATTCATCTAACAGCTCGGATGCATCAGGCACCTATTTATAGCTCAGCGGCCAGCCAGCCCTTTTATCCCTCTTCATCCCAGGAAGATAAGCCTGCTGTCTGATGTCTGTCAGGTGCTTCCAGGTTGATAATTTCCCACAGATGCATTGATATGTTCAACAATCTCACAAGCACCTTTGATGGGATTTAAGCTAGCGGTGACACACATTACCAAACAGTGGAATGTAAACCACCATGTAGGGTAAAGCTGCAAAATTTGGTAGCAATAACAAGGGAAATCTACAGTCATTAATGAAGAGCAGGGGTATGAAGAATCAGCAAAACAAATGTAACATATTTGGTTAACATTTGGAATGTAAAAATGGAAACAAATGGAATATAAGAGAAGAGATTGCAGGAGCTGAAGCATCTTGTTTGAGGACCCAACATTGGCAACTTGGTGATGTAGATTTGTACTCCTATGAATTCCTATGGTGTGAGAAGGAAGTGGAAAATTTTGTAAAACAGCAAAGCCATGTCAGCCTTAATATGTTTTCGTTTTCGAGTTAAAGTAGAAATCCAATCAGTAAAATACGACTCCATTGAAAGTAAAAGTGTCCCTTTAAACTTTCACTTTTACAAAAGTTTTTGCCTTCAAATGTACTCAAGTATCCAAAGTACTATGATTTATTATAACTATAATGTTCCTATTATTATTTTTATCACAAGACTCTTTACTTAATCACCTCAGTTTATGTGAAAAGACTCAAATGTGTCTCTCAGCACACTGCTCTATTAATAGAATGACTAATTAATTAATTAATTAATTAATGACTAAAACACTGATTGATTTCTATCCAAATGATCATCAACCCAAAACCCTCTTTTCAGCTACTTTAAATAAATAACGTGTAAATGAGGTCACGTGTGTCGTGGAGAGTTAGAGTCTGGAGTTCCATTATTTAATCCTCCCTAAATGTTCTGCTTGCTGTTGAACTGATGCTGAACTGTATGTTGGTAAAAAGTAAATACCAAGATGTGCCAATCAAAACAAGTTTTAAACACAGCGTGCGCTCGACCCTGATTGGTTTCTTGCTGCGTGTTTAAACAGTTACGTTTTTATCCTCATAAATAAAAAAGAACGACTTATTTCACAAAATGTATTTGAGTGAAAGGATACTTTACTTAAAATAAGTGCACTACTTTAAAATGTAGTGAAGTTAAAGAAAAAGTCTCCCTAAATGGAAATACTTTAATAAAGTACAGATTTGCATAAAAGTTATTTAAGGAATGAATTACATTTGCTTCATTACTGTCCAGCTATAAATGACTGTTTTGGCCTTTCGTCCACACTGAGACGGCGTAAACGTAGGGTTTTGAAACAGATATCTCCAAAACAGATCATTTTGAAAACACCATTTTTGTGTCGCTTTGTGGACTGTGTGTAAAAAAAAAGTCTTTTGAAAAGACGGCGTACTTTTAGTTGACGTTTTAAAAAGACGGAATTGACGTGGGTCGAAGCGTCTTACATTTTGCTCGTGAAGTACAGAGATGTGAGGGTTTTCAAATGTTTTGGTGCAGATGAATGTTTTAGAAGAAAACGTCGTTTTCAAATGTATCCGGATTAGTGTATCTGTAGGCTTAGCGCTCAGGAGAATGCAACCTTTGATTGCAAGGAAGGGAACAGCTCTGGAAAATGTGTTTACCTTTATAGCATTTGGCAGATGCTTTAATTAAGGACTTACATACAAGCAGTTTAGGGTTAAGAGCCTTGCACAACGACCCAAACACCTTTAAACCAAACACCTTCCAATCAGATGTTCATCTTAACCACTAATATACACTACACAGACAAATGTTTGTAGAACCCTGACTATACGATTGGTATATGTACTTTTTTTTAACACCCCATTCCACATTTAGTCCCCATTTGCTGTAAACTCTTCTGAGAAGATGTTCCACCAGATTCTGGAGTGTTCTTGTAGAAATTTGTACTCATTCATCCACAGGAGTTTTAGTAAATTCTAATGTAAGGTAAGTTTTGGGTTGTAGTCTGCTTGCTGCTTCACATTACACACAAAAATGAATACATCACAATCTCCACACACACAAATGATGAAAACATCAGTCTGTGCTCAGAAATGTTACCCAGTTCTCTGCTTTACAATTCCTTTTCCCCGCATTCCATGTGTCTGTTACTCTAGCATCCCTCATCATCTATTCATATATTTGTTGTGTCATTATGTAGACGTGTAATCAAACAGTGTTCAGGAAAGAAATTACATCATGCTATATTGCTTTAAATTCTAATATTTTTTCCATGAAATTGTATTAATTTATTCCCATCAGTTGATTCTCTTCATGTCGTAGTGTTTCTCTCCGCTGCACTGCTTCCAGTACGTGTATGTGGATGTTAGATTTTTTGTCCAATCAAATTCCAGCCTCTATGTATCTAATCTGTCCAGAGCCTTCAGAATCAGTACTGCTGGCCTTTTTACCTTTGTGTCTATTATAAATGGGTCTGTTTCTTTAACCAATCAGATTTCAGATTCTCCTCACAGGGCAGCTCGCTTGCCCAGAATAGCGTCAGCATTTTTCCGTCTTCTGATTGGTTGGTCAGAGGGAAACTTTTACAGCCGAGTTCGACTGGCAAAACACGTGTGTAGCTGCACACCTTAGTACATCTAAATTAGACTTTTTTATGCCTACAGAGGAAGAGAAATTGATTTGGTCTCAGACATACTTAAAAATCCATTTTCCAGAGAGCTAGACATGGTGAGGAGGTCAACCCCGAAGCTAGCTAGCGTGTCTCAGCCCGGGGAAGGGTTTGTTCTCCACTTCAAGACCAGTGAATACGAGTGGTACCACTGAATTACAGCCTCCGAGGAGCGCTACACATTATGAGTCTGAATCTATGGTAAATAGGTTGTATTTTATTTACATTTTAATCTTTTTGTCATGTTATTAGACAAAAATTGATTCTGAACTGCTCCAGGTTTGGAGTTTTAACTGGGTTTCTGCATGAGTTACATCTCTGGTCACTGTTCCCACATTCGATTTTCAATATAAAGGATCAGAAAGGTGCTTTTTATAACCAATCTGGCATAAGATTATCAGCGGTAAAGTAAATAACACTGATTATCTCTTCATCATGGCACCTATTAGTGGGCGGATATATTTAATAGGCAGCAAGTGAACATTTTATCCTTAAAGTTGATGTGGTCGAAGCAGGCGAGCGAAGGTAAAATGGGCGAGCAAAGGAGTTTAGTGAGTTTGCAAATTTTGATGTCTAGACGACTGGCAGGCGGTGATAAAGTTATGCCTGATTGGTGTTTACCTGTCATAAGTACACTACAGAACAGTGGGAGCACAGGGTCAGATATGGGTCAGCCATGATATGGCAGCACTGGAGCACAAAGGGTTAAGAGTGGCTGTGTTTTGAGGCCCTTTGAACCTCAGCAATCGATTGTGTAAACTTGTAAACTTGACACAGAAAATTGTATTAAAAACTGTAATCAAAAAGCCTTCACAAAGTTGTAGGCACACATCTGCATGGGATTTGATGTGGAAGCATGACTATTTTTCTTCTTTTACTTTCACAAGTTGGGTTGGAGTGGAAGATCTCCTGCAATAGAGCTTCAACCCTATTAAACATTAACATATAAACACTGACTGCATCCTAGGCCTCCTCACTTCATCACCTACATCAGGATTTACTAACATCCTTGTAGATAAATCATGAATCAATAAATCTCAGAAAATCTTCATAAAATCTAGTGGAACATCTTTACAGAAGAATGTTATTAGAGGTTATTAGAACAGTAAGCAAAGACTGAATACAATCTGTTCTACCATCTTTCCAGGAGACGCTATGTTCCACAGCCAATCCACATCCGCAATCAGTGATAACTGCCGACTATTTCCTGGACATTAAACACACGCTTCTCATCTCCGCATGATCTCTCTTCTCATTCCGCACTGTACATCACATACAGGCGCACACGACTGGCACGTATTCGCATCCACACTTCACGACTCATGTTTATGCATGAGTTGTGTTTAAGCATGTGCATCCCATCCCATCCGTCTTCTTGTTGGCAGAGTGTACACGTAGTAATGAAAAATGAGATTTCTGCACTGCTTGTACTATTTGGTTTATCTTGTCTTATGTATTCCACACCGATGTTAACGCATAAAAAAAGTTAGTATTTGCCTCATTTTTAACAGATTTGCGTTGGTAAAAAAGGATGAATTTAATTATAATTATTAGTAAACACGCTGTACTTTTATTATTTAGAAAGTGAACTGTAAACTGTTTCTCGGGCGCGTTCTCTCAGGACCGCTGCTGAATATGACGTATCACAACGCTACGGAGGCTGAGGCGTGTCCTGAGAGTCACGTAGAATTCAGATTAACATGGCAGAGGTAGAGCTGTAACTTCGTGCTGACAGAAGAGGAAAGGGTTTTATTTATTTATTTATTTTTAACTACAAAGGAGCGTTTGTAAAAGTGCCATGTGTTAGAAGTAAGAAGGCACTTAAGTAAATTGATGATTTGCTGTCTGTCTGAATCAAAGAAATAAATGTGAACTACCTGTACCTTATTGAATTCCATTGCATATTGCATTGTGTTGAATCAAATGTCACTGCATTGTAATGGGGTATCGCATCACATAGGTAGCCGCTTCACTTGCATCTTTAATGTATCATATCGGTATCGTTATAATATCGTATCAAGATGCAATTACATGTTGACAATATGATAGCAATCTAAGGCTAGGAGTCATTTGCTCATATATATTCATATGGGGGCAGATTTTGTTTTTGTCATAGTGTTTCCTTTGCCCTGTAATCAATCCTAAGGGATATGTCAAAAATATGCATCTGGCTAGCTTCACAAGGTCTCATGAAAACATGGGTTTACACCTATCTTTGGTGTATCTGGCTGTCAGTGGAAAATTGTTGGGTGAAATATATGGAAAGGAAAACAGCTGCAGGGGCAGCGATGTTACCACAAATGTCCCTGTTTGTAGATGACAAATGCATTTTGAATGGGATTGTAATTACACCTTTCCCCAACACTGCCCATGATTTTTGTAACGACACAGAGTTCTGTGAGCACCATCAAGACCTTGCTTCCCTCTGGTACATTCACCAGCTTATTGACCGCCCACCCTGGTGACTTTCTCCCTCAAATGGATTGTGAGATTTACCAGGTCACCTACATGTGGAGGGAGTCGGTTGAACAATGTGACTCTGCATTTCAGCAAACTCTTTCTAAATGCCTTGAACACTGGCCTTATATGACCTTTAATATTTGTACTGTGAATATTATTCCATTCTTCACCTGGACCCAGTTGCATGTCCAGATTTGACCTTTCCCTAATGACTTCTTAGCAGCAGCAAGTCCTTGTCTGCACTACAATTGTATGTGACATCTCCTGAGATGCACCACCGCATGGGGAAAGGCATCTTTTTGGGATAAATGAGTGTAAAAAGTGTTTTTTAGTTACTTTGCTTTTGTGACAAAAGGGGCTCTCAAAAGAAATCACATAGAAACAGACTCTGATGATCTTTAAATGTGGACAGAAGACATGTCATATAAGGGCACACACTTGACTCATATTGGGCTTTTATTATTAGTGTGTGTGACTTGAAATTGATACTTTTGTAAACTTCCTTGTTACTAGCAATTATGGTCACCGATTATACACCACCCCTAGGGGATCAGGGAGGGTCACAGGCATTGCTGAGTGGCCCAACAGTCACAGTTTGGCAATGCAGGGGCTAAATGTGGACAGAAGACATGTCATATAAGGGCACACACTTGATTCAGAATTCATACCTTCCACAAATGCCATCAGTTCAAGTTTTCAAGGGTCCAATAAATAATACCTTTCTAAGAAAAAGGTATTTGGTGCCTTCATACACCATAAGAGTCCTGGGTCTTCTTACTCATATTGGACTTTTATTATTAGTGTGTGTGACTTGAAATTGATACTTTTGTAAACTTCCTTGTTACTAGCAATTATGGTCACCGATTATACACCACCCCTAGGGGATCAGGGAGGGTCACAGGCATTGCTGAGTGGCCCAACAGTCACAGTTTGGCAATGCAGGGGCTTGAGTTCCCAAACTTTCTCTTAGTAAACCAGAGCCCTTACCATTGAGCTTCAACTTCCCCTACTTTGTTCAAGTATACTGAAGGAACTGTCAGTGTCCCCCAATACGCAAGGCTTTTTATCAGTGCCATAATTAAAAAACTAAAATCACACCTAACAATTACATATTGTTCAGCTGAAATAACATCATGTGCTCTCTCAAAATCACCACACAGAAAAGGATTAAAGGCGGCTTCACAAAATGACAGTGTGTGAAGAAAATGTGCTGTCTATTCTAGTGTTTATTAGAATACAGGTAGTCACCAAGTACCGATGGTTCGACTTTTTTCAATCTTGCGACGACATTATTGATACGATAAAATTGTACAAATATTTTAAGTTTAGTGCGTCAGGCAAACGTAGCAGCATATATGGATGTACGCATCTTCTGCCTTATCAGCGGTCAACAGAGTTCTGTAGTCTCGGTGTTAGAGCATTTTTTCTGTGTTTTTGGTGTTTCAAAGCCCAATTTAAGCTCTTGTCTTTCTTCTTTTTATCGGCGTTACCGAACAGTAAAACAAATTGGAAATTTGGCTCGTTCACGCGCCTGCTGCCGCATACTGATCACATTCTTTAAGACTCCAGGGTAGGCTAGGCCATGTCTCGACTTACAATATTTTCAAGTTACGACGCCATCATCGGGCCGCATCTCCATCGTAAGGTCAGGATTATTGGTTAAGGCATTGGACCTTGGCTTTTAAAGGTCAAGAGTTCAAATCCCAGCCACAACAATCTGCCACAGCTGGGCCCTTGAGTAAGGCCCCTAACCTCATAGAATGTGCCTCCTCAAATATTAATCTTTGTGCCCCCTTTTATCCCTTTATATATTCTGACCAGCCCAAATCCATCTATAAACAAACCAAAACCATGTTGAATCTTCTTATCTGAATGGCCAGGGGGTATGTAAATGGTTAAAATGTCTGATTTTTTATTAATAAATAAAAAATAATATTTAGCAAATCTCTGTGACATAACAACAACATGGTATAAGTCATTGGAATTTACACCAGTCAAGTATGGGGAGGGAGTATTAGGGAAGAAGTAGTTTACTGCGGCATGGAACTTTGGACCATGAGTACAAATCCCAGCACCACCATTAAACCAAGCTGAAACTGCTGGGACCTTGAGCATAGACCTTAACCCTCAAATGCTCAGTTGTAATTGTCGCTCTTGATAAGGGCGCCTGCCAAAAATGTAATGTAATGTAAGTATAAAGTAATGTAAGTATAACCTGCCTATTATTGAGTATGTCAAAGCCTGGGCTGCTGTGTTATCTAGCTCCATGGTAGGTGTCCCAGGGTTGGGCTTCCATGAATTAGATTTGTTTGTCCAACACATCCTACATATGCTCAATCAGATTGTGTTCTTGGTGTCCAGGTTTTGCAACTTGAACAAATTACCATGTTGCTCAAACAATTTCTGAACAATTTTGCAGTGCAGCAGGACGCATTATCCTGCTGAAAGAAGCGTTCTCGGTTAGGTGTGTATGTCGTACTCATTGACAGGTAGCAGAGCAAGGCAATTAATAGTATTTACTTTAGCTGTCAGTGATTTTAATATTATGGGTGGTTGATGTAATCCATGTTTTAAGCATCAATTAAATCAAACCTTTCCAGAAAGCTGTTGACTTCAAAGTAAGTGGTTTAAAAACAGGCTTAAAAGACTAATGTTTTAATGGGTATTTGATTTAATAATAATAATTTTAAAAAAAGGTTAAATTAATAAGAAAACACAGAGAAAGTAAATAGTCTGGTCTCCCCACCTGTTCGAGCCAAGAAGCAAACTGTCAAAAAATGAGTTGTTTTTTTCGGTACCCCATCTGAGCATCCAGTAGATGTGAGGATTTTGCTTTCCTCCACAGAGATGTTGTTTGATTGGGTTTCTCCTAACCTCTCCAATTTCAATATAAATCCTGAAAGTGCTGCCGTGTGTGCCAGTGCTGCTGCTCTAACCTTTAATGTTTCTTTTGCTAACTTTTATCAATATTTAATAGTTCAAATGAATTGCATCTTTAAAAAAAGAAAAACTGGGTCCTGCTGTAAAAATGATACTACATCTGTCTAAACTGTTAAAATAACATACAGTAAATGGACACATGACTTTTCCAGCTATATGTCTCATCTGCAAACTTTCCCCAAATGTTTCCTTTAATTGTACAAGGGGACCCAAACCTGTTCCATGACAATGCGCCTGTGCAAGGATCTTGAGTGGCCTCCTGGGGAAGTGGTAGCTCAGTAGTTAAGCCTCTGGGTTACTGATCAGAAGGTTTGGGGTCCATTTACATTTACAACATTTGGCAGACGTCCTTATCCAGAGCAACTTCCAGGCCGTGCTCAAGTGGGCATCTTGGATTTGAATTTTGGACCTCCTGATCCAGAGTCCAATGACAACCACTAAGCTTTAACCTCTTCAAGCCCCAACATTGCACAATGGTGTGAATTTGTCCCTGATGAGCAGCCGTGGCGACTGTGGCAAGGAAAAACTCCCTTCAGATGTAATGAGGAAGAAAACTTGAGAGGAACCAGACTCAAAAGGGGAACCCATCCCCA
>MU543196.1:0-16690 GCA_024362625.1 Silurus asotus
GAACTGAAGATCAAAGTTCATAAAAGAGGCCCAAGGAACACTTAAGATTTAAAGAGCATTTGTATGAAAGAATCACTCCTGAGCAATGCAGACGTCTGGTCTCTCCATACAAGAGGCGTCTAGACGATGTAATCACCAACAAAGGCTTTTCTACAAAGTATTAAATAAAGTGTGTTTAATTCTTATTCTTTGTGTCATTTCACTTTATTTATTACGACTCAACTTGTAGACTAAAATGTTCTGATTTCTTTGTATGAATTCAATATTCGGCTTGATGGCGACACCTGGTGGAAATTTTGTGTCAATAGCCCACTTAGAAATCCCCTTATGATAAAAATGCTGATGTGTCAAATACTTATTTTCCCCGTTGTGGAAATAAATATATATATATATATATATACACACACACACACACACACACACACACACACACTCTCTACACTTAGATTAATTTATACACACTGCTAAGTGCAGCCATTTTGTGTGTAAATGTTTGTAGTACTTGAATCTGAGGCTGCACCGAGGACTACAATAATTTTAACCCAAAATGGCTGCACTTAGCAGTGTGTATAAATTAATCTAAGTGTAGAGAGAGAGAGTGTGTGTGTGTGTGTGTGTGTGTGTGTGTGTGTGTGTGTTTATAGACTTTAGACCTACTTTACTGATCCCGTGAGGGAAATTATTGTGTTACAGCAGTCCTCAGTGCTGCCTCAGATTTTCAGTAGGAACGAAAAACTGGTTCAAGGTTCGGCTCTGAGCCCTTTCCTGTTTGCAGTCTAGTGGTGTGGTTGCAAGGAGAAGAGTTGATGAAGGTGGAGGGGTTTAGGTACCTGGGGGTCAACAGTGCAGTGGGAGTGATGAAGATGGACAGAATTAGAAATGACTTTACCACTGGAGCAGTGTGAACATCTGTTGGGTGAATCTCACTTCTCTGTTTCACAGGCTCATGTATGCGTTCGGGTCTGACAGATGCTACCAACTACCATCTCCATCACCCTCCTGAACTCAACACTACACTACCAGGACACTGAGGACTCACTGGTGATTTACTGATTCTACTGCACCAATCATCCTGCAGTTCTGCTCCTTTCTAAACATCAATATACAATCTGTTTATACACACAGTTTATACCGTGTGCAGATGTTCAATGTACACAATTCATATTATACATTTTATCTCCTTCATATATATATATATATAGTGCCGTGTGTGTGTGTGTGTGTGTGTGTGCGCGTGTGTAATATACGCACACACACACCCTAGTCTTTTTAGGGCACGTGCACTGCAGCTTCTGCAGATTTTTCACATCTCAGAGTTTTTATATTTATGT
Organism: Silurus asotus; assembly: GCA_024362625.1. NCBI lineage: Eukaryota > Metazoa > Chordata > Actinopteri > Siluriformes > Siluridae > Silurus > Silurus asotus. The sequence continues at coordinate 1,332 of MU543196.1, forward strand.
GTGTATATAATTCATCTGCACTCTGTCCGTTTGCTCGATGTACATTTGTAACTGGATTTTGATGAACCAGGTGGAGATTCAGTGCGCAGACTTCCTGCTGTTCTGGTGGATAAATGAGTAAGAACCCCCACAGAAACTCTTCCCCGCAGAGTGAACGCTGTTCCTGCAGCAGGAGAACCTCCAGATCAACACCTGTGTTCAGAATGCAGTGTCTTCACAGGCCTGGTGGTGGCGTGGTCAGATGTTCCAATCCTTTTCTCCATATGGTGTGTGTGTATATGCAGTATTAATGTAGGTGCACCTGCAGGAAGTTTCATTTCAGAGACATGTTCTGGTGCATTTTCACTGGAGGAAAATTCAAATTGTGTAATTCTGCTTTTTGAAGTTTTAAATCAGTTTGTGGAGGAATAAATAAAAACATCTAAATGAATCTAAACCGTAAAACCCCCAAACCAACACCACAATAAAAAGGTGTGGGATCTGCAGGGGGTTCTGGGAAAGAGTTCTCAGATTGTACAGGTTCTACAGCTGATACTGTAACATCAGGATTATTAGTGTTGATCTGAGGGTTTATATTTCAGGTCTTGTGTATCTGGACATTAAATGCAGTGATGTAATAAAACAGTAGGTGGAAACTCAGGATAAGTTTTTTATTTAGAACAGTAGGAGTTTACAGAAATATAATGATGTTCACAGCTCACTTCCTCCGACTGAAATCTGAACTCCAGCAAATATTCCTAATCTGAATTCCCTCTGAAGACCAAACGACATGCAGCACTTTTATTCAACCTCCAATATTCCATCTTAAAACACATGCAGCTTCTTTCTTTAAAAACATCTCCATCAGTGAGTGAACAACTCGACTACTGAACAACTCGACTACTGAACAACTCGACTACTGAACCGCTCGACTACTGAACCGCTCGACTACTGAACAACTCGACTACTGAACAACTCGACTACTGGTTTCTGAAGATAAATGATTACATTTCTAATGCAAAGTTAAAGTTACACACACACACACACACACACACACACACACACACACACACACACACACACACACACACACACACACACACACACACACACACACACACAGAGTAGGAATTCTCTAGCGAGCCATAAAGAATCCCAGATGAACAGGAAATAATGAGGAATTCTCAGGAACAGCACTCGGGCTGAGCAGGAATCTACTCGGTGCAGAGGATGGCAACACCACGCTCGTAGAAGTTGTGTGGGTCCTCCTTCATGGCGATGTCGAAGTCCACAGTGAAGATCAGATCTGTGCGGGTGAAGTTCAGGTAAACTGGCAGCGTGACCTGAAATACAGAGTGAAGGTGAGAGAAGCTGATCAGGTTCATGTACACGTGCAGGTCTGGGGAAATGTGAGGAACGGTTCTCACCATGTTCCTCTTTTCCAAATTGCTTTGCTTTAACCAGCGCAGCTGTGTGAGAGGAAGCTCCGTGGAGATGGCAGAAGACAAAGAGAGCTTATTGTTGGTGCATGTGGCACCCTGCAGCTTCAGACCTACAGAGAAACGCAAATCATTTCTCATTCAACTCACACACACACACACACACACACACACACACACACCCACACACCCACACACCCACACCCACACCCACACCCTCACGTAAGCTATCTGAGAAGCTCACCCTTGATGCCGAAGCTGCAGGCATCGAGTGCTGCTCCCTGTGCTGAGGTGACGTTCACCTCCAGCGCGAGTTCCTCCAGAGACCAGCTGTTAGCTTGAGCTACATACTGACGGGTTGCAGTGATGTAGGCTTCTGGCACAAACAGGCTGCCCAGGTTCACGTGGATATTCTGAAAAATATAACAAGGTCATTATTTACAGTTTCTTCAGTTTTATCAAATGTTGAACTTGTGCATTTGTTTACGTTTCACTACCGTCTGTACTGAACATGTGGACCATCTAAACACATTAACTGCTAGGTCTGGTAGAACTTCTAAAAGAACTGTGTTACAGGTCCACGTTCACATGTGATTTTTACCGACTTCAGCACAAACTCGAGTTCCACACTGAGAGTAAACTCAGGAGAAATAACAGCAGGAATAAGTTCAGAAGAAGCAGGTTTTGGAAAACTTTGGTGACTGATAAATAACTGTTGAGTTTCTAAGGTCACCTTCAGCTCTTTAGCGCCCCCACTGGCTGCTCCCTGTGAGATCTGCTGCAGCTGTTTGATGCGGTCGCTGAAATCAGCCACCCACTGGATCACAGTCATGGATGCAGGAACGGTGTAACGACACCAGCTCTGGGGCAGAATTCCTGCAGAAACCCAGAACATTAATATGATACCATTTAAAAGCATTTCACTTCTGCCTGGAAAAATTCCTGCATTTAAAATCATGAAAAGAAAATAAATGCACATTAAAGTATATTTATTTTCACATTGTTCTACAGCGTCATAAACAGAGCTGCATTTCTTTCAGGCTGAGATCTCGTCGTTCGAGTCTCAGGTCCAGTGAGAGATAGTCTTCTCCAGTGGTTTGGGTCAGGACTCTGTGGTCACCAAGTCATGTGGAACTGATGCCTCCTGCTCCCTGAAGCACGGTCAGCGCATCCATTCATCTGCTTAACCTTCTGACTCTGATAGGTCAGATCAGCACTTCAGACTCGGGATCTCCGTCTCATCCCTCTCACTTCACAGCTATGGGTGATGTTCACACCAGGATGTTTTGTGATGTTTCAGGTAAACGGATAAAAGTAACAATTCCTCAACTGGAGTATTAACAGCACTGAAACGGCATCAGCTTTAAAGGTCTAGTTACGAGATCATGACCTGATTTTGAACTGATCGTTACTCTGGAACTGATCACTCACCTTTAACGAAGTCGTTGATTAAAGTACGCAGCACGTTGGTCTGCTTCTTTTTGCCCTCACAAACCTGAACCACGTCCGTGAGGTCCTGACGCACATCATGCAGCATGCGAGCTCCCATCTTCACCTCTCTCTCGAAGAACCGGAACAGAGGATCCTACAGGCCAAACGGAATTCCAACACTACAGTAAACACTGCAGAACTGATGCAGTAACATCTGCAGTAACATCAACCATGGGTTTATTTTAATGTGGTCTTCTGAATGCTTTCTCCTTCCTTTAGGAATATTTATAGTCTATAGTGCAAATGATTCTTCAGTGAAAGATTGTAATGAGTTAATGATTAAACCTGATTTTGGATTTGTGGTTGTTCCAGAACCCACCTTGATGTTCTCCACGGTACGTTTGAGTGGACTGACGGACAGTGGGATCAGCTGGAGCCAGTTGCATGCAGTACTGTGCAGCGTCCTCATCCATGCCGGCTGGGCGTCTGAGGATGACGGCGTACGCTGTTTCTTCTCCGTCTCGTAAGCCAGGTCGTCCTCATCCTCCAACATCTGCATTTTCAGCAGCTTACCCATCATGTCTGTGCCTGGGGAGAGCAGGGAAGGGAGGCAGAACCATGCAAGAGGGTGGTGGCAATGAACAACAACAAACACCGAGGGGACCAGGATCCCAAAGGGGAATAAAGGAGGAAAGAGAAGAACAGATGGCAGGTGGCTGACGAATATATTTACTCCAAAATGGTAGTAAAAACTCAGGCAGCAACAAATAAGCAGGAAACGGTGAAGATTTCAGGGGTTCCATGCGAGGTGAGTGAAGACCATACGCAGGTTTAACATATAAAGCAGAGGTTTGAAGCTGAAATGTGTTGACATGATGGCAGTGAAATACAGCTGCTGGAGGGTGAGGACATGGTCCAGCTCTCAGCAGGACACACAGACTCCACATGTGTATGACCAGAAGAAGCTCATGGATGCTCCCTGAAGCTATTGTGAAGAATAAAGTCTGAAGCCTCTAATATCCATTTATAATTCATCCATTAGGTGTGCGTGTGCGTGTGTGCGTGTGCGTGTGTGTGTGTGCGTGCGTGTGTGTGTGTGTGTGCGTGCGTGTGTGTGCGTGTGTGTGTGTGTGTGCGTGCGGTGTTTATGTAGAGAAGGTGTCAGTAGCAGCTGGAGAAGATCATACACAGGAGAGACTGTGTGTTACGCTCAGAGCAACACCATGGAAACGAACCCTTTGTGAAATGTGGAATCTGTTAAGAGCCTGTGGATGCTGAGGAACATCTCAGAGGAAACACTTTAAAGAGCAGATTCATTAATAAAGAAGACATGAGAAAAGAGATTTCCATGTCAATCAGAAAGAGAGAGAAAGAGAGAGATGGACATCCACCAATCACAGACATGAAAGAGAAGAAGACAGAGAGAACAAATAATCGTACCCTGAGTGGTGAGAAGAACCTTCTCAGCGTTGCTCGGCAAACCCAGCCATGAGGGAGTCTGAGTATCTGGCAGCATCTCCACCCAGTGCATGAACTCTTCACGTCTGTAAAACCAAAACGTTCTGCAGGTTATAATAAAGAAAGGGATACAGACGGAGCTCTACAGGAGATCTGATGTTTTACTGACCGAATCCCATCAGGCATTTTAATATCCTTATGACCATCCACTTTAAGTGCCAGCTTAAAATCACTATCAAAGCTTTTAGTGGTGAAGATGCGATCCAGGAAAGTGATCAACAGACGCTGATCAAATTCATTATCGATACGACCGCCGTATATAGACTGCGCCATCAGGGTCTTGAGCGCAGCCCACGGGATCTTATCAGGAGAGATGTTCTGACGACCCTGTTACAGACAAACAGTGGAGAAGAATCTGAGTCACTTCTTAAAGACCAAATAGAACATTTCACAGTGAGAAAAACCTGTGTGTGTGTGTGTGTGTGTGTGTGTGTGTGTGTGTGTGTGTGTGTGTGTGTTGTAGAAGACTGAAATGATCTCAGACCTTCGCGGTGTCGTCCAGCCAGGTGTCCACGGTGTCACAGGCCGAGCGCAGGTCAGACTCTCCAAACTCGTACTTCTTGGACCATCCGAGTGGAGCATATCGGAGACGTTCCTGGATGACTGCGTGAAACCAGGCGAGGAGAAAGTACAGACGCGCTCGCTCGTTCGGGGCCTGCAACAGTGCAGAGGTGTTTATCACCAAGACCATAAACACAAAACTCAAGCTCTGTTAAAGAACGTGTTCAGACCCCTCACCTTGCACATGCGAGCAACTGGAATACTGCTGAACGTCCTCAGCATGTTGGCCTTCATGCCAGGAGGTGGCTCAAAGACAAAGATACGACCAGCACGCAACAAGTTCACTGGAACCTGCAGAGAATAAAGTCCAAAATACTGCTCATGTAACAGGTGAGTTTCTCTTCACACTAAATATTCTGCTCCATCTGATAAACACAAGCTGCTCAGATACAACAATGAAAGCCTTCTGATCCAGGAGCAGAACATCAGGATTCACATGATCGTGAGAGAGAGTTCTGAGGCCGTCATTTTAAAACGGATTAATCATGGAACTGTGGTGGGACAGTAGTACAGGGGTGAGGGTTTGACCTTGGGGTTGATCTCCATGGTGAGGAAGAGGCGGAAGCTGGCGTGAGGCTGCATGGAGTGAAGCTTCTTCTCCAGCTGCATGAGCCAACCAGGTGCCAGGTGGACGTTCTCCAACATCACCCATCTAATGAACAACAGAAACAGAAGAGTATCTGTTAAAACCTACAGAGGAAAATAGCTGCTAGTGATGATTCTCACTGCAGGACAGATCTCTTAATGCCACCGAGTCTGACCCTCTGGAGATGCCCACCTTCCAGACTTCACTGCAGTGTTAATGTCTCGGTCAGCCTTGTTGAAGCCCTCAGCAGAACCTGTAGAGAAAATAAAGTTGATGGATTGGTTGTATTTGTGAGATGGTTGAGACTGAAGGTATGGAGTAGGAGACCAGGTTCTTACCAATGGAGATGGAGGTAATGTGTTTGTTCTGCTCTGCAGCCAAGTCTCTGACCAGGCCACTGGCATCATACCCAGGCACCGAGCACATGAGCACTGGAGTTCCTGGCTTCACCTAGAAAAGGTCCATGAAGCAGATCACAGGGACACAGGGATGAGGGGGACACAGGGATGAGGGACAAGAGACGAGGGGGACACAGACACAGGGGATGAGGCGGACACAGGGGATGAGGGGGACGCAGACAACACAGGGGACGCAGACAACACAGGGGACGAGGGGGACACAGGGGACGAGGGTAATTCTGTTCAATTAAATATGCAAAATCATTTTCAAATTGTTGAAGTATTTTAGATCTACATTCTTCATGCTGGTCTTCAAAGCCAGTTCCTACCTCACTCTCCACAATGTTGGCCAAGTCCAGCGGCTGTTCAATAATGGACATGAAGTTCTCACCCAAGACTTTGGCCACAAAGATGGAAGACATGGCTAGCAGACGGTCCGGACGGAACGCCCGAATTAGCAGCAGCTGGTGCACGGCTTGGCCAATGGGGGCTACGGAACAGGAACATGAGCTTCATACATCTGATCAGATGATCCAAAAACTAGTAGATGAAATAAAAAGATAACTTACTGGTGGTCTTGTCCTCTTCCCAGAGATACGGCACTGAGAGCTCAGGGGAGTTGCTCTCCACCCACATGAAGAATTGCTGCAACACACAAATGACTTGATTAAAACCCATTCCCTCACATACACACAGGAGCAGAAGTATTGGGACAATAACTTATTTTATCATCTGCAGGAAATGACGGCTTCTGCTTTTGCTCTGTTCCTTGTAGTATTTGTACTGAGCAAAACTCTACCTGAATCTACACCATACACAAGTATACAAGGGAACCAAGTCCAACACCCATATCCACATGATGAGTGGAGATGTTTCAGATCCTTCACAGTTCCTTCTCCTCTCTGTTCTCTCATCATGCTTACACAAGTACATTACATCATACACAACTACTCCGAGAACAGCCGAAGAGCCGAACAGCCGACTGTTCAATTATAACAAAATACAAGTACTATAATAATAATGATGATGATGATGATGATGATGACTGTAAAGGTCAGAGTGTAAATCCAGTGAAAAGTTCAGTACAATCTCTCACCTCATCAGCCTGAACTTTAACCACCAGGTCTTTGAAGGCAGGTAAGCGGCTCAGACGCACCATGGCCTCGCTCTGCTCCGTGCTCAGCCCCTTCACCTTAGGTACAGTTGTACCAGTCAGGACGATCTCCTTCTCACGGAGGAAGTGCTGGAACTCTGGGTCATATGATGGTTCACTGAAATGCAACAGAAGATTAGTGAGAGAGTGAACGTTAAACATCTCACTCATCACACCCAGTTTCTCTCCACCCTGTTTCTGGACCACACCTGCCCTGTACACAGTCCAGCTCAAAAGAACCATCCAGTAAAACCCAGAGTCACGTGATCTGGAACTGGTTTGGATTTTACACAATAAGTACTGATAAAGAAAACACGAGAAAGATTCCATATTTAACCCAGAAATCATTGTGTAGGGACCAAAGCAGGGTTCCTGCAGGAACACGTTTATTACAGACATGATCACTGATCTCATCCAGAACATTTCAGTATAATCACAAACCACGCCCATTACACCTCTCACCTGGTGATGCCTTTCAGGTTGATCCTGGCCAGCAGCATGGCAAAAGTGATGTGGTCCTGATGGAGCATGCCTCGAGCCACTCTGTTAAAAGCAACCTGAGAAAAAGGAACAGATCCTGCTAGCTCGAAAATACCACGCTGAGGAGAACATGCTAACTGTAGTCCAACATTCAGGCACAGGATCATCATGAACCTCGTGTCTTACCTGGAACAGGTCCTTGGTGATGAGAGACAGACGCTGCGTGTGATCACTCACAGTCTTCAAGTTAGCGTTCTCATACAGCACCGTGTGGTAGATGTCCAAGAACAAGTGGAGCGAGTACTGATACAGGAAGTGCATCTGCAGAACAGAAAAACTGATGATTCATTCAGAGTCCAGAGACCATTACTCTTTACTCCATCTCTCACACACACACACACACACACACACACACACACACACACGGTCAGGAGCACCTCTACTAACATCTCCATACATGAGCCATGGATCTAAAAGAACAATGTTCCTGTCGCAGTGCAGCACATATTTTATTAATAGTCAGATTTTGAGCCTGAGAGCGACAGTAAAGGCTCTGTATCAGATCCCTCGTATCTCCATCAACCTTCTCACAGGTCAAACAGAGGAGCAATTATTCATGTGCAGATTATGGAATAAACACACGTGGAATCAGACCTGGTTAAGAGCCTCCATGGTGAAGTAGATGCTGCTGCATGCAGAAGACAGTGAGAGATACTGCTGTGACACATTTTCCACTTCCTGCATCACGATATCGGTCTCCTCCACTTTCCTGGTCACCTCTGCAGCCTCCTTCTTCAGGTTCTCAAGTGTAGTGATGATGGTGTCATCGTCCAGTATTCGCCCCTTGACCTCGTTCAATGCCTGCAGCAGCGACTTTTCCAACTGACGCAAACGCAGCTGGAACTCACCTGGAAACGCAGAGATTTAAAGCTTCAGTTCTAATCAGATCTTAACAGCACCAGCATGAGCTCACAGTGCAGAAGATCTGAGACCTGCATCACAGTCAATACCAGGAGGATTATTTAAAAAACTGAAATAGAATAGAAATGTACTCCTCAGTCCCATTTCTTACCCTGCAGTTTGAGAAGGTCAGAGCGCTTCTCATCCACATCAGGACGTTCAGCCTTCAGGACCTCGTTGAGACACTGACTCTGCAGACTGCTTCTGGTCACCGTGAAGTTTACAAAGGTAACACGTGAGCAGAGATCTGGTGGGAACTCCACCTGTGAGAAGAATGAAGGATAAATTGTTGAACGTGTTTTATATACAGTAATGCTCATGGTGTGGAGATGAAGTGCAGGAGACCAGTTGCTCATGGTGTGGAGATGAAGTGCAGGAGACCAGTGAACATACCGTTGGATCTCTGGTTGAAAGGAAGATGACGAAGGAAGGAGATAAGTCAATATCCTGGTCTCCCAGGGTGATGAGAACTCTTCCACCAGTCCTGCGAACTTCTCTGTTGAGCACAGGGTTGAGGATGGGGTCGTAGCTCTCCACATCCTGTAAATAAACACACACACACACACACACACACCATTATAATAATTAATAAACCACTTAAATATTCGTATCATCACAGGATCCAGTTTAACGTCTAACACACACCTGCACAAGCAGAGGGTTACCAAATCTCAGTGCACTCTCCAAGTTCTTCCTGAAAGCATCGTCCAAGAAGCTGGTACGTGTGATTTTGCGCTCCTTGTACTCGTTCATTATGAACTCCGTGGCCTGGCCAGAAGGATCGATGATCAGTGGATACCTGAAGAGCACACAGGAACATCACTGACCTGCTCTTCATTTCATATGAATCACACTGAGTTCCCCACTTACCTGTTGAACCTCTTGAGCATGATGGCATTTTCAGTGCACAGATCATCAGCAGGTAGAGAGTTGGCCTGCCAGCGCAGACGCTCATCCGCATTCGACAGATATTCAGTCCTGGCGATGTCTGTGCGGAACTGCGTTTAGAAAAGATTTCAATCTCTCAGTAAAGCTACGATCCTCAAACTCAAAACATCACCGGTCAGAAATACACGGACCCTCGCTCATCAGAAATACCTGGATGTTGGCCTGCTGAAGATGGTGAGACCAAGTGGTGAAGAGATTTTGCCTCATCTGCTGGTCAAAGTAGCCTGCATAGGCAATGAAGGCAGCTGAGAGCAGACAGTCACCAGCTATGGTGGACATCTGGTTCTTAAAGGTCTCGCTGGTCTTTTCCCAGCGGTCTCGCTCAGCAGACAGGCTCTTCAGAAGTGCTGTACTACGGTTCACCTGCAGATACCAGAAGGGTTAGAAGTCTATTTATTTACAGAAGAACAAGTGCAGGTTAAAGAACCTCACCTTGGCCTCCACTGCCGCCAGGTCAGCTTTAATGGCCTGAGCTTCAGAGATGAGCACCGCATACTCCTCCTTATAGCGAGCAATGCTGGCTTCTAGGTCCCGAATCATCTGCTCCACTTCTTCTGCTTTGGTCTTATTGTCCGTGGCATCATCCTCAAGCTTCTGCAGTTCATTCCTGAGAGGCTCCACACGTTTCAACATGTCTGCATAATTCAACTACACACAGACAAGGAGAACTTCAACACCATTTCACAATCATCTCAATCATAAAATTCGTGTAAAGCGCAGCATCTGATGTGCAGGTTAAATGAAACTCACCTGTGCGATGGCCCATTTGACCATCGGGCCGCATGCCAGCGAGGCTCTGTTGACCTGCTCGTAGTTGTAACTGGGGTTGGACATGTAGTTCTTTTTCATCTTCTCACGAATAGCATCACTGTGTCCCAAAACACAAGTCATTATTAGGTCACCTTCAGATTTGAGCTGAATTACTGGCACACAGGGGGGGTGGGGGGGTGGGGGGTATAAGGGGCATGAGTGGGGGGAAGAATGATCAGGGTGTGTTTACTGTGGTTCACTTCACCACCACGTGTTTATAATTAAATCGTACCGTCTGGATTCATCAGATATTCAAAAAGATCAACAAATGAAGCTTTGTGCTAAATAACCTGCTCCAGCTGACGCAGTTACGAGTTTCCACCTGGACGTGGAGACTGTGGTGTTTAAACACTACTGATCACACTAAAGGAACACTGTCATTAAATACACCAAGCAAAGTTAGAGATAAATGTAAACAATACCTCATGTCCTCAGAGACAAAGTTCACTATGCTGGAGATGAAATTGTCTCTGATTATAACTTGTCTGATCTTTTTCCAGTCATTAGTCTCCTCCCCCAGCAGGAGGCAGATAGACTCTAGTGCCAGTTTAACAGCAGCAGGTGGGTTGGCCATGGCACGGACTTCAACAAGATGCTGCTTCTTAATAGAGCTGACAGCTGGGGAGGGAAGGGAGGGTGGAATGGGGGAAGGGGGAAGAGGGGAGAGGGGGATGGAGAAAGGATGGGGAGGTTTTAACACCATGCAGGACTGATGGATGTGGAGGTGGCAGGAGCACAGGGCAGTATTGTAGGAGAAAGTGGACTGCTTCTGCTTTAGTCACATCACGTGCTTGGAGATGTTAAAGCCAAAACAGAACCTCTGAACAAAACCCAATTTAGACCCTCGATGTTAAACGTGTGCATGAACGTGAGCAGATGTGAGCAGAACCTCTCTCTCGTACACAGACCAGCTGTAACTCCATGCCACACACTAGTCACCTGATCTCTTCAGCAGAAAAGTTAACGATAGTAGGGATGAAGTTCTCGCGCATAATGATGGAGCGGATCTGCTTCCAATCGGTGGTGCTCTCGCCCAGAAGCAGGCAGATGGACTCCAAAGCCAGTTTGACCGCTGCCGGCGGGTTGGCCATGGACCTCACCTCCACCAAATGCTGCTTCTTAATAGACTTAACAGCTAAAAGCCAACCGGGCCAGGAAGGGGAACAATGGAGCGACAGGGTGCAGAGAAATAACAAAGGGGTGAAGAGAAGAAGAGCACAGGCGTTATCACAGGTGTTCATCAGAACAAAGTAGCACAAAGCAGGAGAAGACCATGATGAAAAGCTGGAAGGAAGATAATAAAGTGCTCAAACGAGACCGAGCTCCACAGCAGTGCAGGAGGCAGAAGACCCACAGCAAAGCAGAAGTTTATTTCACGTATTATTTAATCTGCGTGTAATTTATCTTCAGTCTAGAAGAAAATATTATAACGTTTAAAAAACACACAGACGAGAACTGAGCAGAAGGTAAACACCAGACATACCATTCTGAGCCTCAATGACAGCAGGCTCCACCTGGTCCAGGTCTTGCTTCACTCTTAACTGTTTGTCCTTAATAACCTCCTGTTGTTTATAAACTGCTTCTTGGATCTCCTGACTCATAACCTGCAAAAAGAGAGAAGGTGCACCTGCTTCACACCAACACACCAACCTTAAACACAGTTCTGTTCTGCTGTGAACACCACCACGTCTTACCTTCTTCTTCTCAGCCTCTTGTTGGTCTTTCACCATCTTCTTCAGCTTGTCGTTGGCAGCAGCGTTCTTTACCTCCAGTTCTTGGCTCTTGATCCTCAGATCTCTGCGTAGCTCCTCAACCTGACGTACAGTTCCAACGTCAACATCGTTATCAGTGTTTAAAGACGATCAGATGATCAGATAAAAAGGTGAGAATAAAGAGTTCTGACAAAACATTCGTTAACAGACACGTGAAGAATGAGAACATCACAAGAACTGGGAGCTGCTGAGGTTCACCAGAAGGTTTTTTTTTTTACTCAGTGCATGCTGGGTACCTGATCCACAGTCTCTTTGATTTTGCGGAGTCCAACATTAAGATGCATCTGCTGCTCCTCGAGCTCACTGCGTTTCTCATTGAACAGGTTGGCGTAGTGGTTGATGAAGTCCAGGTAGTGGCGTGGAGTGATGGCCATGGTGCGACCACCACGCTTTGCTAAACGGTTATTAGCCTTAAGATGTGGGAAAAAGAAACCAAAAGCTCAGATTACAAATCCTACACACACACACACACACACCCACCCAACCACACACACATTTATATTTATATATTTAACACCTTCAATGCAACACATTTATGAAGAATATGGTGTCCTCTCAAACCTGGTGTAAAGTCTGGTGAACAAACACACAGCCGTTGACGATCGCCTCACGGTGAGTGGGTGGTTGGGGCAGTTTGTCATAAACAGTGGGCATGTAGTCAGGAACTTTGTAGTTGGGTTTTTCCAGGTCCATCTTACTGGTGAATTCTTTGCCCACCTGATAGAGAGCCTCAGTGGACCAATCACCAAACCAGTTCAACACACATCTGTACAAGATGAAACCACAATCACACAATTAACACACAAGTGTGGAGAAATGAGGCCTTCTAACTTTAGAAGCTGATTTTCTATCCTAAATCAACCGTATCTGGCACTACTTCTCATCATCATCATCATCATCATCTGTTACTTCTGCATGTGCTGATCTGGAGTTTACACTGTACATCACTGCTGCTGAAGATCATGAAATAGAACGAAGTAAACGCACCTGTTGAACAGAGCAGGAGAGGTGGCAGCTCGGTCCTTCAAACCCTCAGATGAAGGGTTCATGGTAAAAACCACATGCAGGTTTCTGATCACCTGGCTAGTGAACCATTTGTACAATTCCTCATGAGTGTCCAGCATCAGACCCTCCTTCTGAGCCCCCTCCTTACACTGAGTCATTAATGTTGCATATTCATCACCTTCAAACAGACCAGGCACCTGCGCTCACACACACACACACACACACACACACACACACACACACACAGGCTGAAAAAGGTACCATTACTCTGTAATCATCTGCATTCATCTGTAAATCTCTCTCCTCACTTCTCCGTTGGCCAGCAGGGTGTTCATGCGCTCCAGGAAGCCCGAGTCCAGCACATTGGATTCATCCATGATAAACGCAATCTTCTCATTTTTGCATCCAGACCTACGAAGGACAGTTCTCAGGTCCTCATCAAAGTCCTCACCTGTGTACTTTCTGTGGACCTGCAGAAGTGTTAAAGAGGAAAAAAATCGAGTTTTGGAAAATCCATTCACATCTGCATTTCTCTGAAACAGCTGTAAAACACGGCAGTGCATTGGATCATGTGGGAACAGTGGGAAAGATCGAACATGAATCCTGATTATACAAACCTTTATCTGATAGACACTCAGACCGTTCATCCAAGCTACAAAACGTGAAAGTGTGGTCTTTCCTGCACCACTGACACCAATCAGGAGAAGATGACCCTGAGGCTGCCGGAAGATTCTGGAAAAAAAATATTTAAAATACCATTAAAAATGTATTCATTAAATCAGAACGACAAAACACCAAAATACAGACATTAAATAACCACTGAATTCACCTGTCAATTCTGAGCACATGGTCCAGAACCTCATTGAAGAGCACCAGAGGAACATCCAACTCCTCCTCATAGAAGACCTTCAGACGGGCCTTGACATAGTCTCGCAGCTCCTCCTGCTCAACTGGGATGTAGTCCTGAACACAACACACACATTCAGCTTACAGGAATGTAAAGAAAGAAAAGTACACAAGCATGAAGGCTCCAGGTTTGGACGTGAGATGACCTTTGAGAGCCAGTTGCTGTAGAGAATGGGGCGGTTCAGGGCCTTCTCTCGATTTATGTTAGGGAAGTGCTTCAGAGCCACACTGTCGATGTTCTCATCGGTCCAGCGCCGCTCCTCGTCCTCCACCAACCTGCAGGAATTAAATACCATGATCAAGATTTCAATAAGAATCTTAATTGAACACGAGTCCTGCAGGAGTGTGTGTGTGCGTTCACGTGTTCACGTGTTCACGGTAAAAAGGTCTTATTTATTACACTGTGTGATGAACTCGTACTGAATTCCAGAAACACATGAATGAAATTAAGTCTCCGAGAACGAGGGCAGTCACGTGACCTACCTGTCCTGGAAGAGACGTAGAGCCTCATGGGCCCAAACACGTATCAGTCCTTCCACAGGCAGCGTCTCCAGGGGCCGCAGCGCCTCAAAGATCCCCCTCACCCAGCGGGTCATCTCTCTGGGGGAGTAGATGTAGTGGGGCTGGGTGTCCTGTGTGAAACGCTCCTGTGGGCAGAAAGGAAGAAGGCGGGTTAGATTCAGGACTGGCTGAGAGGATAAACCTGGACCCGTGTCTGAACCCATCCGGACCTGAGACATGGTGTAGAACTCCACCATGGCAGCAGTGAGAGGCTCAGCGTAGGTACGCAGTGAGGGAATGAGACGGAGCATTGCCCTGTTGAAGGTACCGTAGATCTGAGTGAGAGAAGCAGGACCTGGGTAGTCCACATACACCACTGGAACATGACGCAGGAACCTGAAACGCACAAATAAACCCTTCAAACCTCACCGCAATATTCACCATCACTGTAAAGTGTGTGGTCAACAGGAGGAGAAGCTCAAACAGGTGGAGAACAAACCTATGAGAAAGAGGTTTTCTGCCAGGGTCTGTTGGAGGATTACAGGCTCCTACAAACTGAATCCTCTCCAGTTTCACCCAGGTCTGATCAGAGGTGCGATAGAAGCCTCCATGTTCCACCATCTATCAATAAACAGAAAATAAGTACAAAAATCCAGAAATACTGAAGTAGTTACAGACGAGCACAGTTTAGTTTTTTACCCCTCCATGAAAAAATACACAAAAACAAAATCTTCAAACCTCACCGCAATATTCACCATCACTGTAAAGTGTGTGGTCAACAGGAGGAGAAGCTCCAACAGGTGGAGAACAAACCTATGAGAAAGAGGTTTTCTGCCAGGGTCTGTTGGAGGATTACAGGCTCCTACAAACTGGATCCTCTCCAGTTTCACCCAGGTCTGATCAGAGGTGCGA
>MU543695.1:0-10577 GCA_024362625.1 Silurus asotus
CCCTAACCCTAACCTTAACCCAATCCTAACCTTAACCCTCATTTCTATCCCCAACCCTAACCTTCACCTAATTCTAACATTTACCCTAATTTCTATCCCTAACCACAATTTCTATCCCTAACCCTAAAACCTAACCTTAACCCTAATTTCTATCCCTAACCCTAATTTCTAACCCTAACCCTAAAACCTAACCTAACCCTAACCTTAACCTAAACCTAACCCTAATTCTAAAAGCTAACCCTAACCCTAATTTCTATCCCTAACCCTAAAACCTAACCCAACCCTAACCCTAACCCTAGCCTTAACCTAATCCTAACCTTAACCCTAATTTCTATCCCTAACCCTAAAACCTAACCCTAACCTTAACCTAATCCTAACCCCAACCCTAACCCTAACCCTAAACCCTAAACCCTAACCCTAACCCTAACCCTAACCCTAACCCTAACCTAACCCTAACCCTAACCCTAACCCTAATTTCTAGGCCTAGCCCTTAAACCTAACCCTAATTTCTAACCCTAACCCTAATTTCTAACTTTAACCCTAATTTCTAAAACCTAACCCTAACCCTAATTTTTATCCCTAACCGCTAACCTTAACCCCAAACCTAACCCTAACCCTAACCGCTAACCTTAACCCCAAACCTAACCCCAACCCTAACCCTAACCCTAAACCCTATTCTCTATCCCTATCCCTAAATCCTAACCCTAACCCTAAATTTCCATCCCCAACCTTAACCCTTAAACCTCAACCCCTGAACCTAACCCTAACCAAAACCCAAACCTAACCAAAAACCCAACTCTAACCTAACCCTAACCTTAACCCAAACCCAAACCTAACCAAAAACCTAACCCTAACCCCAAACCTAACCAAAACCTAATCCAGCCAGTGCCGTCTGGGGCCTGTCCTGGACATCCACTGGGATCACCAATCACCAACACCGGAAAAAAGAAGAAATCTAAGATTAGAATGGGAAGAAAATGGAAAGAATCAAGAGATTTTCTCCTAAATCAATTATAACAGCTTAGTTGAAAACCAAAGATGATCATCCTGATTTTGAGGGAGTCTTCTATATATGTATAATATTGTATATTGTATATAAGAAAAGTAAAAATGATTTCATTTTTTGGTTGAAATCTAATCATAACATTGTATTATATTATATATTTACTCCTTTTTCTGTTTTTGTGCATTATAAATGTTACATACTCGTTGGATTTTCTAAAAACAATTGAGTCTATGCAACTGACAACACCAAAAAAAAACCCAAAAAAAGGGGCGGAGCTTCCCCTTTATATAGGCTGCAGCTGCAGGCAGACACCCATTTGCCAGAAAGATCTATGCAGCATAACTTCATTTACTATTGAGCTTATCAACCCACACTTATTTTTTTACATATTCATTGACTTCTCATTGTCTTTTGAATTGATTTCATTTAAAATTATCTGATTTGTAAAAAGACTTTTCTTCTTATTTCTCTATTTTTAATTTTTAATTTATATTCATTTATTTTTTTATTTTCTCAGAAAAAAAAGGGCAGGTTGCGCCTGAAGAAGGTGTAATAAATACCGAAACGTTGCGCAACTGACTTGCCTTGTTAATTTTACCAACACATTTTATTTACATTTTTATTTTTTTTTTTATTTCAAAATGCCCTTTGATTTTGAAAATAGGACTGGTCAATACAGACCATTTCCTACAACTAATTATGTTTCTCCTCACCGCAGACCAAATTGGCATCAGCCTTGGTCCTATCAGAGGAGTTACAGTGATGTTGTGGCTGGAAGGTATAGACCTCAACACAGCACACAAAATTACCCTCAACTCACAACAGTGAGAAATTTTTGGAACTATGGGGAACGCCCTTCCAGACGTTCTCCAGAACGATTCGCTTATTCCTCCCAAACTCTAAGACCTGCACTTAGATCCAGGAGTGCAGGCCCTAAGATCGTGAATTTTCATGGATACAGATCTTTTAATAAACAAAAGTCCACACAAAGACAACCGCAACAGCAAAGGTTTTTTGACAACAGATCACAATCTGCTAAAGGCCCTAGGCCTCCTAATAACACAAATCGGAACCAAAGGATTGAACCACCACAACAGACATTTCACGCTCACAAGGAACAGGACCCAAATTATAAAAAATTCAGTTCGTTCACAAAAAAAGTATTTGAACTTCTAAGATCCCACCATCATCACCAAAAGGTCGTGCATGATCAAAACACTGAGTCGGTCACATTTTCACGTCTTACACACTATCGGACGGACGTGATTAAACCAGCCAAAATGACACCCCTAACCAAAACCTTGATAGGGGGAAATGCCAAGAACTGGGCCTACACAAACAGGTTAATTTTGCAGGACCATTATGCGCAGTGCATTGTTGAGGAGGGGGAAGGTCTTACTGATCTGATGGTGGACGACTGAAAATCAGCTTTCGCAATTGCCACAAAATGGTACCAAAACAAATTTAAAAAAAGACATATGACCCAGCCGATTGAGGAAGTAAAGACACTGCTCACCTCACTAGCAGCCCAAGCAAATCAAGCCCTTCCACCGGTCGACAGGGGCCCTCAGGAAGGAGTTGAGGAGATGCCAAATGCCACAGAATCTCTTCCCCTTAATAGTAATGGTCACTCCCCTCCACCAAGCCCAGTTACAATATCCCCTCAGCAATACAACTTGCCATCACCTACACCACTCCCACAGAGAGCCCCCCAAAGATCCATTAGGTCGGTTAATCAAACAGTACCTAAAAGGCTAAATCCGGCGGTAGTGAATGTGGATGACATCTCTGATATTTTCTCAATTAGTGTATGTCCAACACCCCAAGGGGAAACTGAGTTAACTACTCCGGTAGACATTCCGAAGCCTCGAAATACTGTTCATAAGGAACTGTCACAAATTGTAATGGTACACCCTGAAACATACAATCCCCAACTCAACCGGGAAACTGACCAGAACATTCAAATAGCCACGGCCGGTGATCTATCGGTGGACTCCCTGCTATGCATCTCTGATCAGGATGTAGAACAAAGCCCTCTACCTGGGCCCCAATTGACCCCAATTGTAACGCCAGCTCCATCGCCTAGAGTGTTTAAAGCTACCAGACATTTAAATGTTTCTAGAAAAATGGTAAGTTGGACGTTTTGTGCCAGAAAAAAGTGGTGTATTGTGGGTGACTCAAATTTGAGTAGGATTCCTCCATATGACCTGGAAGACCTACAAATTGATAGTTACCCAGGGGCCACATTCAGGCATGCGGAGGCATTCATTTCTAGAGCCAGCACACAAACTGAGGTGAAAATAATTATTTTGGCATTTGGTATAAACCACAGGGGACAAAAACAGAAGGAGACTGCTGTGAAACAACTCCAAAGGACCATAAAGGCAACAAAATCTCGGTTTCCTCGAGCTGCTATATGGATCCCCCTGATAAATTACAGCCAAAACCTAAAAAAGGAAGAAAAGACGGTGTTAATAGGGTTAAATGCACACATTCAAAGGAACATGCCATACTTACCTCTGTTACCAGATATCCAGTTCCAAGTCAGCCAGGATCAAATTCACTGGACGCCAAATTTTGCCAAAGCAATGTTGGAACACTGGTGTAACCACCTAAACTTCAAAGCCCTGTAAACCCGAAGAAGGGACTACAGAAAGGTCTTGAAGTGATAAATCTTTCGAAACACTTCAGACCAACAAAAGACCAATACAATGTTTTAAACAAGGGCTTAGCGTTTATCCCCACACCAAAAATGAACAGGGACATGAAAAAGCAACTCTGTCTCGACATGCAACTATATCACAGAAGACTGTTGTTACTGTCTTATTTCAGATACAGGGGAGGAGCAGAGCCTCTTCCCTTCACTCCAAAAGCCGTGTGGACCCCTAGTCTGTCCCAGGTCCCTAATCAGGTCAGAAAAGTAATCAGAGCCGATAGATATGCGTTTAAAAACCTTTCGTGGAAATATTCGCAAAAACAAAACCTTACTATCGCGGACAAACGGGCTTTAACCCAACTCCAAAAGAACAGAAACGTGATCATTAAACCGGCAGATAAAGGCAGTGCGGTAGTAATTATGGATAGAGCATCCTATATTCAGGAAGCTTATCGCCAACTAAATCAGTCGTGCTACTATCGGAAACTAGACGAACCTCTATTCCGAACAACAGGCCCAGAGATTAGGAAAATACTAGTAAAATTGAAAGAAGATGGTTTTATAAACCAAAGGCAATTCACTTACCTGTTGGGACCGGACAATCCACGGCAGAGACTTTTTTACCTCCTTCCCAAGATCCATAAGGACCCTAAAACATGGAGCATCCCGTTCAAAATGCCCCCGGGCCGCCCCATTGTATCCGACTGTGGTAGCGACACATATGCTACAGCGGAATATATTGAACACTTCCTGAACCCCCTCAGTACCCGACACCCTAGTTACATTAAGGACACTTACGACTTCGTGGACAAAATTCGAACACTGCACTTACCTGTACAGTGTCTATTGTTCACCATAGACATAGACAGCTTATACACCAACATAGATACATCGGTAGGAATCGAAGCCGTTCGGGAATGGTTCACCAGATACCCCAGTAGAAACAGACCTGACAAATATCTATTGGATTTGTTGAAAATAAATTTGGAGCGTAATGATTTTGAGTTCAATTCGGAACACTTTTTACAAATTAAGGGAACAGCCATGAGCAAACGATTTGCTTCCTCTTATGCCAACATTTTCATGGCAAAATGGGAGGAGGAAGCACTAGCTGCCTGGCCTGTTAAACCTCTACACTATTACATATTCTTGGACGACATCTGGGGTTATCTGGGGTCACTCAAGAAAAGGGGATATTCCCGGTCTTTTCTAAGGATTTGCCTGAAAAGATTCCTGACCTTCATAAAGCAGAATAAATAGACCCCATCAGAAAACACTCAAATCATCCCTCTTGTATCCACATTCTCGACTAGTAGTACACTTTTAAACAGGAGAATCAAAGAATATTTTGACCAATTCATGACTGAAGGGGAAATTTTGCATGGATACAGAGTCATTTCAGCTTATACGAAAAATTGCAATTTAAAGGATTTATTAGTTAAAAGTAAGTTACTTCCAATGTGGACAGATAGAACTCGAAAAGGGACAAAACATACATTTCGACCCAAACGGCACGTTAATAATCCTAACACCAAAGAAATTTTCGGACCCAACTTAAGTCCACGAGTTTCCAATTGTGTTTATTTAATTTATTGCAATAAATGCAATTTACAATATGTAGGGGAAACGGGAAATGCTCTATCAATGAGAATGACTCAACATTTTTATAATATCAGGAACGGAAAGGAGGCACACACTTGGATCGTACAGCACTTCCTAAAACATGGTTTTAAAGAAATAAGATTCATGGGACTTCAACACAACAGGAACTGGTCCCGGAATGCCCGAAGACGAGCGGAAAAGAATTGGATCCAGAAATTGGGGTCAAAACATCCACGGGGATTAAATGAGAAGTGACGCATGGGATGAACAGAAATCCGGGACCAGACAGGCCTGTGCCAAACATTGGCCTCAGTCCTGACTGAGACCACGGCCTGGGGACACTAACCCTAACCCACTAACACCTATCCCTAACCCTAACCCTAACCCAAGCCCACCCCCAATCCTAACCCTTAACCTCAACCCCTGACCCTAACCCTAACCCCAAACCTAACCCTAACTCCAACCCCTAATCTCAACCCCAAACCTAACCCTAAACCCTAACCCCTAACCCTAACCCCTAACCCTAACTCCAACCCCTAACCCTAACCCTAACCTCAACCCCAAACCTTACCAGAACCTAACCCTAACCCTAAAACCTAACCTTAACCCTAATTTATATCCCTAACCCTAAACTTAACCCCAACCCCTGAACCTAACCTCAACCCAAAAACCTAACCTAAACCCCATCCCTAAACCTATCCCCAACCCCTGTCCCTAAACCTAACCCCAACCCCTAAACCTAAACCCTAATCCCTAACCCTTCACCAACCAAAAACCTAACCCCAACCCCAACCCCAACCTCAACCCCAAACCTAATCAAAACCTAATCCTAACCCTAACCCAACCCCAAACCTAACCAAAAACCTAACCTAACCCTAAACCCTAACCCAAATTTCTATCCCTAACCCTAACCCTAATCCCTATCCCTAAATCCTAACCCTAAATCCTAACCTTAACCCTAACACCTAACCCTAACCCTAATTTCGATCCCTAACCCTAAATCCTAACCCTAACCCTAACCGCTAAACCTAACCGCTAACCTTAACCCCAAACCGGCCCGTGCCTCATGCCTGTTAAAAACCTAGGGTAATGCAAAATTCTCATTTATTCTCATTAAATTAAAAAAAATGCCCTTTTACAATACACTGAAAGACAGGTGTATTCTATTGGCTGAGATCTATTTCTTTTTTAAATTAAGCGTGAAAATGGTTCTCATTTGTTCATTTGAATGGGACCCGCCTCTTTACACTATATAAGAGGCTGCTTAGAGGACTGTATCTTCCCCACTTCTTCCAGCTCGATTAGAAACACATTCAAGCCGCATTTTGATCCTGAATTTATTTCATTTTTTAAAGAAATTTTTTTTTTTCTTTTTGCAAATACTCTGAACAAGCCTGCCTGAAGAAGGTTCTATAGGAACCGAAACGTTGCAACAGCTTGTTCCATTCTCACCTTTCAGAAATCTTTGGGAAAAAAAACATTTCTTTTTAAAATATTTTTATTTTATTTCATTTTTCTAATTTAAACTAAGGCAACTACTTGGATTATTTTCAAGCTTTTAGAGAGATTTTTTTTTTAGGAAAATATTCCTTTGAAAGCACATATTATTTTCATTTAAAATCAGACAACTGCTTGATTTTATTTTCAAATTCTCAGAGAGAATTATAAAAAAAAAATAAAAAATAAAAAAAAAAGATCCTTGATTTCAGTTCTTTATTTTATTTTATCACACAAACACCCCCCAAAAAATTTTGTTTAAAAAAAAAAACAAAGAAAAGAAAAACCTTTAAAAAAAAAAAAAGATTCTGCCAGACAGAAATGGTTGGATGGTTGTCAACCGTGGACGCAGGCGTGCCATCCAAAGCATTGTCCAAGCACCTATGCACCGTCCTCACCATCGTACGGGACACCATTCACAGGGAGAGAGGTCATTCTCTTATACAGACGTGGTTAAATATGGCAATGACCAGAACCTACGTCATGCACAGGGACAAAGAGCTCTCTCCTATGCAGACGCAGTCAAATTTTAGGCCACACGAGGGCACCAAATACTCACTGTACTACATCACATCAGCGGTCTTTCAGACCACAATTTGAACCTCAGGTCTGTAGGGGACCTGTCACAATGATCCCACAAAATACAAATAAAACATGGGCAACTCGGCCACAACACCAAAAAAGCACACACAGCAGAGACAAAATGTGGTTCAAAAGCAATCAGATGACCCAGATTTTGTCATAAAAAGTCGTACTATGTTTAAAATTTTTAAACTGGTGCATCACAAAAACAATGTGAGCCAAGAACAACCTCCTGCATTGACCAAAATCTGGGGTCATCAAACCGGCTCTGCCAAACACCACAACACAAGCCCTTATAGAAGGCAATGCTAAAAACTGGGCCTACACCATTAAAAACTGATCCTTAAAAACCATTATGAGGACACATTGGTGGAAGAAATAGCCATGCTGCAGCACTGTCCTTCCTGGTGCTGTGCTATGGGCAAAACGTGGGATTGACACAAAGGCTGAGGTACAAATCAATAAAGGAGGCTCACACTCTTGTAGGAGATAGATGTAAGATCCCTACACCCACTGCTGATGTAGAGGAATCAAGAGAGGAAGCAAAGACACAAAGTGTTCCTGTTGCTTCTTTTCTACCACCTGACACAGCTGGCGGTGCCATCGCGGTGCAGGCCTCTGTACATGCCGAGGCCGAGGCAAACTCCCTACCAGTTTTGTCCACCCACCAGAAACAAAATCTTCCAGAACAACTTCCACCATGACAGATCCACCGAACGATTGGTCCCCTTTTAGGGAAGAGGATTCGGACAGCTGTTCCGAATTCACCCCATATCCTCCTGCCCCCACAAAATCACAACGCTCTTCTCGCCGAGTTCCAATCCCTGTGTTAGATGGGAAGAGTAACTCGTTATTATCAAGGACCAGGAAGATTGTGAACAAAATTACAACGGCAGCTCACAAAGGGTGACCATAAGCCCAGACAAAATCGGCAGCCTTAGAACAGCCACACAGGCCCGTATTAATATAGAGCTCAAGGTGCCTTCTGCAACAACATGTGACTCCAGTGAGGGTGTTAAAAACAGGCACATAAACACTCCAAGAAAAATTATAGAGTGGAAACTGACTGTCCATAGGAAATACCTGGTTATTGGGGATTCCAACCTCTCCAGGATTTCCCCCTTTAAGAACCCAGACCTCCAAATAGAAAGCTATCCGGGGGCCACATTCAGACACATGGAGGCCGTGATTAATAAAATTCCGGTCTCCAATGATGTAGAACATTTTATTTTAGCACTGGGCATCAACAGTCGGACTCAAAACGCTAAAGACACTGCCATTAAACAAATGCAGGCGGCTTTAAGAGCAGCAAAAGAAAAATTCCCGCTTGCGCAGATTTGGGTTCCGGAACTTAACTTTTCAGGAATGCTCCCAACAAAGAAGCAAACACAATTAAACCTCCTGAGTGGTTACATCACTGCCAACCTAAAGCATATTCCAGCCCTGCCCAGATTAGAGTTAATTTCATTTCATTTTATTTATTTGATAGGGACAATGCAAACATACATAGTGTTAAAGCAAGCTTGTCACTGAAATGCTACATAAAAAGTTTATAGCAAATGCTAATTTTCAACTCCTGTCCCTGGTTGGGCTCTAAACACAATACAATTTACATACTAAACTACTTCAATTTAAACAAATAACATGATATGGACAATTCCTGTCCCTGGTCATACACAATAAAATGTACCCATGAGAAGTCCTATCTCTTGGGTGACACGGAGCCCAGGAGCAGGAGATTCTATATGCTCCCTAAAATAGAAAAAGATCCGGCCAAATGGAGCAAACCCCATGAAATTCCTCCGGGAAGGCCTATAGTGTCGGAATGTGGAAGCAAAACTTACTATAAGGCCGAATTCCGGGACTTTTATTTAAATCCCCTTTCCACGGGCCACCCTAGAAAATTATTTTATTCAGAAAATTAAAGGACTTGAAATTCCCCAAAAGGCTGTCCTGTTCACTATGGACATTCACAGCCTTTACACGAACATCCAGGAAGGAATACATGCCATCAAAAATATAAAAAAAAAATACCCGGACAGTTCCAAGCCTGATAAAGAACTCATCCAATTGTTAGAGATAAATCTAAAAAGGAACGACTTTGAGTTCAATAGGGAATTCTTCCTTCAGATTAAGGGAACAGCGATGGGGAAGAAGTTTGCTCCGGCCTACGCCAACATATTTAGGGCAGAATGGGAGACCTCGGCCCTATCCCGATGCCATAAACGGCCTATTTATTATTTTAGATATCTTGATGATATTTGGGGAGTTTGGACACACACAGAGAGGGAGTTTGAAGAATTTATGACAACACTTAACAACCATAACCCATCCATAAAACTGAAATCCTCCATCAGCCAGCTCTCTGTGGATTTTTTGGACACCACGACTTACAAGGGCCCGGATTTCAATTCCACACACAAATTGGACATCAACGTCTTCTTTGAGGAAACAGACACACACGCTCTACTGCACAAGGAGAGCTTTCACCCTAAACACACTTACTCTGGCCTGGTCAAATCACAACTCCTGAGGTTTCGTCGCATATGTACCCAAAAACGGGACTTAATGGAAGCGACACAAATCCTCTTTAGAGCACTCAGGAACAGAGGTTATAAAAGGTCCTTTTTGAGGAGGATTTTTAAATCCTACCTCACAATAGGAACCCGGGCGGAGGGCACCAGCGTGCCGCTCGTCCTGACATATTCCTCTGTCTCTGTGAAGCTCATCAGTTGTTGGAGAGACAGGCAACACCATCTTCACTAGGATGACACAACACAAACACAACATATTAAAAGAAAAACAAATGGATACTCACCTGGTCAAACACTTCCGGGAGCATGGATGGGAAGCTCTCAAGTTCTCACAAGGTCAAGAAAATATGATCATATAACCCCAATCTTCTCGTCCCTACACTGGCTTCCTGTTAAGGTTCAAATAGACTTCAAACTACTGCTACTCAATTATAAAGCACTAAATGGTTTATCTTGATGTATCTCTCCAGTCTTTTAACACGCTACAATCCGTCACGCTCCCTGAGATCTTAAAACTTCGGACTTCTAGTAGTTCCTAGAATAGCAAAGTCCACTAAAGGCGGTAAAACATTCTCACATTTAGCTCCTAAACTCTGGAATAGTCTTCCTGACAGTGTTCGGGCTCAGACACACTCTCCCAGTTTAAGTTCAGATTAAAGACGTATGTTTTTAGCAAAGTCTACACATAACACACATCACA
>MU543870.1:11709-26594 GCA_024362625.1 Silurus asotus
AAAAGAAGGAATGAAATATGAAACATATTAGAACTAATATTGAGATGAACATACCTAGAAACAGCATCAGTAGTAACAGTAGAAAGAGCAGCATGATGGAGATGGAAGCTGCTGAAAGATAAAGAGGGACTGAGTGCAGTTTAGTGTAGGAGCCTGTGGAGCTCCACCTTCCTGCAGCTCACACTGCTGATAATGTTTCATTGTCACCAGGAAGCACTGGTTCTGTATCCCAGAAGGGCAAGTAGTATTGTGTCTCATTAAATAATTGTTGGTTGTCATTTAAACGTGAAAATTCTCTATGGCAGTAAAATTTGTAGTGTTTAGGGTTAAAAACCTCTGGTACAAGAGAATTATTATTTATTTATTTTATTTATATGTATTTAATGCATCATGTGCTTGTCCATGCAGGAAACAATACTCCAAAGAATATAAAGCAATTCATGATCAAAGACAACAGCATTCTGGAGGATGTGAACAGGGTTGTATGAAGTTTTAGAGTTTAGCCTACAATAAGATAACTGACAGCGCCATCTGGTGTTCCCCCAGAAGAAAGACTGTAACAGACTTAGCTTTAATAATGAATATTTACTCCACAAACAGATGTGTGGTCAAACTACAATAATTATACATTCAATTGCCATTTTAATTATAAGAATCCAAATCTTTTGCAGTCATAAGTGCATGAAGTCTGGGATATAAAAAGGCATCACCAGACCCTCAATTTTCTCACTGGATTGGGATTTTACTGTAGCTTTCTTCAATTTAATTTGTCCCTTTCATTTATAAGGAGCTTTTAGCAATTGATATCTTTACAAAGCAAGTTTACATAAAAAAATCAACATATAAAATGTTAAAAAATCTAATAATATATCTACATTTGAAGATAAGATATACCTTTATACGTCCCACAGTGGGGAAAATTCTCAATTTTAAATCCGTAAATGTATCTCTTTTGATTATTCTGTGATAGTAGGGTATCTGCAAAATTGAAAGGGAAGGTTTATAGGACTGTGGTGAGACCTGCGATTTTGTATGGTTTAGAGACAGTGGCATTGAGTAAAAGACAGGAGGTGGAGCTGGAGGTAGCAGAGCTGAAGATGTTGAGGTTTTTCGTTGGGAGTGATGAGGATGGATAAGATTAGAAATGAGTTTATTAGAGGGACAGCACATGTAGGATGTTTTGGTGACAAGGTGAGGGAGGCGAGATTGAGATGGTTTGGACATGTGCAGAGGAGGGACATGAATTATATTAATAGAAGAATGCTGAAGATGGAGCCACCAGGTAGGAGGAAAAGAGGAAGGCCAAGAAGGAGGTTCATGGATGTGGTGAGGGAAGACATGCAGGTGGTTGGTGTGAAAGAGGTAGATGTAGAGGACAGGGTGGTATGGAGACGGATGATCCGCTGTGGCGACCCCTAATGGGAGCAGCCGAAAATAGAAGAAGAAGAAGAAGAAGAAGAAGAAGAAGAAATGTATCTCTTTTGAGCAAGGGCTATTTTATAATACATTTTATATGTTTCTTTGCAATCACAGGCCAGTAGTTGGACTATACTGTAGCCACTCTAAACTGCTACTAGGTCTGAATCACTGCATGTGGCTACTGAAAATGTATTAATGAATGGGTGAATATATATAATTTTTACCACCAACAATAATACCTGTTTTTAATACTGTTGCTGCTCTTGTATAATCTAAAAGGGACCCATTATACATGTATATCAAATCAACATTTTATAACAGTCTTTAATAAATAGAAGGGAATTCAGTAATATTAGGATTAAAGAGCTGCAAGTGACTGAACTTTAGTAGTTTATTTATCTTTAGTGTAACATAACAAGTGAAGGTTTTTGTACAGTGCAGCTGGATTTCCTGTCACTGTGGGCGTCAGAGCACAGTAGTATAGATCAGAGTCTGATACAGCAGCAGAGGAGATGATCAGATCCACTTGTTTCTTATTTTTATCCAGTTCAGCATCCAGATGTTGGAGGTTAGTTTTTCCTCCAAATAGATCGATGTAAAGAAGATACTCAGGTTTAGATTTTGGATGTTGTCTGTACCAGTGCAGGATGGTGTTTGTTGCACTTGTTTCATATCTGCAGGACAGAGTAACATCATCACCTTCATCTACAGCTTTATGAGTGAAAAGTGGCTTCACTGAATCTGCTATGGAGTCACCTGTCATAGAGAAGAGAACATAAGTTTTAAGCTTTTACCTAATCAAACCAAAAACTATATAAGTCTCACTTAAACACACACACACACACACACACACACACACACACACACACGCACACACACACACACACACACACACACACACACACACACACTATTAATGTTTCTGATGTGACAAAAGTCAGTGTGTAACTCACCTAGTGAAAGCCATAAACACATAAGAGTGAACATGATGAATGGTTTTAGCTAAAAAAAAAAAAAGTCTGAGGTCTTTCTGTACTCTAATATATAAACATCATAAAGGTTCATGAAGCTCCACCCCACAGCATCACATCACAAACACCAATGTTACTGACACCAAACACATACAATCACTTTAACAATTTCACTACTATATAGTTTTATTTTATATTTTAGAAAAGAAAAAGGGATAACTCAAAACAAAAAAAATTAAAACTTTAATAAAAGTATGAGTTATGAGTATTAATGAGTATTTATTCTTATGACAGTTTAGTGTGAAGTGGACAGTTGTGTGGTTTTATCAGAATGGTGTCTCTATAAATGAGTTGAGCTACTAAGAGTAATCAGGGCAGGAGCGAGGATAATATTAGTGCAGTGTGTATGATAGAAGAACAGCTGTAGTTTATATCACAGAGGTTTTATTGTGAAAATGAGGATTCATCATCAGAGAAGACAATAAGATAAGTGAATGCGCCATCTAGTGTTCACCAAGGAGAAAACCTTAACACAATAATTCACACTTCAGCCTTGAACACAATTCTAGCTCTGATTTCTCAGTCTGCATTACATTATAGGCAGCTCTCAGGAATATTTTCATGAGAAAGAAGGATGTGAGGATCTGGGGGGTATTCCAGAAAGCTTGGTTAACTTACCATTTGTTAATTCATAACCTCTGGGTTGATTTACTCCAAACAGGCATACCATGAGTATGTCGGTTCCAAAACACCTGAGAAGAGTTAGTTTAATCAACCTCCAACTGGTTACCCAGAGTTAATGCGCGAGCACAGTGCATGTATAAAGACATTTTCAATGGATCGCCGATTTCACGAGTCACCATGGAAACTCAAAGCGAAAAGAGAGCAGCGTATTTCACAGAGGCGGAGTTGGAGGTTTTAATGCACGCTTATGAGGAGTTTAAACCAATAATATTAAAAAGATTATTGGCAAAAAATACCAGACAGAGTAAATACGTGAGTGTATTAAATTAGAAATTTGGTATTGGCCCCCCTTTTTTTAATAATGCAAAATAATGAAGTATGACTTATACATCCTTTTGAATGTTATATCACTATTAAAGCATTTACTTTTCCTGCCATTTATTTCTTTAGTTTAAAATAATAATGTATATTTCTTATTTAATAAGGTGTAATCCCTCTGGAGCCACAAGAACTTTAAACCAAGTCAAAATGAAACACAAAAACATTCTGCAAAAAGGTCATATTTGATTACACAATTACTGAACTATTATTACAACAGGATTTAGAATAATTATTCTGTCATGTAGCTAATAGAAAGAAGACTGAAGCCCGTCTAACTGGCGGGGGTCCATCACCACCTCCCCTCACCCCATCTGAGGAGCTGGCTCTGTCCCTTAATAAAGGGCGACCAGTGGTTGCTGGCATTCCAGGGGGCAGTTCATCACACACACCATGCACCACAAGTGATGGTGAAAAAATTGTGAAATGTAAGTTTACCTCTATGATTTGTTTTCATTTTTTGTCCTAAGTGACTTTCTCTGTCAGTTAAAGGCTTTTTCAACAAGATTAATTTTTATGTAGGCTTATTTTATTTAACTGCATATGATGTATAGGCTACTGTGATCTTAGTCTGACATCTTACTCTTTTCATATATTATTTTCTTTGATAATATTGAGAAATTAATTGGTTGTGTGTTCTTATAGATACTGATGGACGTATTGTATTATTGGACCCTCCAGAAAGAACACAGTCTGTCACAGTTGTAAGTGATTTGTTGTCAGGTACCTTTAGTTGCTTTTAGGGTTTTTTTGGCCTGATAATGTATACGTGAATATTTCTCCTGTAGGATGAAGATGATGATGAAGAGACCACATCTGCTGTGACAGAAGTGGACAATGCTGGTAGATCCACTGAGGTATGATGCATACCATTATAATGTATGGCCCCTTTTTGCATTAGAGTAACAAACTGTCATTGTCCTTTCACAGTACATACCCAGGGATTTGCCCACAGATGAGCGTCCTTCACCTCAGCACACAATCTTAGCATGGTAAGAATTTGTGTCCATAATTGAATTTTATTGTCTGACCAAACAATCTCATTCATTACATTTTTTCCATCTTCCTAGTTGCCAGCAAAGCTGCTGTATAAGGTCAATCTTCAAAAACAAATAAGAAAAAATGACATGGAGATGGACCTTATACAGCTTCAAATGGAAGAGAAAAGGCTCCTCATTAAAAAAGCAGCACTGGAAATTGAATTACTGGAGCATCACTTTAAGATGAGAACTTCAGAATATTAATCTGTTGCATGTTAAAAGTTTTGTGTGTGTGTGTGTGTGTGTGTGTGTGTGTGTGTGTGTATGTATGTATGTGTAAAGCAATATAAAAAAACATTTTATTGAATTTTACTTGTATTGTTTTTCAGGAAATAAAGAAATAAACTGTCTGGCAGACCAGTGCGAAAAAAATAATAAAAGTAATTTTGACAGATCCTGTCTCTCAAAAGTCGTCCGTCTCTGTTGGCCTCTAAAATCTGTAGGTGTTTCTCTGGGCCATCTTCCTCAATACAAGGAGGGTGGCTCTCTCCTCTTATAGTGGCAATATTTTGAAGCACAAGCCACTATAATGACGCTATGATCCAGTTCAAACCATGTCTGTGGTCCAGGCTCAGGTTCAAGGTAGGGTGTCATTAAATAGGGCAGACAAGGGTATCCTCTGTCCCCCAGCAAGTAACCATTGTACTGTCCTGTAATGATTGAAGTGTACAACACAAATATAGTAAAAAGGAGAAAAAAAAATAAAAAAATCAATTGTATAAAGCAAAACATACCCTGCTGAAATGTCTGGCATAATGATGACTTGCGGAAAATTCTGGCATCATGCACAGATCCTGGCCATTTTGCCTCGACATTGGTAATGATTTGGGTTGCCTCACATATTACCTAGTTAGTGGAAAAAGTAATGACTTTAATGATTTTAAGAAGGGAAAATATTAAGTTGTTACCTGCACATTGATACTATCAATAGATTTCCTATAAACATAGTCTCCCTCATTTATTAGTGGCGCTTTAATAGGAATGTGAGTGCCATCAATGCACCCAATTACATTTGAAAACCCTAAAACAAAAAGTTATGGAAGTATGAAGTGTGTGCACATAATGAATACATGTATAGATATAAATATGACTAAATTTTAAATATGCGTCATAGATTTTACTACAAAGGACAAACCTGTCACTCTGTGGAATTCATCTTTAATAACAAGCAGAGGTTTATGGCCAGGGAACTGTACAAATGTGGGTAAGAACTGTTCAAGTGCCAGACATACTGTACGAACGGCTCTACACAAAGTTGCCTTTCCCACATGCTCTGAATCGCCCACACTGTACAAAAAATGGCCAGACGCAAAAAACCTAAGTGCTATGCACAGAATGTTTTCTGTGCTAAGCGCAGAACCGCGGTTTGTCACATTTGCGATATGTGGTTTTAAAAGACGTGTTAAATAAACTAACGAATCTTTTGAAAAACGATAACGCTCTTTTAAATATTCATTAGGGTATGCAAACATCAATATGCGGTCTTATAACCCTCTCCCGACGAAAAAAACCTCGTAGATTTTGTGCTTCTACATCCACAGGATCCTCATCAAAAGGGACGCCATGCTCACCAACCTTCTGAAACCCGAGCAGGTTAACTTCAGAGAGTCAGTTGCTATGGTTACATACATACCCAGAAAGTTACCTCCGTTTTTGGAACCGAAAGTTGAGGTTATCCACAAACTTACCCCTAAACATACCCAGGTATGTCACATAACCTGCTTTCTGGAATACCCCTCAGCAGTAAAACATTGTTTATTAGGTATAAACTAAAAATCTATACCTTTAAGATATATTTTTAAAATCTGTTTATCTCTGTATATCTATTGGGAGAATGTTTATTATTAAATTATTCTGTTTTTTTTTTCTTTAAAGTTTATCAGATGAAACACTGCATGTGAAGAAGCCAGTTTTAGTACAAATATTTACAAAAACAATAAAATGCTACACACTCACACACACATTTACATACTACAGATCATTAGACATGACAATTAGCCAACAAATCAAATCAAAATCAAATTTTATTTGTCACATACACATACATACAGGGTACCACATGCAGTGAAATGCTTTTGACGACGGTCCGGCATGAGGGAATAAAATAGGGTAAAAAAGGAGAATAAAAATATAAATATAATAACAAAATTTAAAGAAAAATATAATAAGAAAAGAAGGCAGATAAATAAAGATGTAAAGATATATACATATATATGTATATATACATACATATACATATATACATATATATACACATACACTGAAAATGTACACAGAAAAATGTACACAGAAAATGTTTATGGCAGTGTGCAGTTAGCCAGTAAACAACAGTAAACAAGTTAGGCATGGTTTTGATTGTCCATGAGTGTCCGTGTGCAGTAAGGTGTGGTGTAAAGTGTCCTTGTGCGGGATGGTGTGGTATAAAAAAAGATAATATAAAAAGAATATGAAATAAATATGAAAAAGAAAATATGAAAAAGAGATGGAATGTAAAGTGCACTGTGCTGTGCAAGTCCAGTGTATAATTTGCCGTAGCACGAAAAGTGTGGTTGTGCAGGTGAAAAAAAGCAGATGTTTAGCGGTTGGTATGACCGCTCCTGCTTCGTGCTGAAGTACACGATCAACTCCTTAGTCTTGCTGACGTTCAGGAGAAGGTTGTTCTTCTGGCACCATCTCTCCAGGTTTTTAACTTCCTGTAGGTAGGCCGTCTCGTCGTTGTTGGAGATCAGGCCCACC
Source organism: Silurus asotus (assembly GCA_024362625.1). Taxonomy (NCBI): domain Eukaryota; kingdom Metazoa; phylum Chordata; class Actinopteri; order Siluriformes; family Siluridae; genus Silurus; species Silurus asotus. The sequence continues at coordinate 18,938 of MU543870.1, forward strand.
ACAACGGTGTCGTCAGCAAACTTGATGATAGTTTTGGAGTTGGAAGTGGCCACACAGTCATGTGTGTACAGTGAGTACAGCAGGGAGCTCAGAACACAACCCTGGGGAGCTCCAGTGCTGAGGGTGAGGGTGGATGAGGTGTGTTTTCCCACCCGTACAGCTTGTGGTCTGTCCGTCAGAAAGTTTGAGATCCATTGACACAGCGGCAGGCTGAGTCCCAGGACCTCCAACTTAGAGGTGAATGTGGAGGGAATTATGGTGTTGAACGCTAAACTGTAGTCCACGAACAACATCTTTGTGTAATTTCCATTTCTTTGGTCCAGGTGGCTGTTTGTAGTGTGGAGAAGATGTGCAATTGCGTCCTCAGTCGAACGGTTCTGACGGTACGCAAACTGTAGTGGGTCCAGTGTGACCGGTAGTGAGGCAGTGATGAAGTCTCTGACCAGTCTCTCAAAGCACTTCATCACTACTGAGGTCAAAGCTACAGGGCGGTAGTCATTGAGGCAGGCGGGCTGGGGTTTCTTCGGGACAGGGACAATAGTGGACTGTTTGAAGCATGAGGGGACAACAGACTGTTCCAGAGAGAGGTTGAATATCCCAGTGAACACCGGTGCTAGCTGGTCAGCGCAGGCTTTCAGAACCCGACCTGTGATTCCATCTGGTCCTGCTGCCTTCGTGGTATTCACTCTCTTGAATGCCCTCCTCACGTCATGCTCCGAGATGGTGAATGTGTTTAGCTCTCCGGCTCTCTCTGCGTGCACGCTGGTTGTGCCGCTAGCGTGGTTAGCTGCAGCCTCGAAACGAGCGTAGAAGGTGTTTAGCACATCTGCCAGAGAAGCGTCCGCATTCACCATTCTGGAAGATGGTGTTTTATAGTCCGTTATTGTCCTTAGTCCCTGCCACAGGCTCCTGGAGCCACCTTGTTGGAACTGTGACTCTAGTTTCCTCCCGTAGCGCCGCTTTGCATCCTTCACCCCTCTGCGAACACTGTAAGACGCAGCCTTACAAACATGTTTTTGTACTGGTAAAGGAAACCTTTAAAGCACAATGAAAACATCCAAATTCAGCACACAGAGTAGAGATGAGATTCAAAATCCTGAATCTCAAAGGTGCAAAGCAAACACGCCAACCACTAAGCTACTGTCTCCCCCTGTTGGCAGTCTTCAGTATAACAAAACAGTGTGAAGGTTTTTGTACAGTGCAGCTGGATTTCCTGTCACTGTGGTCACCAGAGCACAGTAGTATAGATCAGAGTCTGATACAGCAGCAGAGGAGATGATCAGATCCACTTGTTTATTACTTTTATCAACTTCAACATCCAGACGTGGTGGAATTGAGTTACTTTTCAATTTAGTAGATTCATGAATATAAAGAAGGAACACAGGTTTAGATTTTGGATGTTGTCTGTACCAGTGCATGTAGGTGTTTGTATCACTTGTCTTGTATTTGCAGCTCAGAATAACATAATCACCTTCATCTGCAACTTTATGAGTGAAAAGTGGCTCTATTGAATCTGCCATGGAGTCACCTGTCATAGAGAAGAGAACAATGTTTAAACTTTTACATAAATAAGTTAGAATTACATAAGTAAAACACACATTTTGCTTTTTTTTTGTGACTACAGAGACCAAATACACTTAAATTCTACATCTAATATTTATAAAATGAAAATAAAAAACCCTCACCTAGTGAAAGCCACAGAGACATGAATATAACAGTGAACATGATGAATGGTTTTAGCTGAATGAAAATGTTTTGAGGATTTTCTGTGCTCTAATTCTGTAATATCATAAAGGTTTGTGAAGCTCCACCCCACAGCATCACATGACAGAGTCACCAATGTGAGTTCAGTGTTTCAGACACAGCAGCTACTTTAAGTTGTTAAAATAATAACAGATGAATATTAATGAGTATTTATTCTTATGACAGTAAAGTCTGAAGTGAACAGTTTTATCAGAATGGTGTCTCTATAAATCAGTGGCAGGTCATCAGGGCGTCTCTTTCAGAATTACTGACTTACGTTTTAATTTATTTTTGTTCATGAATATGTATGAAATGATTCCCAATAGTTCTCATCAGCATTTCTCTTGGGGGCGCAGTTGCAAGAAGCATTCATAATATTTAGAAATAAATAAATGGAAAAACGCTGAGCTAATGCGGTTTTATTTTCAACATTTCTAGTTCAGGGAAACTCAGGATATTTTGTAGGTGTGAGTTTGTTAGTTTACTTTTAAGTTTATTCTTCTTCAAATTCATCAGTCTGAACATCTCCTCACAGAGGGAGGTGCTGCCAAAGATTTTAGTGCTTAAACAAATGCGAACAAACAAACCAACAAAAAAGTTAACTTTAAATTCAGTATATTTTTGAGAAATGGTTTATATTTATTTCATGCAAACTTTCTCAAATTAACCACTGTGCAAAAGAGCAGAAGATTAAAGACTGTACTTGTGAAGAAGCCAGTTTAAAAATACAATGCATTGGTTTGTAGGGGCCACAATAATAAACACTTACACACACATTCACATACTGCACATCATATGGACATGACAATTTGCCAACAAGGCATGCTTTTGGACTGGTGGAGAAAATCTCTAAAGCATGGCTAAAACATGCAAATTCAGCACAAACAGTAAAGTGAGATACAAAACCCTTAATCTCAAAGTTGCAAAGTTGCAAAGCAAAGATACCAACAAGTAATCCACTGTCTCCCCTGTTGGCATTCTTAAATATAATATAACTGTGGGCACCAGAGGACAGTAGTATAGATCAAAGTCTGATACAGCAGCGGAGGAGATGATCAGATCCACTCTTTAATTATTTTTATCAACTTCAACATCTATATAATATCTTGTCTGTACCAGTGCAGGTAGGAGTTTGATCCACCAGTGGTTATTGCAAATTTACAGGACAGAGTAACATTATCACCTTCATCTACAGATTTATAAGTAAAAGTGGCTCTATTGAATCTGCCATGGAGTCACCTGTCATAGAGAAGAAAAAACAATGTTAAAAACTTTCAAAACTCAAATATTCAAGAAAAACGATATAACTCTGACACACACTAATGTAACAAAAAGTCAGTGTGTAACTCACCTAGTGAAAGCAACAGACACATGAATATAACAGTGAACATGATGAGGTCTTTTTTTGTTCTCTATTATGTTAAAATCCTAAAGGTTCATGAAGCTCTGCCCCACAGCATCACATCAATAATGTTACTGACAGAACAAAACCAAAGTGTAAGCAGGTGTAATTATGAAAATACAATATTGTTTTTGCCTATTAAATATAAACTAAGAGTAATCAGGGCAGGAGTGAGGATAATATTAGTGCAGTGTGTATGATAGAAGAACAGCTGTAGTTTATATCACAGAGGATTCATTGTGAAAATGAGGATTCATCATCAGAGAATGTGAGCAGGGTTGTGTGGAGCTCTAGTACTTTTCCCACAATAAAATAAGTGACTGCGCCATCTAGTGTTCACTAAGGAGAAAATCCTTTATACACTAATGAGTATTTACACCCACATGCAGGTTATACACACATTGCTCACGTATTCAAACCAAGGAGCAATTTAAAGTCAGAAATCCATCCACTAGGAGCAGCTTAAAACCACAGTCTAATATTGATAATAATTCCTTCAACTCACCACAAACAATGTAATGAAAGTTTGACATTCACAGTGAAAAGAAATCACACTTCAGTTGAACACAATTTTAGCTCTGATTTCTCAGTCAGCATTACATGCATTACAGCTCTCAGGGATGTTTTCATGAGAAAGAGGGGTTTGAGGATCAGGTGCACTTCAGCAGGTTAACTGAGGTGTGTGTGTGCTGAAGTTATTGTAAGTTTGTGAAAAGTTCTGTGTTTTCACCCCGTGTCTGTGTGGGTTTCTAAAAAACATGACTATAGGAAATTTGCTGGGATAAATTGATGTGTGAATGAGTGTGTAAAAGGGTTTGTGCATGAAGTTCTGCAAAGGACTGATATCTCATTCAGGGTGAACCTGAAAGCACAGAAATGACCCATGTAGATAATTTAATAAAGAATTAATGCATGTACCAACAATATATTCTTTTTATAAACACGAGAGAGAATCCTTAAAAAGGGTATTTAAACTTCTCAAAATATTTGTCAGAACTTCCTTCAATATACTTCAATATACAAAACTGTGTGAAGGTTTTTGTACAGTGCAGCTGGATTTCCTGTCACTGTGGGCACCAGAGCACAGTAGTATAGATCAGAGTCTGATACAGCAGCAGAGGAGATGATCAGATCCACTTCATCTTTACAAATTTTAGCATCCATTTGTGGTGTTTTTTTAGAAAGTAGAGTTCCAGTGTGCATAATATTAAGAAGGAACGCAGGTTTAGATTTTGGTTGTTGTCTGTACCAGTGCAGGTAGGGGCTGCACCTACATGTTTATGAGTGGAAAGTGGCTCTATTGAATCTGCCATGGAGTCACCTGTCATACAGAAGAAAACAAAATTATTTTAACATTTAATCAAGCAAGTAAAGTTACATAACATTTTGATTTTTGAAAAAAAAACAACACAAATTAGTGTCTAATTAATAACTAAATTAACAAATAAGTCAATGTATAACTCACCTAATGACATTCACAGACACATGAATATAGCAGTGAACATGAATAGTTTTTATCTGAATGAAATTTCCTGAGGACCTTGAAGCTCATGAAGCTCCACCCCACAGGATCACATGACAGTGATGGTGATGTTGCTGGCAGATTGGTATTACATTCAGTCTCACATGGGGAATCTGTGAGTTAGACTGACAGGAAAATAATGAAAAAAAAAAAAGATTTATATCTAAAAAAAAATAGATCATGTCAGTCAAAAAAACACTTTAAATTAAAGTTTTAGGGTTCTGAACTCATTTTACAGATTTATTTAAAATAAATAGAATTATTTATCAGCATTTCATCTGGCAGCTACATTCTGAATGTAACCTACAAAACATATAAACATTTTGTTTTAAATATAAATCCTTTATTTTTATTATTTTTTTTAATGAATGTACACAAATCAACAATGATATATAAAGATAAGTTAAAAGAAATATACCAATAAAAAATATTAAAGGTTTAAATGTCTCAATATACACCCCTGATGATGTAAAACCTCCTAAAGGCTCTACAGTAAAGAGTCTTGCAGAGAGAAAATAGCACTTTTTTGGCAGGTTGATTGGTTGCTTGATTTCTGCCCTTTATTGTAGTCTTACCTCCACTTATACTTCAATATAGAACAAAATTCAATTAGCCCATTTCACTGCATGGACCAGATTATTCAGTCTCCCTCTGGAGCTTGAAGTGTCACATATTTATCAGAAGTATTGCTGTAAAAATGCTGACTGTCTCAACTTTGTAGTAAGTGAAACTTTTTTATCAGTTGGAAATTATAACTTTCCTCGAGCTAACAGTAAACACAACTGGGCATTTGTAACATATTAATTATATATAAAATACTCTAAAATATGTTCAATAAAGTGAAAAAAAATGATATCTGCAGCACCAGAAATCCATAAATCTTTAAATGCAAAAGAGTGCAAAAGCTTTCTTTCTGTCTTTCTTTCTTTCTTTTTTTCTTTCTTTCTTTCTTTCTTTCTTTCTTTCGAGGTATGTGAGGTTTGTAACGTCAGTGTGCTGAATCAAGTGCTATTTACAAAGCTGGCAATTAATTAGTGTTTATAATGAAACCATACTGTTAATTTAAGACTTAATTCTGTACTTTTGTTGCATCCTCATAATAGAAGTATTACATCTTTATTACATGATTTAATTGATTTTATCAAAATCACCAGCAGAGATCAGTATTTTTGCTTAAAGATTTGTTTTCAGTTGATTTTTCAGTTGATTACTTCAATTCAATTTAATTTTATTTGTACAGTATTGAACCTTTAACAGTGCACATTATCCTGAAGCAGCTTTAAAGAAATGAACAGAAAACAAATATTAATTTTGAAATTCATAAATTAATCCCCATAAGTTTATCCACTGTAGTAAAATGCATTAATTAATTGTTCAAACAATACACATTATTAGCATGTGTAATATAATAATTGTTGATATACAAACCAAATAAACTCCTAGAACTGAAACAGAGGAGTGTATTTAAGTGAAACAGGTGAACAGCTCTCTCTACTGGAGAGAAAAAAGGCTTTTTGTACAGTGTGTATGAGTTTTGTGTCACTGTGGGCTCCATGGCGCAGTAATACAGTGCAGAGTCTGATACTGCAGCAGGAAAGATCTCCAGATCTACTTTCTTTTTGTCTTTATGAAGTCAAATGGATATTCTTGGGTCAAGTTGTTCAGCTCTTTTGACATAATCTGAGGATTTAATAATACGCAGAAGAAACTCTGGTCCTGATTGAGTCTTTTGTTGATACCAGTGGATATATTCAGCTGAGTCGTCATATGTGCAGGTCAGTGTGGTGTTACTGCCTTCAGGTGAAGATATGAAGGTTTGTTCTGGTGTAATGCTGCTGCCAACAGCTCCTGCTGTAAACACATTACAACAAATATTTCTCATTTCATTGCTTATGAACATATTTTTTCATCATGATGTTTAAGTTTCAAAACAAATCTCCAGCATCCACATAAAGTTTGTGTAGAATATAAAAGACTTACCAATGATTTGAACAACTATGAATAGAAAGAAGAGGAACATGATGGTTGTGTCTTGTAGTAGATATAAATGTCAGTATCTCTGTGAAACTGTCTAAACTGTATCTCACCACATCGAGCTCCACCCACTTTTACTGAGGTGTAGTCATGACCATTCTGCCATCAATCCCTCAGTTTGTAGTTGTGTAAATTCTGCCCTCATTTTATGTGATGTTACAAAGATGAAGTAACAATAAGAAAAGAACTATGGGTGTTTAAGATAAAAAAATTTTTTCCCAATGTAGTTATCTGTAAGAAGATGAAACAATTTTCATCTTTAGTAGACATTAATGTACTTTTTTACTTATTTTTGCAGGTTTCGTCCTCCATACACACTCACTGTGTCCCAACTAAACATTTATAATGTATTTCAGAGTGACGTCTTGATACAGTGACGTCTTTAGATATGATACAGATGCTATTCAGGAGAGAGAGAATCAGAAGGTAAGAGAGAAGCTACATGTGTGAAGTGTGTTGGACAGGAATGAGGGATTTTTACTTTGTTACTGTATATAATCATGTTTATGAAATGTCTGTATCAGAGTACTTTACTTATTAAATAAAACATTACAATTTATATATAGATACTTTTTATTATATACTTTATATTGTTAATATCGATTGTTAAAATCGTCTACTTTGTTAGTTTTTTTATCTATTTTAGAGTTTATAGTGACAGTTTACTTTAAAACATTACATTTTGTGTGAAATTGTAAATAACACCAAGTATCATGTTTTATATGTTTCTTGACAATTTCTCAGTGAATATATTTATACAAATTTGCTGCTAGCGAGGCATGCTAGTGTTGTATAGAGAGAATTGATTCTGACGCTGAAATATCAATCATACCTGAGTTTAATATTTATTTAATGTGATATAGGAACTATTTCTTCTTTCACTTCATTCATTATAATAATAAAAATTACTTTAATAAACTACATAACCCAGCCATTAGGGAGGCACAAGCCAGTGC
>MU544244.1:0-35707 GCA_024362625.1 Silurus asotus
TTTTTGAAGTCCACGACCACATCTTAAACAGGGGTGCCATTTATTGTGGAGGGCACTGTATGTAGTTTGACATACAATTTCAGTTGTATCAATCCTTAATATAGTCTTGATTGAATTGAATTGAATTGTATTGAATTGAAACCATCTCTAACCAAAAGGTGTCTAAGACCATGATTATCATTTAAACAATACCCTATCCTGACCTGCTGGGGGGCCAGCACCTCCATCTCGATTACCCAGACAGTTGTTCCTTCATCCATGTCCTACATCTAATTTACATTTAAAGGATAACTCTGGTCTATACTTCAAAGGGACGAACAGTATAAAATATTTGGGCAGAGTTTTCTCTGGGTTCTTTCTAAGCTTGATGAACCCAAAGTGCTTCATATATTTTGTGACTGTTATGCTGTTATAAACTTCTTTATTACGATCTTTGTTGTCCTCATAATTTTTTCTTACAATATATATTGTAAAATCTGATAGGACAGATCCTCAGAGATTAAAGGAAATTAAATCCCAGGAAATTAAAGCTGAAGACTCGCTCTGCCTCAGTTCCATTGATGTTGACTGGGAGATGTCTACTGCTGTTGGATATCCGAAAGTCCACGATGTGCTCTTTAGTTTGCAAGCGTTGAGGGTCTGGTTGCTAGTGGCACACCATGCTGTCGGGCTTCGGATCTCTTCCCTCTAGTCCAATTTGTTGTTGATCTGCCGGACCACGGTGGTTTCATCTGCATACATACTTGATGAAGATGTTGGAGTTATACAGAGGAGCACAAGCATGGGTGAACAGGGAGTAGAGTAGTGGGCTCAGAACAGACTGAATAGATTGAATCAAATAGACTCCTATGTTGAGAGTGAAAGTGGGCTGTAAGCAGTAGAAGAGTCTGTGGTTGAGATGAAATGTCCTATGCCTCAATTGAAACAAGCATAGAGTTTGTCCGGTTGGAAGGCACTTCTGGTTGGTTGAGCTGTAGGTTTGTAGTCTGTGATGGTATGGATGCCTTTCCAAATGCGTCTGGGGTCAGAGTTGTGGAAGTGCTCTTCTATGTGGAGTTTAAATGTGAGCTTGGCTCTCCTGATGCCTCTTTTTAGGTTGGCCCTAGCTCTGTAGTCCTCTCCGTTGCCAGATTTAAAAGCACCATCTCTTGCTATAAACAGGACATTAACCTCAGAGTTCATCCACGGTTTCTAATTAGGAAAACATTTCCCGTGTTTAACTGTAGTGACATAGTCAATGCACATGTTGATATGGTCCAAAACAGATGATGTGTCAATGTCTATGTCTGCCTGAGAGTTCAGTGTGGCCTGTGGGGAAAAACATGTTCCAGTCAGTATCCTGCATTAGAGAAGAAATGGCCCCCTCTGGCCATACCTTTACTGTCCTCACAGCTGGTTTCACCTGTTTGATCAGACTGACCCAGATGGGGAAGGGGAATGGCTGTGTTTGCCCCAGGTTTGTTTGTGTATACCTGGTCCATTGTTTTGTCCCCTCTGGTAAAGCAGGAAACATTACGGTGAAATTTTGGAAAAACAGATCTCAGGTTGGAGTGGTTGAAATCTCCAGCAACAATGATAGCTCCTTCGGGATGTGCAGAATGTTGTTTGCTGATAGCTGCATGAAGTTCCTCCATAGGATAAATACACATTGTTCAGCTTAACTCTTAAATTCTTTAAAGCTGCTTTGTGACAATGTCCTTTGTGAAAAGTGCTATAGAAATAAACTTGACTTGATTCTTTTCTTCACTTTATCAACATACTCTCTGTCCCTGTCCCCCTTAGAACCCACAGCCATAGCCTCCATATCTCTGGGTGCGGGTGAAACAGGGTTTCCTCTGCATGAGAGAGGAGATGCCTCCTGGGAGGAATTTCCCAAGGAGGTCCCTAGAGGAAGGACACCAGGTCCGTGAACCATGGACTGCCCGGCCAATGAGTTGCTACCAGGAGGAGACGGGCTCCTTCTGGGGAACTTTCTCCAGAACTCCCGGTAGCAGCGAGATCAGGGGGAAGGCATACAGGCGTAGCCTCCACCATGCCTGCACCGTGGGGTTGGGGAAGAGAGAGAGAACCAGAGGGGTGGAGCCTCCATTACCCAGGCCTTTTGTCTTAAAAGGGTGTTTGCTCTCCCCTTTAGGAAGAACCCTTTGTCACAAAGCCACCACTGGAAGGGTCTCAAATGGAGGAGGCCGCCATGACACCCAGCAGCCTTTGGTACTGTTTCACAGTGAGTGACTGGCCTTCTCTTACTCTCCTGACTGCTGTGAGGATAGCTTCGATCCGGGAGGGAGACAATTATGCCCGCAACATGGTCTAGTCCCATACTACGCCCAGAAAAGTGGTTCTCTGCCGTAGAGAAAGCATGCTCTTCCCGGTGTCAGCATCACATTCATGCACTTTGTGAAGGTGCGGGGTGAGAGTGCTAGGACAAACCGGAGGACCTGGTATTAGTAAGCTTTGCCCCTAACCTACTGTGTTTGGGAAGGATGGCTACGTGGAGACCTGGATCTGAGACACCACCTCTTTGAGATTGAGCATCCTGAACCTGATCCTCACGAGTGAGCGGTTCGAAGAGCGTCATCCTTCTTTGGAACAACAAAGCAGCATAGCCCAAATCCCTTTCAGGAAGATCTGACATGGTGAGCCACAAATGCCTTTTTGTGGCTACCAGGACTGAAATGGACCAACCAGCACTAAGGGTTAGATCGGCAGCACAATGCAACTCCTAAATATCATCGGGCACAGAGTTAATTCCCTTATCCAACTCCCGCAGCAGGTCAGCCTGGTATGCCTGCAACACACCTTTTGTGTGGAGGCAACCCACAGCCTGACCCGCTGCCATGTAAGCCTTCCCCACTTAAGATAAATTAGCCCACAACGGCTTAGTAGGAAACACCGGGGACTTGAGCAACAATGCTATGCTAGGGTGAAAGATAGCTAGCTAGTGTCTTTTCCACACGTGCCCACAATCCTTAGCATGAACTATGTTTGTGTACAGCTAGGTCCATTGAAGAAAGGTACGCACCACACACACGCCTCACAAACGTCTATTATCTCTTCCTCCTCCGAGGGAGAAATGGGGAGCACCATGCTGCTCGCACCAGGAGAAGAAGCAGCTGCCGGGTGTGCTTCCCCGATGAAACATCGCTTGACCGGTAGGGGAGATTGTAGAGCACTTCTGCCAGATCAGCCAGAGAGCCTCACAAACACGGCGCATAGCCAAGTGGCTCCAATGCGAGCAATTCGACTACCTTGAAAACCAATTGAGCATACTCCAACCCCAAACAAACAACACATCGGTCGTGTGTGTCCTTCCCCGTTATGAAACAGGAGCATGGATGAACACACAGCCGATATTTTGGTTTCTTAGCCATGAATGAACAGAATCTCACACACAAAGCGCTTACCTGAACAAGCAGAAGCTAATGTCGCTACCATCTCTCAGCCATTTTGTCGCTTGCTGATGATGTCACGACTTGCCTATTGACCGGATTTCACACATGGTTCAGAGCGTTGACAATGCGAGGCATTCCCAAAGCATTGCGAAGCATCTTAAAGTTCCCGAATGGGGAACTCAGGAGAACACAGTAGCGGTAGGTAGTCCGGATGATCTAATGTAGATCGGATGGTGAGTAAAACGGCAAAGGGATCATTTAAAGGGTGCGGGTTTTAAATAGGAGGGAGAGATTAAGCAGAAGTGTAAATTTTTGAAGGGGGTATGGCTGGTGGTTCTCTAACACTTAAACTTCAGCCTCAAACTTAATTTTCTTTATTACAAAGGTGAACTAATCCTTATATCATGTTTTATTTTTTTAAATTATAATTACTGCAAAAAAATTATTATGATATTATTATAAAGGATATGATATTATTATAACAGAATGTCTGTATATATTTTGGCAATATCTAGAAAATATATGAATAAAATTCATATAAGAAAACAACCACATAAAATTAATTTACAAAACATGTTATATTAAATGTTAAATATATTTAATTCTGAAAGGGTTGCATAATAAAGCACAGTGAATCAACTGCTTTCATTCCAAACTCCAAACTCATTTCATTCTAACAGAAAAACCCAATTTGACTCTGAGAGTGAATCCTCGAAGCTTCATCTACACTGAAGATACAGTCTCTCTGAGCTGTGAGCTGCAGGAGGCTTCTGGAATGGCGTTTTACTATTACAGAAATTCACAGCTTGTGAACACTGTAGCTACCAAAATACTCAGCATAACACTTGACAAAGCAGGATCAACAGTTTATCAGTGTCGAGCAAGAAGGGCAATCTACAATAAATATAAAAACTATGATTACGACTACACAAGACTCAGTGATCCTGTCAAAATTACAGCAACAGGTATTTCATGGTTTTTCTTTTGTTTTTCAACAGGTTTAAGAGAAGTGTGAAAAAAAGTTTGAAAAGAAAAGAGTGCAGAAACATTTATAATACCAGTCCAGATAACTGGTAATTCTGCATTCTGATTGGTCAATGGTTTGATTAGGTGTTGATTTTTTTTTTTAAACAGTAGCTCTGACAGTGCACTTATATTTTATAGTTTCTAGAGTAACAGCTCAGTTAGAAGGAATTGTATGGGAAATGCTTCACAATCTAAAACAAAAAACAAAACAAAAAAACATTAATGTAAGTGTTAATGTGGTGAAGTTTCTGTAAAATGTCTATTTAACTATTTAATATTTAGAATCAATTATTTAAATAGTCTCCAGTGTCAACAATTTCAGAATTTATAATTTTTCAGTCAAAATGTTTGAAAAAAACAGAGAAGTTTGAGTTCTGTAAAATGTAATTAAATTAAATTAAATTAAATTAGATTAGATTAAATTAAATTAAAGAAAGAACAAGTCATGACTGGTTACAACAGGAGTGTATAAAAATAAATCACAATGTTTAGTTGGCCTTTTGTAGTTACTCAGTTACTGTGTAAAAAAAAGTGTTCCTGTGACAAACTGCTGGCTAATAACCCTGGCTTCCATTCACCAGTGATCGACTCACAAGTGTGTAAAAATTATTTATGTATGTGGTCTTTAAAGTCTACAGCTGTCAGGACAGTGACCACGTGAAGAAAACGGGAGTAATTCGATCATTGTCTTTATTGATGTTTAGAAACTATACCAAAGTTAGGTAGAGAGTTACGAACTGTAATGCGGGTATTGTGGGTAAAGCGAGTGGGATCCGGAATGTGCGTGTAATCTGTAAAGCTGGTATAATCCACAAAGCGAGTAAAATCCTTTAAACGGGTAAAATCCGTGAGGCAAGTAGAATCGGTGAAGTGAGTATAATCCTGAGGATCGGAACACGGAGTAGGAAACAGCTGGGAATGCTGGCGGTCATGGATCGGGATACGGAGCAGGAAACAGCGGGGAATGGTGGCGGTCTGTAATCCGGGAGATCACTAGCATAACCATGTAGATTTAACAGCGAGTAAGGTCGGAACGGGACCTTATGAAGGGGAACTGGTAACAAGTGACAGGTGTCGGCGATTAGCACTGGAAGCGGCTGAGAGAGCCGCGGAGGGGACGTGAAAGGAGGATCCCAGACAACAGCCTACAATATCCATTTCAGATTGCTAACAGATACCTGTTAATACATACATTAAAAATGTAGGAATATATTAAAAGATTTTGTATTTCAGAAATTTTTGTTTTGAAATTAAATGATAATAAATAATGCTTGTAGAGATTAAATAAAATTAAACTGATTTTATTACTGTATGTATAATTTATTACTTATGTGGGCAATTTTAAAGCATCTTGCAAGCTGAAAAAGTTTGAGCATCCCCTCATGTAGAACATAATTTTTTTATTGAATCTTAATTTTACTGCTTATGATGTAAAGTGAAAATCAGCTCAGAAACCTTCATCATTCATTCTAACAGAAAGAGCCAAACCCACGGTGAGAATAAATCCTCAGAGCTCCATCTACAGTGGAGACACCATCACTCTGAGCTGTGAGCTGAAGGAGACGACTGCATGGGAGTTTTCATGGTACAACAATTCACAGCTTGTGAACACTGTACCCATCAACACATTCAGTGCAAGAGTCAATAATGCAGGAGAAACAGTGTATCAGTGTCGTGCAGGCAGAACAACCAACAGCTATAACAACTATCACTACTACTACACACAGCTCAGTGATCCTGTCAAGATTACAGCAAAAGGTATTTCATGATTTTATTCACTTTTTCCTAAACCTGTTCAAAAACACAAGAACAAAGACTGCATAATTATTACAAGTGTATTTGTTCTATGATTTTTTAAATAATGCTTTGATATAAGTTTTAAAAAGTTACATAGTGTAACTTTTTTAAACTTTAAATACGTGTTACACACTTATACAAAAAGTTTGTTTAAGTTTGTAACAAAGTGTAACAGGGCAAAGTAAAGTAAGTAGACCAGGTAAATGTGTGTTTATCAGAAAGAGATTTACTCTCATACATCAGATACTAGAAATACTGATCAGTCAGTTCTGCTTTAAAATCTACTGTATTTGGTCTTTTCAAAGATTACAGCAAACACTGTCAATTTCACTTTGGAACCTGATACTTGTTGAAAACTACATACAATTTTAAAATATTAACAGATTTTGTAGTTTAGAAAATATGATTTTTTTAATCCAGTCATAAACCGGTGATGGTTGTACTTTATATACATTGTGACACAACATGATAATTTAGATATTGTTATTATGTGAAAGAGTATCTAGCTGGCAGTACAACTATTATAAAGGCACTTCACACAATCCTGTCAGTATTATACAGAAGTACAGTGATGTTGAATTGACCCACTCATGGATAGTAGCAGAGAGATGAAGTCCAAACTCCTTACTTTTAAAATCTAAGATATATCTCTAATATTGCTTGATAACACAAACACAATTAGACAATTTTTAATATTTTATAAATTTTTGTTAAATAAAAATGTCTACTAAATAAAAATATTGCATTTCCTGTAAAACAGAGGGACCACATCCAGTACTGAGTGTATCTCCACAGAACTGGCTGACTGAAGGAGACTCAGTGACTCTAAGCTGTGAGGTTACAGACTCCTCTACAGACTGGACATTCAGCTGGTACACAGTTGTTCCCTACAGAGACGGTGTAACTCAAATAAAAAATACTGACTATGTCATGTATGTGGAGCTTCTCTCAAACAACAGCAGAGGATTTGGAGGCTCCTACACTCTCAGTCCTTCTGCTCTTCATCACACAGGAGTTTATGTGTGTAGAGGAGAGAGAGGAGAACCAGTCAGTCACATACTGTACAGCAATCCACAGCCTCTATGGATCTCTGGTGAGGAAAATTAACCGATAGATGAATTTTCTTTAATACTATTTGTTCAAATATGAATATAAAATGGTCTTAAAGAAAAAAATATGTGAATAAATTGAAAGAAGATTTGTTTAAAAATTCTTAATCAATAATTATAATATGTTTAATTTCAGAAATTGCCCTAATACATAGGAGTCAATTTCTCCATTTGAAATAATTATGAGGAAAATACATGGTTCTGAGCTCATGTGATGCTGATCACGTGCACCTATTACTATTTTTACCTTAAACACTGTGTTTAAATCCTTTGTGCTGCTTGTACAACAATGCCAAGATTTTTCTGTTTTTTCCAGTTTTGATTTTGTTCCTTGAATATAACCATTTCCGTTATGTACTTTTTTGGATTATTCCATGTTAAACCTGTGTGTGGTTTGTCTCATGTTGTGGACTGGGGCTTTGATTTTATTAATAGAAATTAATTCATTCTAAACACACACACACACACACACACACACACACACACACACACACACACACACACACACACACACACTTAAATCCCCATTGGAATACAATTTGCACATATTTTTATTTGTGTTTCTTCTGTGTTACAGGCAAATCTCATCCAGTGTCTCTGATCATCACTCCCAGCAGAACTCAACACTTTACTCGTGATTCTCTCTCACTGAGCTGTGAGGACCAGAGTAACTCTACTGGATGGAAAGTGAGACGATACACAGACAGTGAAGGAGTGTTAGATTGTTCACAGTGGGGATCAGTTACAGGATCTACATGTAACATCAGCTTCCTCTCCACATCCTACACTGGAGTTTACTGGTGTGAGTCTGAATCTGGAGAAAACAGTAATCCTGTCAACATCACAGTTCATGGTGAGTCTTCAAGAGTCAACTGGACAATATTCAGAACACGAAGACTTTTATTTCCTGTCATCTATTAGTCAGATGTTAGTAATAATCTGCCATTGAGCATTTTCACCACAGTAAATGTCTGTGTAGAGCAAACACCACCATCAGGGACTTCAATCTTAATCACAAATTGTTTAACTTTCTTTAATTCACAAGGAGATACAAGGCCATTTGAACCAGAACCATCTATCTATCTGTCTATCAAGATTTTGTGTAGATAAGAATGAGCATACCGAATTGAAGGCTTCCATATTTCAGAATATATCAATATACAAGTTAGACACAGTTTGAAGTGAAACAGTGATGTTCATGTTATATATGAACTATTTCTGTTGTAAATATGATTTTCTGTGTTCTAGATGGTGATGTGATCCTGGAGAGTTTTGTCCATCCTGTGACTAAGGGACATCCTCTGACTCTACACTGTTTATATCGTAACACAAATCCCTCAAACCTCCGAGCTGATTTCTATAAAGATGGATCAGTCGTCCAGAACCAGACTACAGGAGAGATGATCATCCATAAAGTCTCAAAGTCAGATGAAGGTTTCTACCACTGTAAACACCCAGAGAGAGGAGAGTCACCGAGAAGCTGGATCTCAGTCAGACGTGAGAAATTAATATTTTGATTCAATCTTTGTAAAATCTTTTTATGATGTAGTTTATATGTGCAGTGTTTAAAAGCTTAACATGTGGTCTTCTTTCTGTCCAGCCTCTGTCTCAATCTCCGCTTCTAGACCCAGTGGTGAAACAGTAGGAGTGGCTGTGGGACTGAGTTTGTCCTTTTTGTTCATCATTTTGCTGATATTAATGATCCTGCTGTGGTTCTACAAAATAAAGAAAGGTCTGATAACAGACAACAATTAACAAAAAATAAAAT
The DNA here is from genome assembly GCA_024362625.1 of Silurus asotus. Taxonomy (NCBI): domain Eukaryota; kingdom Metazoa; phylum Chordata; class Actinopteri; order Siluriformes; family Siluridae; genus Silurus; species Silurus asotus. The sequence continues at coordinate 9,093 of MU544244.1, forward strand.
AAAAACAGTTACATACATGTTATTTGATGAATGACAAATTAAATATATTTGGATGTATTAAATATAGAGATGCCTGCTGTAATTTTCTAAACACCACATGTCTAAATTATAAACAGAAATACAAATCTTAAACCCAAAATAAATTGTTGTAAATGTAAATGTCCAGCTTATTAAATTTTATTTTAAGAAAATATCTAGAATAGTTAAGGGCAAATACTGTAGTACTGTAATGATAATATTTGCATATTGATTTTATTTGAACAAAAACAGTACACAAAACTTGCTACTAGCTTTAATCCTAATTGACTTTAAAACTTAATACTAAACCTGGTTTAATATTTAAATCTGTGCTTTTTTTTTATTTCTCACCTTCTGTCTTTAAGTTGTAAAATATCACTGTACAGTAAATCCAGTTTGTTATTATATTAATTAATTATTCATAAATAATTTATTACTGTTTCTACTGTAATAAGTATTTTAAGGTCCTTCTGTCTAGATAAATTATTATTTACACCCTGTTCAGATGTAGAATCCAATCAGACATCAGAGCAGAATCAGAGGCGATCAGGAGCTGAAGTCTCTCAGTCAGGACACAAACCACTTCAGACTGGTCAGATTCTGTCTCAGTGACTGATTATTTCTGCATCTGTTTATTTAGAAAATTCTCACTTTATTGTAATTTATCTTCATGTTCACTTCAGATATTGTATTTAGATTTTTTGTTCTTTATATAGGAAATGAACACATTAATGTGACAGTGGATCAGGCAGATACGAGTGGAACAGTAGATTTATTTTATTTTAGAACATGTGAAAGACACTGATTTTTTTATTTTTTTTCCCCTCCTTAACCCAGTAAACCCCTCGGTATGTAAACTAATGAGCCGTGTTTATAGTGACGTCTGATTAATACTTCTCAAATAGATGAGTATCCCCCATGAGTAATACTGACTTTCAGTCCGTGATGTCCTTACAAAGGGTTGACATAATACCTGGGAAAAGTATTCGTATTCACAGATTATGAAAACAGCATGGGCATGTACTGTCAGGTTTATACAGCGTTAGCACTTTTTATTTTTTTTTTTTTTTTTTTTTTATAAAACTGGGAAATAATCACATTCAGTCATGTATTAGACTCCTAAACATCATTGAGATCGTTTTGTTCTCTGCTTCTGCAGGTGCTGATGCTCAACTCGGCATGAATGATGTGACTTATGCTGAGGTTCAACTAAAGCCTATGAAAAAAGTAAAGAGAGCACAAAGTAGAGGTAATAAAGAATTGTATGTAATCTTCTTCTTCTTCTTTCGGCTGCTCCCATTAGGGGTCGCCACAGCAGATCATCCGTCTCCACACCACCCTGTCCTCTACATCTGCCTCTTTTACACCAACTACATGCATGTCTTCCCTCACCACATCCATGAACCTCCTCCTTGGCCTTTTCCCTTTTCCTCCTACCTGTTGGCTCCATCCTCAGCATTCTTCTACCAATATAATTCATGTCCCTCCTCTGCACATGTCCAAACCATCTCAATCTCGCCTCCCTCACCATGTCACCAAAACATCCTACATGCGCTGTCCCTCTAATAAACAAATTTCTGATCTTATCCATCCTCGTCACTCCCAACAAAAACCTTAACATCTTCAGCTCTGCTACCTCCAGCTTCACCTCCTGTCTTTTACTCAATGCCACTGTCTCTAATCTATACAACATCGCAGGTCTCACCACAGTCCTATAAACTTTCCCTTTCATTTTTGCAGATACCCTACTATCACAAATCACTCCTGTCACTCTTCTCCACCCACTCCACCCTGACTGCACTCTTTTCTTCACTTCTCTAACACACTGTCCATTACTTTGCACTGTTGACCCCAGGTACCTGAATTCCTCCACCTTCTCCAGCTCTTCTCCCTGCAACCACACAACTCCACTGCCCTCCCTCTCATTCACACACATGTACTCTGTCTTACTCCTACTGAGTTTCATTCCCCTTCTATCAAGCGCATATCTCCACCTCTCCAGGCTCTTCTCAACCTGCTCCCTACTCTCACAACAAATCACAATATCATCCGCAAACATCATAGTCCGAGGAGACTCCTGTCTGACCTGGTCCGTCAACCTGTCCATCACCACTGCAAACAGGAAGGGGCTCAGGGCCGATCCTTGATGCAGTCCAACCTTTACCCTGAACCAGTCTGTTGTTTCTACTGCACACTTCACTGCCGTCACACTGTCCTCATACATGTCCTGCACCACCCTCACATACTTCTCTGACACACCTGACTTCCTCATACAATACCACAACTCCTCTCTTGGCACCCTGTCATACGCCTTCTCTAAATCCACAAATACACAATGCAATTTCTTCTGTCCTTCTCTATACTTCTCCATCAACATTCTCAAAGCAAATAAGGCATCTGTGGTGCTCTTCCTCGGCATGAAACCATACTGTTGCTCACAGATGGTCACCTCTTCTCTCAGCCTGGCTTCCACTACTCTTTCCCATAACTTCATGGTGTGACTGATCAACTTAATACCCCTGTAGTTACTGCAGGTCTGCACATCTCCTTTATGCTTAAAGATCGGTACCAGCACACTCTTTCTCCATTCCTCAGGCATCTTCTCACCTTCCAAAATCCTGTTAAACAATCTGGTCAAAAACTCCACTGCCATCTCTCCTAAACATCTCCACGCTTCTACCGGTATGTCATCTGGTCCAACCGACTTTCCACTCTTCATCCTCTTAATCGCTGCTCTTACTTCCTCCTTACTAATCCTATCCACTTCCTGCTTCACCAACTCCACATCATCTAACCTTCTCTCTATCTGATTTTTCTCATTCATCAGCTGCTCAAAATACTCTCTCCACCTTCTCAATACACTCTCCTCACTAGTCAATACATTTCCCTCTCCATCCTTTACTGCTCTAACTTGCTGTACATCCTTCCCAGCTCTGCCTGGCCAATCGGTACAAATCCTTTTCTCCTTTCTTAGTGTCCAACCTCTCATACAGCTCCTCATATGCCTTTTCCTTGGCTTTCGCCACATCCCTCTTAACCTGCTGCCGCATCTCCTTGTACTCCTGCCTACTTTTCTCATCACTCTGTCTGTCCCACTTTTGTTTTGCCAACCTCTTCCTCCTTATGCTCTCCTGCACTTCCTCATTCCACCACCACGTCTCCTTGTCTTGCTTTCTATTTCCAGATGTTACACCAAGTATTTTTCTAGCTGCCTCCCTCATCACTCCTGCAGTAGTTGCCCAATCATACAACACCTCCTTAACACCACTGAGTCTCTGTCTGACCTCTTCCCTGAACCTCACACTGCACTCTTCCTCCTTCAGTTTCCACCATCTTATTTTTCTTTCAATCCTCACTCTCCTCCTCTTCTTCTTCGCCTCCAAAACCATTCTACTGACCACCATCCGATGCTGTCTAGCTACACTGTTCCCCTGCCAACACCTTACAGTCTCCAATCTCCTTCAGGTTGCATCTCCTTCATAGCACATAGTCCACCTGTGTGCACCTTCCTCCACTCTTATACGTCACCCTATGATCCTCCTTCTTCTTAAAATAAGTGTTCACCACTGCCATTTCCATCCTTTTAGCAAAATCCACACCATCTGCCCTTCCACATTCCTCTCCTTAAAACCATACCTACCCATAACCTCCTCATCACCTCTGTTCCCTTCACCTACATGCCCATTAAAGTCTGCCTCAATCACCAATCGTTCTTTCCTAGGTACACCATCTACCACTTCATCTAATTCACTCCAGAATATTTCCTTCTCCTCTATCTCACAGCCAACTTGTGGAGCATAGGCACTGATGACATTTATAATAATATTAATAATAATTCATTACATTTATATAGCGCTTTTCTGCAGCATTTAAAGCGCTTTATCATCATCCCTTCAACTTCCACCTTCACGATCATCACCCTATCAGAAACTCTCTTCACCTCCACTACACTCTTACTGTACTCTTCCTTCAGATTCACCCCTACACCATTTCTCTTTCCATCCACACCATGATAAAACAGTTTAAATCCACCTCCAATGTTCCTGGCCTTACTCCCTTTCCACTTGGTGACCTGAACACACAGCATATCTACCTTTCTCCTCTCCATCATATCAGCTACCTCTCTCCCTTTACCCGTCATAGTACCAACATTTAAAGTACCAACCTGAACCTCCATTTTCCTGCACTGCTCCTTCCCCTGCTGTCTCTGTAGACGTCTTCCTCCTCTCCTTCTCCTCCTTCGGCCAACAGTAGCCCAATTTCCACCGGTACCCTGTTGGCTAACGATACCTGTGGCGGTCGTTGTTAACCCGGGCCTCGACTGATCCGGTATGACATTCTCATTGGTGATCCGCATATTTGATTTGGCACATGTTTTACGCTGGATGCCCTTCCTAACGCAACCCTCCCCATTTACCCGGGCTTGGGACTGGCACTAAGAGTGCACTGGTTTGTGCATCCATAATGGCTGGGTTAAAGAATTGTATGTAATGATGTAATGAATAAAACAGTCTGTTTGATGCTGTTAGAAAAAAAAGATTCACAACAGGATCGTGTAAAGTAGTGTATGTAAAGTTTGTAAATGTAAAGTTTTTATTTTCCTATATAGCATCAAGTGTTTTATTCTCCTTTTATCACAGACAATATTAGTCAGTAAATGTTTTAACTGATTAGAGAACATTGTAATTTTTATTATATATAGTCACATTTCGTATGGGGAAATTATACAAAATAAAGTTGGATCCTGTTCTCACTTTCAATATAGCAGCTATAAACAGTCATTATTTATGCATCTCTTTTTCCTCTCTACATTTATAGGAACACGATAATGGACACTATTTCTCTTTCAATTCCATGTGGACAAGCTGTTAATATAGAGACAATAATGTACTAAAATGTAGCTGACCAATCAGAGTTGAGAATTGAACAGTGCTGTAGATGAACTGTAGGTTTTTAGGAAACTAACTAACAATTTGTTTCATTCCCCCAACTAGTAAAGACCAGAGTGGGTGATGATACTGTTTACGCAGAGCTGCATCATAACATGAAGGTAAAACTCATCATATTTATAAATCTTTAAAGACAATCCACACACCATGTAGTGAGAAATAGGTTTAAAGATACAGTTGGTTGAATTTGGGCCAAAAGCAGAAACAAGACAACTTAATATTAAAATGTTCATATACACAAAAATCTATATTCACAAACTCCTCTTAAAACCTGTGATGGTCTGAACAACGTGTTATTTTGGTAGCTTCCTTCAAAACTTTACTCATTTCATTTTACTTGGTTAATTGTATGTCATATGTTTAAAAATAGATGAATAATCTGCTTATTTGCTGCTTTAGTCTGTGATATTCTTCCAAACTGTTCAGTAATTTTTCTACCATCATTGATAGTAATATGGTTAGAAATCATTTTTTCCTCATATCAATGCAACATTATGCATCTCCTCTCTCTGCAGTGAGCCGTGTGTCTGTCTACACTGATGAAGCTACAGACATCAGCATGAGAGCTGGAAAACTCTGAGTTGTGTTTGTCTTCTGTTATTTACTAAAATGCTCAGCTGTTAAATGCATATATTGTTTTGATCTAAACTCGGATAATGGCAAAACCTGGAAGCTGTTCTGTGAACTTGCTCACATCAACCATTCCCATAATATCAGAATGTTCCCAGAGTTTTGTGTAAACCACAGAGATTTAGAAGATGGTTCAAGTCATTCTAAAGAGTTTAATGATCTACCAAAACACCAGCTGGATTTTATGCCCTGATTAGGATGAGTTTTGAGGAGAATTGGACCTGCTGAAAAGTCACATGAAACCAGACACTGTGACTAAAAAAATATTGCTGAAGTGATTCATTACATAAATTCATATAAACAAAACCTTCTCTTGGATTAGTAACTTAATCTTGTATTAAGACTCTAGTAAATGCATCAAGAAATTTGAATCTCTCAAACTTGAACAGTGTTTCAAAGAACATCAGGAATGCATGACGGTCCTTGTGTAACTATTTCACTTGTTTAATTGTTTATCCGATAAATAGACTTCATAATTAATAGTAGTTTATATTTACTTACTTAATAATGTATGTACCATGTAGTCACTGAGGAGATTTTAAGTAAAATCAATTTCTCTCTCATTTTCTTCACCTGTCTATTATAAAGTTGGTTATATTTTTAATTAATACATTAAATAAAATAATTTAACCAGTCACTCGTTCAGGTTCGGTTTGGTCAAGAATGTTTTTTCATCAGTTTCAAAACCAGTCTATGAACATTAAGATCAAATCCAAGAAGTTCAATAAAGGTGCCACTGAGTGAGAGTCCAAGAACCTGAATCACCACATCACAGTGCAGCAGCATCACAGAGTTTTTCTCTCTAACTAAATCTATATATTTATATATGGAGATGTATGGAAGGTGATGATGTTTATATATGAGGATGTTTGGAATTGTGTGTGTGTGTGTGTGTGTGTGTGTATAGTGTGTGTGTGTGTGTGTGTGTGTGTGTGTGTGTGTGTGTGTGTGTGTGTGTGTAAAGTGTGTGTGTGTGTGTGTGTAAACAAAAGAGACTGCTGTGTGTAAAAGTTCTAGGAGATTTCTAAATTAATAATTTCTACATGACTTATGCATTGTGTTGCTGCCATGTGATTGGTTGATTGTATTAATGCCATAATTGCAGCATTATAGCATATGAAATGTGACTCTTAAAACAGATACATTTTCTCTGTTTGTGTATGCACTTCTCTCTCTCTCTCTCTCTCTCTCTCTCTCTCTCTCTCTCTCTCTCTCCCTCTCTCTCTCTCTATCTCTATCTCTATTTCTCTCTTCTTGTACAAACACAACTGCACTGTCAAAATTGCTGTATGTTAAAGCAGGTTTAAGTGGACAGTAAGCATATAATGAACATTTATGATGATCATAGCAATTAAAAATTAAAAACAAAAAAATTTAAATTATAGCTTTCACCATATAGCTCTTAAAACAGAAACTGAATTATTGTGTGCATGTGTCTAAATGGTTACACAGGAAGTGGTACGGCTTCAACACACACCTCTGCTCTGTCACTCTATCAGTCATTACAGGGACAGAATGGAGTTCAGTCCACTCGCTGTGATGTTCTGTGAGTAAATGTTCTCTTTGTGTCTTCATTAAAGCAAGTGGTAGGATATAAAGTTGTTCATCTGCAGTCTGAATGTTCTGAGTGATGAGTTTATTGTGTGATTTGGACAGTGTTTGTATTTAAACTGTTCAGGTGATCAGTGTATTCATATTTATGTGCTGGGATTAGTTTGATGTGTATCTACTTGCTAAACTATTATAGGTAACTAATCTAATGAGTGTAAATGAGTCTGAAATGTTGAACTCTGTATCTGATCTTCTGTGTTCTGCTGTTATCTGCTGCTCAGTGATCCCTCGTGTGATCGTTTGAGCTGCTAAACGAAAATGACTGAATAGAGTTTGATGTATTTCTGCTGATGTGGTGAGACTCTGGTGGTCTATTCTGTACACAGAAAATCTTGAACAAAACCATTAAAGCATTAAATAGCCACATCGACCACATGCTTTATGACCTTCATTTCCATTTTCCTGTGTAGTAAAAAATCTCAGTCCAGCAAGTTTAATCTAATACACACTGATACCAAACTAATGCACAGCACTTCAGAATAAATATTAAGGATTAATAACTTCTCTGTGTTGAAGATAAGAGCAATAACTGTGCAGAAAAAAACAGTCCTCCTTATTCCTGTAAACACACATAGTGGAGACAGTTTGTGGTGGGGTTTGACCTATTTTAATGCAGTGCTGCAAATTCACCTGTGAAGAGCTGCAAGAGGTGTGAAGATGGATGTGCAACAGCAACAACTATTTTTTTCACTCTTTAACTGTTGATATGCTTGACATCTTCAGCTCCACTGGCACTTATTGGCCTTTCAAAGCCAGTTAGAGATCCCCTAACTAGCCATTTTATTAGAAACACAGTACTATTACTATAGCAGCCTTAAGCAAAGGTGGTTTCTGGTTTTCTGTAAAAATGATGGTGGTCAGTGAATGAAAAAGAGGCGTGCACATATAGTATAATTAATGTTGTAGTGCACCATTTCAAGTATTATAGATTATTTTCTAAATATATACAAAATGTAATTAAATAAAGCCACTGCTTTGCTCACTACCTGCACAAGGAGGGAGTTGACTGACTGGTAGGGGATGTGTGTGTGTAAATATATCACACACAAAAAGAATGCTGTAACATTGCTGTCATAGTTTCCAAACAATGTCTGTCACTGGTGGGGTTCATGTTTGTTAAGTGTCAATCCTTCTATTTGGCTCTTTCATGGCCTTTGTTGTTGTTGTCTATATTCCTCTGTATTATATGGATAAGGATGTCCTTTATGAACTGTGCAGCTAAATTACAGAGAAAGAAACTGACAACCATGCACACTTAGACAGTTTTCCCAAAAAGTTTTTTTAACACATGAACTTTGCAAATAGGGGAAAACAAAGCATTTGACTTAGTCTACACAACAGAAAACTGTACCCCGTCTCTACCTCAGGCACATGAATCACATCACACAATCTATGTTGTGCTAATTCCAGCATGCAGACAGATTCTGAAACTCGGCAAAACCATTTAAAAAGCAAGTCACACTATGGGCTCACTATGGCCTACAGAGAGAAAGTGGCACAACTGCTTAGATGATGTGGTGAAAACAATTCATGTGAGGAAGACAAAGGAGATTGTGATGGACATTTTGTCAATCCCACACTGACCACTGACAGGTGGACTGTATAGAATGTCTACAGCACTAAATTTCTGTGGGTGCACATCACAAAAGATCTCACCTGGACCACTAACACTACATCACTCTTTAATAAGTCCCAGCAGCACCTCAACTTCCTGCATCAGCTGAAAAGAACAATTCTTCCTCCACCCATCCTCACCATGATTTAAAGAGACACCTGGTGGCTATGGGAACTGCAGTAATAAAAAAAAGCGGAGAGTGGACTTCTGCTAAGATGATCAATGTCCTGCTATACAACATCCTGACTATTTTCCTTGCACAATGCTTCAATGCTTATTGAAAAGGACCCACCAACCCCTCCCACTTCCAAATCACTTTTCTTTTCCACATTCTGATGTTTCTGATCCTGAACTGTATTCTTGTTTGTTGCTATTGAAGTGAATGATGGCGACAATTATTAGAACCTGCAGCTGTTCAGTAGTTCATAGACCCCTGGAATTGTTTCAGTGCTATAAACATTTTACATAAATCACACTACCGTAATTTCCGGACTATAAAGCGCACCCTTATATAAGCCACACCCATTGAATTTGACAAATATTTTTATTTTTAACATAAATAAGCCACACCTGTCTATAAGCCATGTCTACACTAATGTACTTTACACAGGCTTTAACGAAAGACACGCGGTGTGACGGGTGAAATATGTTGCGCTTCTATTAGGAGCATAGTGGTATTTTGGGAAAAGAACGCCACTGCATACTTCCGGTATTACTGCATGTGTGGAGATCGAGGATTATGTCCTTTTTATTTTCTGATGCTTATTTCTAAGTTTCTTTGACTAACCCATAATGGAGTTGCAAAGAAAAATAAAAAAGCATGAGTTTTGGAAACCTGTCTGTGTTTATATGATTTCTGTTGTAACTGGAGTTAGTGAGCTCTCCCTTCACCCAGACTCAACGCATTACAACGGCTTGTATCTAAACAGTAGCCTACCAAGTAAGTCGTTGTTCACTGTCTTCCTCCTTCCTTTCACAACTACAGTGGTAAGTTCACCTACGAGTGAATTAATGTCAGAGTTTTCCGAGGTACGAGCGGTCACTCGGTCGATTTTTTTGCTTAGTTACGCAAGCAAAAAATTGAGGTACGAGCTCGAGACGCTGCTGCTAGATGGTGAAGTGAAGCCAGAAAGCAAAGACTGTGACGAAAATTTAGATAAGCAAAGAAGAAAAAGTTACAATTTTAAAGTTTAGGGATACGTAGTGTACAGGAGTGATAGTAAAAAACGGGTTTTCCATCCACCTCCGCTTATCGCCTCTACCCCCCCTCCACACACACACGCACACACACACACACACACACACACACACACACACACACACACACACACACACACACCCCACCGGCATTTTCGTTAGCTCAAGTCATCTTATCTCCAAGGAAAATACACTGAATAAAACCGTATTATATCTTTACATTCTTTTTCTACTATGTTTTTATACAAGATTTGTTATTTAGAAATGTATTTATAACATGAAACATAAAAACGGGGTGTCATTTTGAGGGTTGGAACGGATTAATGCCATTTTAAGTATTTTCAATATGGAAAACTGATTTGATGTGCGAGAAAATTGAGATACGAGCTCGTCCATGGAACGAATTAAAATCGTAGCTTAAGGTACCGCTGCATTTCTCTGTGGAGTTTTTACACAGAGGAGGTGCATTTTTTCGTTTCCGTTTGGAAATTGCATTGGTCTAATGTTATGGGTTCAGTTTTTTGGCTTGAAGTTTGTGAAACCGGGAATAACCCAGGAAAAATCCATAAATTAGCTGCTTTGTTGTTTAAGCCGCAGAGTTCAAAAAATGGGAAAAAAGTAGCGGTAATTAAAAAAAAATACGGTAATTTAGACAGAATTTAAGCGAGACTATGAATCAATGTTTCATTAAGTTTTAATTTTCCAACGCATAACTAGATTTAATTTAATAACTGGTTACATATGACATTCCAGAGAGATTCCTATAATAATTACATCACTTCATCTTCCCATGTAAAACTAATCTAATGTGAACAGGCCTGAATTGTGTCCAGTAGAGATGTGAGGTGGATCAGTGTGTCGCTCTAATGATCACCCATATGCATCATGTTATTGTTTTCTCCTCTGTAATGTCAATAGAATCACATTGCAGATCATGTTTTTTTTTTTTTATAACCTTTACATTAGCAATAAGGATGATCTATGCTATTTAAATACATTTCTTTATTATCTGCAGTAAACACATCATTCTGTCACAAGTTACAATCAGCCTATAAACACTAAACACACAATCCTGAGCTCGGATTTCTGTCTTTGCAGATTTTTCTATGTTCTCCTCATATCCCCTTCAGTTTCCTAATAGAGATCACATTCCATTTTCTGATTCTTTGTTTAAATCTTATACGCACTGATTCCAAACTGATGCACAGCACTTTTAAATAAACACTAAAAATGGGCCGCAGTAAGAAGAAAAATATAAACATTTTATCATGTCACCAAATAGATTGAAATTAAAGTAACGAGGCTGGTTTTGTCCTTTGTTAAAAAAAATATATATATAGAAAAATACTTCTCTCAGGCTTCGGGGGAGTGAAAATCCTGCTCTTTTCTCCTTAGCATGTGGAAACACACAAGAAAAGATGGCTTAATCATTTTTATGTTTACATTCTGATCTCTGTTTCTGTTCTCTTTTCAGTGTTGGTTTCACTTTTACCAGGAGCTCACGCTCAAGGTCATTTTTATAAAGGTAATAATTACCATTTACTTTGTGCTCTTAGTAAATTAATAATTATTTTCACTTAAGATATAAAGATTCATTAATGTGACAAAAATAGTGTTTGCTTATTGATTATATTGTTTATTCTTTTCTCATTTTATTATCAATTCCTTTAGACTTTTGAATAAAGAACATTTTCATGTAGCCTTAAAACTCTGTTTTGCACAAACTAGTTGGATAGTGGTGTGTGTGTGTGTGTGTGTGTGTGTGTGTGTGTGTGTGTGTGTGTGTGTGTGTGTGTCTATACATAGATACACATACTGTATATCTATCTATCAATCATTTAATCAATCAATCAATCAATCTATCTATCTATCTATCTATCTATCTATCTATCTATCTATCTATCTATCTATCTATCTATCTATCTATCTATCTATCAGTGTTAAGCACAGATTAACTGTAATTGAGAAAACATTGTTATAGACTGTATACATAGTTTCTTTGGGCCTGGAAATGATACAGTTGTAATAAATGTAAAACATGGATTTTTTTTCTTAGTTTGACATAATCATATGTTAAAGCAAAGTGAATCTACTGCATGTGTTGAAAATGAAAATCAACTCTGATGCTTTCATTTTATATCAACAGTAAAACCCAAACTAATTCTGAGATCATTTCCTTGGAGCCTCATCAATAATGAAAACACCATCACTCTGAGCTGTGATCTGCAGGACTGGACTGGATGGGATTTCTTCTGGTACATAAATTCACAGATTGTGAGCAATGTAGCGACAGATACCAACACATTCAGTGTGAATGTCAATAATGCAGGAGAAACAGAGTATCAGTGTTCAGCAAGCTTGAGCATTGCCTACCACTACTACCACACAAAGATCAGTGATCCTGTCAAGATCACAGCAAAAGGTACGTCATGATTTTGCTTTTTTCCAACAGCTTTGGTGTGTGAAAAAAAAGACCTGTTAGTCATAACAAGATAAATAAACACATTACTAATCTTTTATAATGATCTTTTTACTTGTATGGAAACAGAAAAATCCAGAAACACTCATTATAACAGCAGACCAGATGTTGAGTTATGAATTCTGTTTGGTCAAATGGCTTTATTTAATTTTTAGATAAATTCATCTCTGACATCTCACAGTGCACTCATTCTAATATGTTATTGATTGTGTAGTAACTGGTCTTTCAATGGGACGTGTAGAGTGAATGCATTTAATAAAAGTCCATGTTATTCCACGATCAGTCTGAGTACTTGATTCTAATTGGCTGGAAGGTATATATGTAGTTCTGCTCACTGTAATCACATCACATCACATCACATTTGTGCATGTTGGGTTGAACTTATAAAGTGGTTTTGATAAATGATTTTGGGAACAAGTTTAATTTTTATTAACCAAAGAAAAGAACATTAAAATGAGAAATATAATGAAAAACATTATGAGGAGTACACACCAACAGCTTTATAAGTAGTAGAGACACACACACACAGACACACACACACAATCTGTCTCTCTATGACCCGTTTATTATAGAATATTATAATTATTGTAATATTATCTCTGGGTGGGATTTAGAATAGTTGTTTTTACTCATTTAATCAGTTTTTAGCCTGGAAACATCAATGACATATTTGATTTGATTTGATAAATGGCGTCTCTATAAGCATTTTACTTGTTGGATGATTATTGACTTCTGTGTTGTGCTTTAAGATAATGTAACACACAAATAGTCATACAAATTGTTGTTGTGTAACAGAGACCAGAGGCAGAAAAGTTCAGTGACTCTAACATAAGGCAAGACAAAAAACAAACAAAAAAACATAATATCAGGTCTCAAGCTTCATTGTATGAAACTAAAAAGGTGTTTACGCTGATCTTACTTTCATGGTCTTTTATCTGAAATTATAAAAAAAAATTTCTTGACTAGATGATTATCCTCAGTTACAGAATGCCTGTGTATATTTTGGCAATATCTAGAGAATAGAGGACATGTAAGAAATCATACAGTTGCAATAACTGAACATGACCTGGTGCTCATGTCTGACCTCCTTCATCTCCTGCTCCAACTTTCCCTGCACCTCCTTGATGTTCCTCTCCACCTGCTCATGCTGCTACTTTTCCATCTCTATCAGGGCTTTCCAGTGCATTGCGTACTCGTACTCGAACAACCCGGGCTGGGCGAAGCATGGGGGCTGCTCTTACTAACTGACCAACACACACACACACACACACACACACACACACACACACACACACACACACACACACACACACACACACACACATTAGTGTTTGACTAATGTTAATAGCTTTGATTAGGTATCCAGCATTCTTCTCACTCACATGTGATACTGTGCGTTTTTGCTGACGAGTGTTTCTGAAAACCCTTCGTCTTCATCCATCTGCTCCATGAGCTCCACCATCACGGGCCGTGGAAACCTTGAAAAACACACTCACACACTGAAAAATAAATATTGATTTTTAAACTTTTTAAGACCCTGCAGAAACCCTGTTATCCAGATTGACTTACATTTATCTCATTCATACACCTGAGCAGCAATGGGGATAAGGGCCCCAAGGGTGCTCAGGGGCCCTGGAATGGCAGCTTGGTGTGGATGGGATTTGAACTCATGAGCTTTGGCTCCAAAGTTGACTGCCTTCACCACTTTTGGGGGTGACGTTTCCAGTCAGGCAGGAAGGCTGAGGTTGGGCAGCCCTCCCTGCAGAGCTCAGGGGCCAGAGAGACGGCCGTTTCAGGAGGTTATGTAATATTATTTGGTTTGCCACTGATTGTTCATGAAACATCTCTCTGCTGGGGGCTGAGCTTATAATGTCTACTGTCTTGGTAGGGTCCCTGAATTGTTTGTCTACAGTGGAGCTAGCCCAACGCTTCAAAACATCTGATGGGTCCATCTTTGGCCAGATTTTTCTGTCAGAAATCACGGGTGCAGTGGTAGGTGCAGAATGACGGGATGGGAGGACCCAAATGCAGGATGCACACAAGGTTATGAAAAAACTTAATTTAATATATCAAGTATAGCAAAGGGCAAAGGCAAAAACAAAGTCCAAAAACAGTCCAGGGTCGAAAACACAGGCAAACAGGGTGATGCAGAGAAGACAAAAAACAAATCCAAAAAACAGTCCAAAAAATCCATAAACTGGCAAACAGAACAAAGAATGGCAGAGCAGAATCACAAACCAATAACAGTCCAGGGTTCAAACCAGGGCAGAGGCAGTGCAGAACAGGGTACAGAGATCAGAGACAGGGACAGGACTAGGGACAGGCAGGGAGGCAAGAATAATCTTAGGGGCTACGGAGCCGGTAAAATAGTCTGTCCCGTAGCTAAAGTCTTGAGAGTCATTTTATACCGGGAGGCGCGGGAAAAACGGCAAGATGGCTGCCGACACGGAAGTGCTCACCGCTGAACCGAAACTGCGCGCCACAAAACCGGAAGTGCGCTAAGTGTGCCCGGGAGATCCTGACACACTCTGTCTATCCCACTTCTGTTTTGCCAACTTCTTTCTCCTTATGCTCTCCTGCACTTTCTCATTCCACCACCATGTCTGCTTGTCTTGCTTTCTATTTCCAGATGTCACACCAAGTACTTTTCTAGCTGCCTCCCTCATCACTCCTGCAGTAGTTTCCCAATCAACCAACACCTCTTCACCACCACCAAGCCCCTGTATGACCTCTTCCCTGAACCTCACACTACACTCTTCCTCCTTCAGTTTCCACTATCTTATTCTTCTTTCAGTCCTTACTCTTCTCCACTTCTTCTTTGCCTCCAAAACGATCCTACACACCACCATCCGATGCTGTCTAGCTACATTGTCCCCTGCCAACACCTTACAGTCTCCAATCTCCTTCAGGAGATTTAAGCACATCTCAATGGTCAATGGCCTGGCCTCCTGGTGGTACAGGGGAGGGACAGGCACCATGCCGTGAGGTGTATATTATCCCCACAATAGTAGCTCATCAGGATTTACTCACCACAGCCCGTTTGTTGGAGGCGAGGGTGACCCTCAGGTCAGCCTGCTCCTTTTTGGGCTTAGAGCATCGTCAGGGGCCCTTAGGCCATGCACGCGGAGATTGGGTGGCAACACTCTGTTTCTGAGCCTCGTGGTGCCCGGAAGGACCAGGCTGGGGCTGCAACCGAACAGCCCTACGAGATCGGTGAGGGAGGTACTGCTGAAATGCACCTGACTGCTTTTTAGAATACTGGAACCTGTTCATGACCGCCGTCACAGCGTCGCCAAACAGCCCAGGAGGAGTCATCGGTGCTTTCAACAGCACAGCTCTATCCTTATCTGGGAGGTCAGATAAGGTACGCCACAGATGCCTTTCTGTAGCTACCAGGCCTGCCTTGGACAAACCAACGGCCCGCGTCGTGTGCTTGGTGTCCCGAAGGGTTAGGTTTTCTTAATATCTGCCCCGGAGCTAAGTCCCTCATCCAAATCCCGTTGCAGGTCAGCCTGGTATGCCTGCAAAACACCCATGGTGTGGAGGCAACCCGCAGCCTGGCCTACTGCCGCGTAAGCCTTCCCTACTAAGGGACTACTAATGTTGCATGCAACAGCTTAGTAGGGAACACTGGTGCCTTTAGCAAAGATGCTACAATGCTGTGTGTGGAAGAGATGCTAGCTAGATATCTTTCCCCTAGCGTCTCTTCCACACACGGCATTGCCCCGTAGCCACACTCCTTTAACCCCAACCACGTTTGCGCAGAGCGAGAAGTGTTGAGAGAAAGTGCGCACAGCATACGGGGTCTCCCAGGACCTGGACACTTTGGGTGCAGGTCGGGGAAGAACAGAAGGCCTCAGTGCCAAGGTAGTGACACAGGACGCAGAAAATGTAATCCAGCTTACTAGGTGCGCGCAGCTTCTGCCTTTCCACCGGCAAAGCTAGATCCAGCTTGGACACGGCTTGTGTCACGACCTCGAGGAGCTACTCGTACATCACAGGCTGTAAGGAGTCTACAGGCTCGCTAGCAACCATCATCTCATCCTTCTCGGAGGGAGAAACATGTAATACTGCGCTGCTCGTGCCGGGAGAAGAAGCAGCCATCGGGCCTGCTTCCCCAAGAGAGCAGGTGCTCGACTCAGCAGGAGAAACAATGCACCGATCGTGCGTATCCTTCACCGTAATGAAACAAGGACACGGATGAACACACTTTGATATGTCTAGCCATCACTCAGTCAGAAAACACAGAAAAACAGCGCTTACCTGAACAAGCAGAAGCTAGCGTCGCTACCATCGCGTAGCCATTTGTAACTTCCTGGTTTACGCAACGTCGCCCGCCGATGACATCACGACTCGCCTATTTGTCAGATTTCACACGTGGCTCAGAGCGCGGACAACGCAGGAAGGTTTCCATAGCGTTAAGACACAGCTAGAGTTCCCGAATGGGGAACTTAACGGGCCAAACATGTACATCACAGATTTTGTATCAAATGTTAAAAAGTATTGAATTTTTGACACAGTCACATGATGAAGCACAGTCCATCAACTGTTTATCAAGTCACTGCCTTCATCATTTTATTCCTACAGAAAAACCCCATTTGACTGTGAAAGTGAATTTTCAGAGCTCCATCTACACTGGAGACACCGTCACTCTGAGCTGTGAGCTGAAGGAGACTGGATGGGAGTTTTTCTGGTACAAAAATTCGCAACTTGAGAGGAAAGAACCCAGAGATACCAACAAACTTAGTGTGAGAGTTGATATTGCAGGAGAAACAGTGTATCAGTGTCGTGCAAGCAAGAAAATCTACAACATCTATAACAACTACGACTATGTCTACACAAGACTCAGTGATTCTGTCACCATTACAGCAGAAGGTATTTCATGATTTTTCTTTAGTTTTTCAGTTGTAGGAGACGTGTGAATAAAAAGATAATATTAATTACAATTCCATGGGTAACTTTTTATGTTTTAACTTATCACAAAATAATTAAAAGTATTTGTTATCTGTCTGTAACAAGGTGTAACAAGACAAAATAAAAATAAGTATAACAGTTAAATGTGTGTTTATCAGAGATTCACAGATTTCTGCGTGTGTAACAGAAAGAGGGGTTACAAATACAGGTGTTTTATTTTATTTAGCAAAAATATAAACCACTCATTGTAACACGCTCCTCTTCTCTTATAAATGTTTATATCTATTTGGAAACAGAGAAGTGCAGAAACACTCATAACACCATTTCACATAACTGTTAATTCTGCATTCTGATTCAATTATTTATAAGGTGTTGATTAATTTTCTCTAACAGCAGCTCTGCCAGTGCACTTATTCCAATGTGCTACTGTTTCTATAGTAACACCTCATTCAGAGGGATTTGTACTGTGGATGCTTCATATAATCTAAAGCTGATAATAAAGAGATTAGAATGTGTTATTTAGCTAAAAAATTTTAAGCACTAATGTAAGTGTTAATGGGGTGAAGTTTTCTGTAAGATTCCTGTTTACCTTTTAATAAATGAGGGACAATCTGCAGTGTCAGCACTTTTAGAATTCAAAAGTTTCACAGTCAGAAGATTATTTTTTTCAAGAACAGAGAAGTTTCTGTATCATTGTTTCTCTTTAACATGAAAAGCTGCATTTTTGTGTCATTACTTGAAAGACAGAACAAATGAAGAGCAGTACAGCAGCAGTGTATAAGAACAAATCATAATGTTTAGTTGATCTTTTGTAGTTACTCAGTTACGGTGTAAAAAAAAGTGTTCCTGTAAGAAACTATAACTGCTGAATCATAAACACTCATGCTAATAGAGATTATATCAAATATAACTGTGGATTTTTCATCTGTTCTTGAAGCATGTTGATACTGAATATACATGTTCACATACATCATATTAGTTAGGATGCTTTATTATATGAAAGTGTGTGTAACTGGCAGTACAGCTGGTATAAAGACACTTCACACAGTTGAGTCAGTAGTGTACAGGTGCTGAAGTGACCCACACATAAATACACCTGCATGAGGAGCAGATAGATGGGTTTGTGAATTTGCTTTTTCAAAAGGTGTGATAACCAATTAGAGCTTTACAGATAGATTCTAACTGTTCACATTTATTGTGTATTTGCTGTGTAACAGAGAGACCAACTGTAGTACTGAATGTATCTCAGAGCTGCAGGAGATTCAGTGACCCTAAAAACACCTTCATGTGTATCAAACTTCATTTTCTTCATGATGGTGGTCTGATCCTGCTATTGTGATATTTTATTTAAAATGATCATTGTTTTATTAGCGAGATTTTATTAGAGCTCATCTCTAAGTATAAAACTCTGTATAAAGTTTGGCAGTATCTAGAAAATACTGAATAGAACTGATGTAAGAAATCATACAGTTGTAATAAATGTACAACATTGATTTTGTATCAGATGTTAAATAAATTCTATTCTGACAATTTCATATGTTAAAGAACAGTGAATCTACTGCTTATGTTTTAAGGTGAAAGTCAGCTCTGACACCTTCATCATTTTATTCCAACAGAAAAATGCAAACCGACCGTAAGAGTGAATCCTCAGATCTTAATCTACACTGGAGACACCATCACTCTGAGCTGTGAGCTGCAGGAGACTGGATGGGAGTTTTTTTGGTACAGAAATTCACAATTTGAGAGGGATGAACCCAGAGATACCAACACACTCAGTGTGAGACTTGACAACGCAGGAGAAACAGTGTTTCAGTGTCGTTCAAGCAAGAAAATTTACAACAACCATAACAACTACAACTACGTCTACACAAGACTCAGTGATTCTGTCACCATTACAGCAGAAGGTATTTCATGTTTTTCCTTTTGTTTTCTTAGCAGATTTTGGAGACTCAATGTTACAATTCCATGTTAATTCTCTTATGTTTTAAATAATCTCAAAATAAATGTAAAGGTATTTGTCAATTGTGGTTTCATCTGTATGAAGGTGCAACAGGGCGAGGTGTGTTTTATCCCCAAAGCAAGACCCAAACCAGTGGCATCTATAAATCCTGATAAACAGGTGTTCAGTGGAGAAACTGTCACTGTCACACTGATGAAAGTGTATCTAGGTGGCAGTACAGCTGGTATAAAGATGCTTCACACAGTCCTGTCAGTAGTGTACACATGTACAGAATCAGTAGTGTTGAAGTGACACACACAGGTAAATACAACTGTAAAGGAAGAGAGAGTGGAGGCTCACGTCTCTCTCACACCTCAGTGATGTTGTTACACTGACTGTGACGAAGAGCATCTAGTTGGTTGAGCTGCAAACCTGCCTTACCTTTTTCAGTCTTGGAGATGTTTGGCTCTTCCACTGTGAAGACTGTTGCTTCACCTCAGGGTCATACCCATACCCCAAGTTTCATCACCAGTAATGATCTTCGACATGAAGTTTGCATGGGGAAGAATGCATCATGTTTCATGGCTTGTGTCACGACCTCGAGGAGCTCCTCGTACAGCACAGGCTGTAAGGAGTCCACAGGCTCGCTAGCATCCATCATCTCATCCTTCTCGGAGGGAGAGACATGTAATCCTGCGCTGCTCGTGCCGGGAGAAAAACAAGACATGATGCATCTTAAAATCATGTGTGAGGATCCCGTCAAATGTCTCTAGCAGATTTTCCCAGTTTCACGCAGAATTACACGTTTGCTCTTTGTTCTAACTTGCTGTCCATGATGAAATTGCAGATGTACACAGTATGATGTCTTTTGGCACACTGACTTATGAAGGTCGGTGCTCCCTGTGACTGTGCGTGCAACATTGTGCTGCCATCTGTTGGCATGTTACAAAACTAATCTCGAAACAAATTACCTCATACATGTTTGGACAAAGTAATAAGGATTTAAAATTAAAGCCAGGATTCCAGGTTATTCTATAATGTTTTAAAAAAAGAGCAGGTATTATTCATCTATAAATAAACCAGCCCAAAATCAATTAACACAGTCATAATCTCTTATAAATATGTTTATAGCTGTATGGAAACAAAGAAATACAGAAAATATTATAATAACAAACCAAATAATTTAAATTCTGGATTCTGTTTAAATTCTTTTTTTATTATTATTATTTTCTATAACAGCAGCTCAGTGCATATATTCTAATGTTATTGTTACCATAGAAACAGAATAAGAGAGAAAACGCTCTCATTTAGAGACAGTACAGGGACAGTATATATAATCCTTCACATTATCTTTCCCTCATAAACGTTAATGAACACGTTAATGAACAAAAACACATGCAGTTGTTATGGTGAAGTTTTGTATCAGTGCTTTGTAACACAGATTAATAAGATTCATCTTTATAGCTTTGAAGTTTTATTAATGAAAGTGTGTGTAACTGATATAAAGACACTTCACTCCTGTCAGTAGTGTACACGTGTACAGAATCAGTGGTGTTGAAGTTTTCAACTTTTTACTATTAAAGTGTTTAAGTATTAAATCTTTAAGCTTCAGTGATGCTGTTACACTGTAAGATGTGGCTGTGAGTTTGGGTTGTTGACACATTAGACACAATTATACATTCTAGATATTTTCTATCACTGTTTATTCAAAAGGTCTGCTGTGGAAAAACTTAGTATTTTCTGTGTAACAGAGAGACCATCAGTACTGAGTGTATCTCCACAGAACTGGCTGACTGAAGGAGACTTAGTGACTCTAAGCTGTGAGGTTACAGACTCCTATAAAGACTGGACATTCAGCTGGTACACAGTTGTTCCCTACAGAGACGGTGTAACTGCAGTACAAATGAATCATGGCTTTATCATGTATGTGGAGCTTCTCTCAGACAGCAGCAGAGGATCTGGAGGCAACTACACTCTCAGTCCTTCTGCTCTTCATCACACAGCAGTTTATGTGTGTAGAGGAGAGAGAGGAAAACCAGCCTTTCATACACTGTACAGCAATCAACAGCCTCTATGGATCTCTGGTGAGGACAATGAACTATTTTTAAATAGTATAAGAGAAATATATATATATAAATATAAGAAGAAATGTATGTATCATTTCTTTGTTGATGCAAATTAGGTGGTTAAATGACAAGTACAATTTCACCTTTTGCATCAATGATGGGAAATGTCATGGTTCTGAGCTGATGTGATCCCTGATCATGTGCTTGTATTCCTATTTTCACCTTAAACACTGTTTATATTAATATCCTCTGTTTTATCTTCTGTATATGCGATTTTGTACGTCTTTGTAACAATTGCAAGATTTTCCTCTTTTCCCGATTTAGCAACTGAGAGATTTGTTTAAAAAATATTAGAGTAATAAATACACACTAATCAGTCATAACATTATGACATTATAACATTATGAGAGGTGAAGTGAAGAACACTGATGATCTTCATCATGGCACCTGTTAGTGGGTGGATTTATTTATTAGACAGCAAGTGAACATTTTGTCCTCAAAGTTGATGTTAGAAGCAGGAAAAATGGGCGAGATTAGAATGATTCTGACAAATTGTGCCTGGACGACTGGGTCAGAGCATCTCCAAAACTGCAGCTCTTGTGAGATGTTCCTGGTCTGCAGTGGTCAGAATCTATCAAAAGTGCTCGAAGGAAGGAACAGTGGTAAACCGGTGACAAGGTCGTGGGCGGTCGAGGATCATTGATGCACGTGTGGAGTGAAGGCTGGTCCGTGTGATCCGATCCAACAGATGAGCTTCTGTAGCTCAAACTGCTGAAGAAGTTCAGGCTGTTAATGATCGATGGGTCATGAATGTTTTAGCACCAAAAAGGGAACCAACACAATAATCGGCAGGTGGTCATAATGTTATGCCTAATCAGTGTTTATTCTCTGTTTTGAATTCTGTCTATTTTATGCCTTTTTAAGCATTTGAAAGATTCTTCTGTTTTCTTTTTTTTTTTACAAATTTGATTTTGTTGATATTAACATTTGCTTTTTAACAGCTTTCATGATGATTATTCTATGTGTGTGTGTTTTGTCTCATGTTGTGGACTGTGACTTTGATTGTCAAAATACTAGACATCATTCTAAACATACACTTGTATCCTCATTGCATTTCAATTTGCACATATATTTATTTGTGTATCTTCTGTGTTTAAGGTGAATCTCCTCCAGTGTCTCTGATCATCAGTCCCAGCAGAACTCAACACTTTACTCGTGACTCTCTCTCACTGAGCTGTGAGGACCAGAGTAACTCTACTGGATGGACAGTGAGACGATACACAGACAGTGAAGGAGTGTTAGATTGTTCACAGTGGGGATCAGTTACAGGATCTACATGTAACATCAGCTTCCTCTCCACATCCTACACTGGAGTTTACTGGTGTGAGTCTGAATCTGGAGAAAACAGTAATCCTGTCAACATCACAGTTCATGGTGAGTCTTCATGTAGTGTGTTTACTGTTAAAGAGAAAGAGAAATGTTTCATTACAGAATATTCAGAACATCAGTAGTTTACATTTCAACAAACTGTTCAAGATTAATTTTTTTTTTTTCTTTCTACATTAATCAATAAATATAATTGTGTAATTGTGAGTATGGATGTGTGTAAGTCATGTTTTACAAACTGACTACAAGTTCACTTACATACACTGATAATAAAATTAATAAATTACTGATAATCAATCAGGGACATCAGAGAACATGTGATTTCTCTCTGTTTATGGTGATTACTGCCACTAATTCATTTATGTTTAATGTTATGATATTTAAATTGTGTCTGTAATGTAGAGTGCAAGGTGGAAACCTGTTTTATATCAATGAGCTTCATCATTAAAAATAGATGCAAAGTGCAGTGTGTTTCACCTTCACTCATAAGTAAAGATGTAGATGATGGAGTGGAGAGGAAGAGCATAGAGCTCAGTGCTGTCATCTGTGACTGTTTCTCTGCACACACTCTTCACTCCTTCATTCCTGCATGTTCACTGATGCTGCTCTACACACTCAGTAGTGTCGCCTCACACACTCTATTAAACATTAGATTTAAACAGCATCATGTGTTGTGTTAAGTTACATGTATTGTAGAAGATGCTGCAGCTTCTCCTCTTGATATTTTCACACAACACAGTTTACAGTCTGCTTTATTTTCATCATTAATTATGAAATATTTCAAAAACACTTTTGTTTCCTGTCATCTGTTCATTAGATGTTAGTATTAATCATCCATTGAGCATTTTCACCACAGTAGATGTCTGTGTAGAGCAAACAACACCATCAGGGACCTGGATCTTAATCTCAAATTGTTTACCTTCCTATAATTCACAAGGACATACAAGGCCATTTGTACCAGAACCATCTATCTTTCTGTCTGTGAAGATAAGAATGAGCATACCGGATTAAATTCTTCCATAATTCAGATTATATTAATATACAAGTTAGATACAATTTTAAGTTATACAGTGATGTTTATTTTATATATGAACTATAAATATTGTAAATATGATTTTCTGTGTTCTAGAAGGTGATGTGATCCTGGAGAGTTCTGTTCATCCTGTGACTGAGGGACATCCTCTGACTCTACACTGTTTATATCGTAACACAAATCCCTCAAACCTCCAAGCTGATTTCTATAAAGATGGATCAGTCGTCCAGAACCAGGCTACAGGAGAGATGATCATCCATAAAGTCTCAAAGTCAGATGAAGGTTTCTACCACTGTAAACACCCAGAGAGAGGAGAGTCACCGAGAAGCTGGATCTCAGTCAGACGTGAGAAATTTATTTTTAAATCAATCCTTGTAAAAATTTTTATAATGCAGTTTATATCTGCAGTGTTTAAAAGTGTAAAATGTGGTCTTCTTTCTGTCCAGGCTCTGTCTCAATCTCAGGTTCTAGACCCAGTGGTGAAACAGTAGGAGTGGCTGTGGGACTGAGTTTGTCCTTTTTGTTCATCATTTTGATGATATTAATGATCCTGCTGTGGTTCTACAAATTGAAGAAAGGTCTGATAACTGAAGCTAACTCAAAACAATATGCAAAGGACAAAAAAAAAAAAAAAAAAAAAAAAAAAAAAAAAAAGTTACATAAACGTTATTTGATGAATGACAAATTAAATATATTTGGATGTTTTAAATATAGAGATGCCTGCTGTAATTTGGTAAACAACACATGTTTAAATTATAAAATACAAATCTTAAACCCAAAATAAATTGTTCTAAGTTATTGTCCAGCTTAATCAATTTTAAAATTGATTTAAAAAAAAAAAGCCTACAATTTTTGAGAGCAAATGTACTGTAATAATATTTGCATATTGATTTAATTTAAACAAAATAGTACACAAAACTTGCTACTGGCATTAATCCTAATTGACTTTTAAACTTAATACTAAACCTGGTTTAATAATGAAATCTCTGCTTTTATTTATTTCTTACATTCTGTCTTTATATTTAAGTTGTAAAATCTGACTTTACAGTAAATGCAATTAATGCAATGTGTTATTATATGAATTAATTCTTCATAATTAATTTCTTAGTTTCTACTGTAATTAGTCTTTTGAGATATTTCTGTCTAGATAAATTATTATTTACACCCTGTTCAGATGTAGAATCTGTTTCTCTCTATAGAAAAGCAGCAGAAATCCAGTCAGACATCAGAGCATAATCAGAGGCGATCAGGAGCTGAAGACTCTCAGTCAGAACACAAACCACTTCAGACTGGTCAGATTCTGTCTCAGTGACTGATTATTTCTGCATCTGTTCATTTAGAAAATTCTCACTTTATTGTAATTTCACTTCAGATATTGTATTTAGATTTTTTGTTCTTTATATAGAAATGAACACATTAATGTGACAGTGGATCAGGCAGATACGAGTGGAACAGTAGATTTATTTTATTTTAGACATTTCCTCTCACTATTGGAGACTTAACTATAGATGAACTCTATACAGTAAAGTTCAGAAGTGTCCTGTAGTGATTAACACACTGCCCTGTGTTCAGGTGAAGCTGCAGCTCAGAGCAGTGAAGTTACTTACACACAGGTCATGAAGAAGAAGAAGAGAAGCAGGAAGATTGGTGGAGTGTTTTTATGTTAAATTATGCACATTTAATGTATTTATTAAAATATAAAACTGGGAATAATCACATTCAGTCATGTAGTATACTACTAAAGATCATTGAGATGGTTTTGTTCTCTGCTTCTGCAGGTGCTGATGCTCAACTCGGAATGAATGATGTGACATACGCTGAGGTTCAACTAAAACCCATGAAAAAAGTGAAGAGAGCACAGGGTAGAGGTAATAAAGAATTTTATGTAATGATGTAATGAATAAAAACACTCTGTTTGGTGCTGTTACAAAGTGGGGTTTTATTTTCCTATAATAGCATGTCAAGTGTTTTATTCTCCTTTTATCACAGACAGTATCAGTCAGTACATGTTTTAACTGATTACAGAACACTGTCTTTTTTTTTTAATCAAATATAGTTCCATTCCATATGGGGAAATTATACAAAATCAATTTGGTTCCTGTTCTCACTTTCAATATAGCAGCTATAAACAGTCATTGTTTATGCATCTCTTAAATAAATAAATAAAATAAAATAAAACTGAAGGTTTTTAGGAAATTAACTAAAGAATTTGTTTCATTCCCCCAACTAGAAAAGACCAGAGTGGGTGATACTGTTTATTCAGAGCTGCATCATAACATGAAGGTAAAACTCATTATATTTATAAATCTTTAAAGACGATCCACACACCATGAAGTAAGAAATAGGTTTAAAGCTACAGTGGGTTGAATTTGGGCCACAAGCAGAAACAAGACAACTGCAAAAACATTAACATTTTTCATATACATAAAAATCAATATTCACAAAACCCTTTGAAACCTGTGATGGTCTAAACGGTTCATACGTGTTATTTTGGTAGCTTCCTTCACAACTTCACTTATTTCATTTTACTTGGTTAATTGTATGTCATATGTTTAAAAATAAATGAATAATCTGCTAATTTGCTGCTTTAGTCTGTGATATTCTTCCAAACTGTTCAGTACATTTTCTACCATAAATGATAGTAAAATCAGGAGAAAATGATTTCTAACCAAATTAATGCAACCTTATGCATCTCCTCTCTCTGCAGTGATCCGTGTGTCTGTCTACACTGATGAAGCTACAGACATCAGCGTGAGAGCTGGAAAACTCTGAGTTGTG
>MU544244.1:46204-59936 GCA_024362625.1 Silurus asotus
AAGTGTAAAACATGGATTTTGTATTAAAAGTTAAATCTATTTTATTCTAAAATCATCATATGTTAAAGCACAGTGAATCTACTGCATATGTTGAAAGTGAAAATCAACTCTGAATTTGATCTCATCAGCAAAACCCAAACCAACTCTGAGATCATTTTCTTGAAACGTCTTTAACAGTGTAGACACCATCACTCTGAGCTGTGATCTGCAGGATTTGAGAGGACTGGAGTTCTTCTGGTACATAATTTTAAAGGAAGTAAGTACTGTAGGGACGGATACCAACACATTCAGTATGGATGTCAATTATGCAGGAAAAACAGTGTATCAGTGTTCAGCATGCTGGAGAAGTGACTACAGATACTACACAGAGCTCAGTGATCCTGTCAAGATCACAGCAAAAGGTTTGTCATGATTCTTCTCATTTCTCAACTGCTTTGGTGTGCAAATATGGGTGTAAAAAAAAACTTAACATAACAAGATAAATAAACACATTCCTAATCTTTTATAAAGATCTTTATACTTGTATGGAAACTGTATGATAAACTATTTATACAGTCTATAACAATGTTTTCTCAATTATAGTTAATCTGTGTTTAACACACACACACACACACACACACACACACACACACACACACACACACACACACCACTATCCAACTAATTTGTGCAAAACAGTTGTAATAAATTTAGAAAAGAATAACCAATAGTAGCAATAAGCAATCACTATATTCATAACATTAATCAATCATTTTATCTTAAGTGAAAATAATTATTAATTTACTAAGAGCACTAAGTAAAAGGTAATTATTACATTGAGGATAAAAATCACCTTGAGCGTGAGTCACTGGTAAAAGTGAAACCAACACTGAAAAGAGAACAGAAACAGAGATCAGAATGTAAACATGAAAATGATTCAGTATATTCATGGAAACAGCACATTGTATCAAACTCACATGATTCATCTGTAGTCACAAAATCTAAACTACCATCTCTCAGAACATTCCGACTGCACATGAACAACTTTATAACCCGGAACAACTTGATACCTCACTATTCACTCTGCAGAGACTCAAAGAGAACATTCACTCACAGTATCACAGGAAGTCGACTGAGTTCCATCCCAACCCTCTAATAACTGACTGACAGAGCAGAGGTGTGTGGTAATGTCCCAGCACTTCCTGTGTTTTCTACCTCACATATAATCACTACTAAATAAAGGAAAAGATGATGAGTACATTTAAAATGTAAAACTTTGCATCTACTCTTCCTTCTTCTTTCCAGAAAAACTTTTTCAACACCCAGACACAAAAAGGACACTGACAGTTTGGTCATCATTTCTTGTGTTTTCACATGCTGAAGAGAAACGTATGGTATTTCCTTGAAAGTTAGTGATATCTGCCTGGAGGAACTTATTCCATCATCTATTAACATTATTATAATAGAAAAAAACACCAGCTGACCCCCTGCTCCACCTTCCACCTGACAGATAAGGAAATGTTCCATTGATTTTACGAGCTTTTAAAATGTTATGTTTTATTGCACTCAGTGTTAAGAAAACGGGAAAACTACTACAAAGTGCAGATAGAGGCATTTATAGCAGGATTTTCGAGAAGTATTTTTCTTTGTTTTTTTAACAACGTACAATTTACAATTAATTTTTTTGGACAACTTTTTACTTTTACTCATTAAATTTTTTACACAAATATCTGTACTTTCTATTTAAAAACCAGCCTTGTTACTTTATTTTCAATCTATTTGGTGACATGATGAAATGTCAATATTTTTTCTTTTCTCTGCAGCTCATTTTTAGTGTTTAGTGTTTAATCAAGTGCTGTGCATTATTCTGGAATCAGTGTGTATTAGATTAAATCTGAGAATCAGCAAATGAAATGTGATCTCAAGGAGGAAACTAAAGGGGATACAAGGAGAACATAGACAAATCTGCAAAGAAAGAAATACTTTTAGGGAACTTGGGAAAACTGTGTAAGTTTGCATGTTTGTCAATTAGTTCTTGTTAGAGCTGTACAGTTCCCAAAGGACATCTTTAGCATTAAAATACAGATGTATATACAGAGGTATACAGTGGGGCAAAAATGTATTTAGTCAGCCACCAATTGTGCAAGTTCTCCCACTTAAAAAGATTAGAGAGGACTATAATTTTCATCATAGGTATACTTCAACTATGAGAGACAAAATGAGAAAAGAAAATCTCGAAAATCACATTTTCTGATTTTTTAGGAATTTATATGAAAATTATAATGGAAAATAAGTATTTGGTCACCTAAAAAAAAGCAAGATTTCTCTCTCACAGACCTGTAACAACTTCTTCAAGAGGCTCATCTGTCCTCCACTTGTTTCCGGTATTAATGAAACCTGTTTGAACTCGTTATCAGTATAAAAGACACCTGTCCAAAACCTCAAACATTCAGACTCCAAACTCCACTATGGCTAAGACCAAAGAGCTGTCAAAGGCCACCAGAAACAAAATTGTAGACCTGCAGCAGGCTGGGAGACTGAATCTGTAATAGGTGTAGAGCCCTGCTAAAATAGGGTCTAATCATTATTTGGTTTTTATTTTCTTTTACACAGAGTTAAAACTTGTTCATTTAAAACAAAGATATAACTAAGAAAAAAACTGTTATAAAAAAAAAAAGAATTGTTGTTGTTGGTGTTTTCTGACTGACCTCTGAGGTCAGAGGTAAGAGGGAAGGGAGGAAGTGAAGTGTGAGAGAGAAGGACGACAAGAGGAGTCCGGGAAAAAAAAAAAAAAAAAAGTGGGCTAATCATGCGGTGCAGGTGTAAAATCTGACTACTGGGTTTTGGACTATATACAGCAACACTGAACAGAGAAAAGACTGTTTAGAAAAATAACTGTGGATGAACTCTATGTAGAGAGTGTGAGTTTAAGAGTGACTGGACTCAGGTGCATGCATTCATGTGAAGGACATAGATGACGCAGTTATCTTAATCACAGGACTACGTTAGCTTCATGTGAGTCGTACATTTTGCAAAGTCATAAAGTTTGACTGAACAAACGTTGTGGAACGATTTGCAACGCGAATGGTCATCTGCAGTGAGTGAACAACAGAGACAGTGAAGGCCGCACGATTTTTCCGGAGATACTGAGGACACGTTGTGGTCTATGCTGCATCTCTGCAGCATAAAATTACCCTAGACATAGTTTGAGCCAGTGAATCAGTGAGAGGGCTACATAGGTAAGCAGCTTGGTGTGAAGAAATCAACTGTGGGAGCAATTATTCGAAAATGGAAGACATACAAGACCACTGATAATCTCCCTCGATCTGGGGCGCCACAGAAGATCTCACCCCGTGGGGTCAAAATGATCACAAGAGCGGTAAACAAAAACCCCGAGAACCACTCCGGGGGACCTAGTGAATGACCTGCAGAGAGCTGGGACCAAAGTAACAAGGGCTACCATCAGTAACACACTACGCCGCCAGGGACTCAAATCCTGCAGTGCCAGACGTGTCCCCCTGCTTAAGCCAGTACATGCCTGGGCCCATCTGAAGTTTGCTAAAGAGCACTTTAATGATCCAGAAGAGGACTGGGAGGATGTCATGTGGTCAGATAACACTAAAATAGATTTTTTGTAGAAACTCAGCTTATCGTGTTTGGAGGAGAAAAAAATGCTGAGTTGCATCCAAAGAACACCATACCTACTGTAAAGCATGCGGGTTGAAACATCATGTTTTGAGGCTGTTTTTCTGAAAGTGGACCAAGTTTTTGAGTGAAAACCTCCTTCCATCAGCAAAGGCATTGAAGATGAAATGTGATTTCAAACAAACCACCCAGGCAACAAATGAATGGCTTCATAGGAAGCATTTCAAGGTCCTGGAGTGGCCTAGCCAGTCTCCAGATCTCAACCCCATAGAAATCTTTGGAGGAAGTTGAAAAACCGTGTTGGAGATCTGCATGGAAGAATGAGGCAAACTACCAGCAACAGTGATTAAAAGCCTTTAAAGAAAACATTTGATCTTGATTTTTTTTCTCATTTACATAGTTGAAGTGTACCTATGATGGAAATTACAGGCCTCTGTCATTTTTTTAAGTGGGAGAACTTGCACAATTGGTGGCTGACTAAATACTTTTTTGCTTCACTCTAGACAACAACAAAGAGCAAGAAAGTCCAAATAGAAGAGTTGACACTTCACAAACATGAACCCCACCAGTGACAGACATTGTTTGGAGAACATGACAGCAATCTTACAGCATTCTTTTTGTGTGAGATATATACATATATCTCACACACCCTAACCCTAACCCAAACCCCTACCAGTCAGTGTGTTTGTCCACCCAATAACAGGTTATCCTATGTAGCAGATTGGAGCCTGGGATGTTTCTTAGCCATGTTTCAGTGGAAATCACACAACACACCCTTATCTCAAGCTGTGTATACCAAGAGAATCAAATAAAACCCAGTTTATTTTCCAGTGAGCATACATGTGAAATATTTGGTCTTGGAGGAGCCGGTCTTGGGGGTACTGCAAGTCTGCATTTGCCACGTTTACATCTTTTTTTTTACACCACTTGTTGTACCTCCTTGTGCATGTAGTGAGCAAAGCAGTGGCTTTATTTTATTTATATTTTTTTATTTGTTGAAAAAATAATCTATAATATTTGAAATTGTGCACTACAACGTTAATGATACTGTATGTCATTATAATAATATTATTATTACAAAAAAAACAGAAATGTACATTAACACAGATGCTTCACTTGATCAACACCTTTGCTAAGGGCAGCTATAGTGATAGTATGGTGTTCCTAATAAAATGGCTAGTGAGGAAATCTCCAAATGCCTTTGAAGAGGCAAATAAGTGCCAGTGGAGCTGAAGATGTCGGGCATATTAACAGTTGAAATGTGAAAAAAATAGTTGTTGCTTTTGCACATCCTCTTCACACCTCTTGCAGCTCTTCACAGCTAAATTTGCAGCACTGCATTAAAATAGATCAATCCACAACACAAACTGTCTCCACTACATGCGTTTATAGGAATAAGGAGGACTGTTTGTTTCTGCACAGTTAATGCTCTTATCTTCAACACAGAGAAGTTATTAATCATTAGTGTTTATTCTAAAGTGCTGTGCATTAGTTTGGTATAAGTTTGTATTAGATTAAACTTGCTGGACGGAGATATTTTACTATACAGGAAAATGGAAATGAAGATCATAAGGCATGTTGTCAGTGTTGTTATTTATTGCTACAAATTTCTGTGCACAGAAAAGACCACCAGAGTCTCACCACATCAGCAGAAACACATTTCATTTACTCACAACCATGATTTCATTGTGTGAAACATCAAACTCCATGCAGTGATTTTCTTCAGCATGTCAGAATCACACGAGGGATCACTGAGCAGCAGATAACAGCAGATCACAGAAGATCAGATACAGAGTTCAACATTACAGACTCATTTACACTCATTAGATTAGTTAACTATCATAGTTTAGCAAGTAGATACACATCAAACTAATCCCAGCACATAAATATGGATACACTGATCAGCTGAACAGTTCAAATACAAACACTGTCCAAATCAGACAATAAACACATCACTCAGGACAATCAGACTGCAGATAAATAACTTTATATCCCAGCACTCAGAAAGCTGCTGGAATTTCCACACACAACAGTCTATATAGATTACACAAGCAAAAGGAAAAGGCCTGTTGATGAGACTACCTGCATGTCTTTTCTCACCACATCCATAAACCCCCTCTTTGGCCTTCCTCTTTTCCTCCTTCCTGGTGGCTCCATCCTCAGCATTCTCCTACTGATATACCCCATGTCCCTCCTTTGCACATGTCCAAACCATCTCAATCCCACCTCTCTTAACTTGTCTCCAAAACATCTCCTTGATCTTCACCCACTTCCTGCACTCTTTTATTTACTTCTGTAACACACTCTTAATTGCTTTGCACTGTAGGTACCTGAACTTCTCCAAATCTTGTCCCTGCAACTGCACCACTCCACTGCCCTCCCTCTCATTCATACACATGTACTCTGTCTTACACCTAATGACTTTTATTCCCATTTTTCCAGCATGTACCTCCACCTCTCCTGGCTGCTCTCCACCTGCTCCCTACTGTCACCACAAATCACAATATCATCCGCACACATCATAGTACATGGAGACTTATCTCTGACCAAGTCCCTACACCTGCAAACAGAAAAGGGCTCAGAGATGATCCTTGATGCAATCGAACCTTCACACATCATCCAACCTTCTCTCTCATTTTTCTTATTCATCAGCTGCACAAAAAGCAAAAGTTAACAAGCTAAAAGGTAGTGGTAACTTTTGCATGACCACCTTCACACTGCCTGCAGATCTTCACAGCTGAATTTGCAGTATTACATTAAGATAGAACAAACCACACCACATACTACCATTTTGCCTGCTCAGGGTGTTAACAGGAACAAACACACTGCAGTTATTACTTTCCCTTTAAACAGAGAGGTACATACAGTTTCAGTGTCCTTTCCAATCAATCTCTTATATCAGTATCCTTATCTACCGCCTACTGGTTCTCTTGGAGACTTCATCAACCATGTTACTAAAACTTTTTCCACCTTAGAAATATTGCTACGCTGAGAAACATATTATCTATATCTGATGCAGAGAAGCTCATCCATGAGTTCATGACCTTCAGAATAGACCATTATAATGCATTACTAGGTGGATGTCCTGCATCATTAATAAACGAAGCTTCAGTTTTTTCCAGAATGCAGCAGTCAGAGTTCTTACAAGGTCGAGAAAATATGATCATATAACCCCAATCTTCTCATCCTTTTACTGACTACCTGTTAAGTTCTCGAATAAACTACAAACATCGACTAAAAACACTAAATGGTTTGGCTTCCGTGTATCTCTCCAGTCTTCTAAATTCGATCTTAAAACTCTGGACTTCTAGTAGTTCCTAGAATACCAAAGCCTACTAAAAGCAGTAGAGCATTTTTTTTTTCTACATTCAGCTCCTAAACTCTGGAACAGTCTTCCTGACAGTGTTCGGGGCTCAGACACACTCTCCCAGTTTAAGTGCAGATTAAAAATGTTGCAGATTAAAAATCTTTTTAACAAAGTCTACACAGAACACATGTCACTCCAGTACATCTGTGCTCTAGTACATCTGATCACATCCACATTATCAACTTGTGCTTGTTAATATCATGAACAGCAGCTACGCTAATTTCTTTCCACTGCTTCTCTTTTTTTACCCATTCCGAGGCATCCTGAGGTTGCTCCAGCCCCAGTCGCATCCCACCTTATAAAAATGATGGACCTTTAAGAAAGTAGATGCCGACCCCGCAAACATCCCGAACCATCTAGAGATGTGCAGTGCGGAAAATAAGTATTTGAACAACCCTGCTATTTTGCAAGTTCTCACACGTAGGTGCATGTCCACTGTGAGAAACATAATCTAAAAAAAACAATCCAGAAGAGTGGACAGGATACTGCAGAGGATCTCAATTGGCAATCGTTTCCATGCTGCAGCTGGAATTGCTCACTAGTTCAGCGCTGAACAGGATAAGGATCTGTCTCGTCATACAGTGTTTCGACGTTTAAGAGCATTTGGACTGAAAGCCCACTCTGCAGTGACCAAACCTCTAATTAGCAGAAAGAATTGAAAGGCTAGACTAAGCATGTTGTGTGGACAGAGGAGAACTGGTCCAAAGTTCACTTCAGTGATGAAAGCAAGTTTAATTTATTTGGGTCCAATGGGAAACAATATGTTCGGTGACAAACTGAAGAAAGACTGAACCCAAAGTGTGTAAAGAAGTCAGTGAAAAGTGGAGCAGGAAGTGTCATAGTTTGGGCCACGTTTTCTGCAGCAGGAGTTGGGCCTCTTATACAGCTACATGGCAGAGTGAATGCAAATGTTTATCAGAACCTTCTTCATCAACATATGGCTCCTTCCCTGCGTTCATCACCCAATCAGCCCACTGTGTTCATGCAGAACAACGCTCCATGTCACACAGCAAAACAGGTAAAGCAGTTCCTTGAAACTAAAAACATTGAAATAATGACATGGCCCGCCCAGAGTCCTGATCTCAACCCAATAGAGAACCTCTGGAAAATCCTTGGCGACAAAGTTATGGCCAAGAAACCCACTACAGTCACCAAACTGTGGAGAAGACTGGAAGAAGAGTGGACCAAAATCACACCAGAGCAGTGTGAGAGACTGGTGCTGTCCCGTGGCCGCAGATGTGCTAAAGTCATTTAGAGCAGAGGCCTGTACACTTCCTACTAATTGCTCACTGTTGTAATCTTCAGATAATTTTGTTGTAATCTTTTTCCATGCTACAGTCATTGTTGTTCTCTCATTTTGATCAGTGTGTTTTCTGCAAAATAATGTATATAATAATTGAAATGGTGCACTACAACATTAATGATGCTCTTTGTGCATGCCAGTTTATCAGTCACTGACCACATCATTATTACAGAAAACCAGAAATGTACATTAACACAGATGGTTAACCTGATCAACACTTTTGCTAAGGGTAGCTAGTAATGATACGGTGTTTCTAATCAAATGGCTAGTGAGGGGATCTCCAACTGGCTTTGAAAAGGCCAATGAGTGTCAGTGGATAAGATGTCGAACATATTAACAGTCAAAGAGTGAAAAAAAATAGTTGTTGCTTTTGCACATCCTCGTCACACCTCTTGCAGCTCTTCACAGCTAAATTTGCAGAAGTGCATTAAAATAGATCAAACCCCACCCCAAACTGTCTCAACTACGTGTGTTTACAGGAATTCAACACAGAGAAGTTATTAATTATTAGTGTTCTAAAGTGCTGTGCATTAGGTTATTATCAGTGTGTATTAGATTAAACTTGCTGGACTGAGATATTTTACTACACAGGAAAATTGAAATGAAAGTCATAAAGCATGTGGTCGATGTGACTATTTAATGCTAATATGGTTTTGTTAAAGATTTTCTGTGCACAGAAAAGACCACCAGAGTCTCACCACTCTATTATCAGCAGAAATACATTTCATTTAGTCACAACCATGATTTCCTTGTGTGAAACATCAAACTCAATGCAGTCATTTTCTTTTAGCAGGTCAAACAATCACATGAGGCATCACTGAGCAGCAGATAACAGCAGAACACAGAAGATCAGATACAGAGTTCAACATTACCAACTCAATATACACATCAAACTAATAACAGCACATAAATATGGATACACTGATCACCTGAACAGTTCAAATACAAACACAAACAAATCATACAATAAACTTATCACTCAGGACATTCAGACTGCAGATGAACAACTTTATATCTCAACACTCACTCTAATGAAGAACATTTACTCACAGAACATCACAGCGAGTGGACTGAACTCCATCCTGTCCCTCTAATGAGTGACTGAGTAAGAGAGCAGCAGTGTGTGTTAAAGCTTCCTGTGTAACTATTTAGACACACACACACACACACACAAACAGAGACAGCAAGAATGTAGTTTATGTTCCTGTTTTAAGAGTTATATGGCAAAAGCTATAATAACCCAGCCATTAGGGTTGCACAATCCAGTGCACTCTTAGTGCCGGTTCCAAACCCAGATAAATGGGGAGGGTTGTGTAAGGAACGGAAGCCAGAGTAAAACAAACCAAACATGCGGTTAATGAATCAGAAATGTGTACTGGATTGGTCGAGGCCCGATCTACCAACAACCGCCACAAGTATTGTTGGCCAACAGGGTACTGGTGGAAATTGGGCTACTTTTGGCCGAAGAATGAGAGGAGGAAGATGTCTACAGAGATGGCAGGGAAAGGAGAAGTGTAGGAGAGTGGAGGTTCAAGTTGGTACTTGACTGGTAAATGGAGAGAGTTCTCTAAAACGATGGAGAGGAGAAAGGTGAATATGTTTTGTGTTCAAGAGACCAAGTGTAAAGTTAGTAAGGCCAGGAACATTGGAGGTGGGTTTAAACTGTACTTTCATGGTGTGGATGAATAGATAAATGGTGGAGGGGTGATTCTGAGGTAAGAGTGCAGTAAGAGTGTAATGGAGGTGAAGAGAGATCCTCATAGAGTGATGAACATGAAGCTGGAAGTTGAAGGGGTGATGATAAATGTCATTAGTGCCTATGCTCCACAAGTAGGCTGTGAGATGAAGGAGAAAGAAAAATTCTTTTATGAGTTAAATGAAGTGGTGGAAGGAACCTAGGAATGAAAGATTGGTGATTGGGGCAGATTTATTAGGCATGTAGGTGAAGGGAACAGAGATGATGAGGAGGTGATGGTAGGTGTGGTCTTATGGAGAGGAATGTGGAAGGCAGATGGTGGTAGATTTTGCTAAAATGAATGGAAACGGTAGTGGTGAACACGTATTTTAAAATGAAGGAGGATCAAAGGGTGATATATAAGAGTGGAGGAAGATCTACACATACATATACATATATTCTATGTAGGAGATGCAACCTGAAGGAGATTAGAGACTGTAAGGTGTTGGCAGCGGACTGTGTAACTAGACAGCATTGCATGGTGGTCTGTAGGATGGTTTTGGAGGTGAAGAAGAAAAGGAGGAGGAGAGTAAGGACTGAAAGAAGAATAAGATGGTGAAAACTAAAGGAGGAAGAGTGTAGTGTAAGGTTCAGGGAAGAGGTGAGACAGGGGCTTGGTGGTAATAAGGAGGTGCTGGATGATTGGGCAACTACTGCAGAAGTGATAAGGGAAACACCTAGAAAGGTACTTGGTGTGACATCTGGAAATAGAAAGGAAGACAAAGAGATGTAGTGGAGGAATGAGGAAGTACAGGAGACCATAAGGAGAAAGAGGTTGGCAAAACATAATCAGGATTGACCAAGTGATGAGAAACGTAGGCGGGAGTACAATGAGATGCAGCAGCAGGTAAAGATGGATGTGGTGAAATCCAAGGAAAAGGCATATGAGAAGCTGTATGTGCAGTTGGACACTAAAGAAAGAGAAAAGGATTTATACCGATTGGCCAGGCAGAGGGACCGAGCTGGGAAGGATGTGCTGCAAGTTAGAGCAATAAAGGGTGGAGAGGGAAATGTGTTGACTAGTGAGAAGAGTGTGTTGAGAAGGTGGAGGGAGTATTTTGAGCAGCTGATGAACGAGGAAAATGAGAGAGAGAGAGAGAGAGAGAGAGAGAGAGAAGGTTGGATGGTGTGGAGATGGTGAAACAGGAAGTGGATAGGATTAGTAAAGAGGAAGTGAGAGCAGTGATTAATAGGAGGAGAAGTGGGAAGTCATTTGGACCAGATGACATACTGGTAGAAGAGTGGATATGTTTAGGAGAGATTACAGTGGAGCTTTTAACCAGGTTGTTCAACAAGATTTGAAAAGGTGGGAGAATGCTTGAGGAATAGAGAACGAATGTTCTGGTACTGATCTTTAAGAAAAAAGGGAGATGTTCAGACCTGCAGTAACTACAGGGGAATTAATTTAATCAGCCACACCATTAAGTTCTGGGAAAGAG
Source organism: Silurus asotus (assembly GCA_024362625.1). Taxonomy (NCBI): domain Eukaryota; kingdom Metazoa; phylum Chordata; class Actinopteri; order Siluriformes; family Siluridae; genus Silurus; species Silurus asotus. The sequence goes on from MU544244.1 coordinate 57,673, forward strand.
TAGTGGAAGCCAGACTGAGAGAAGAGGTAACCATCTTCTGTGAGAAACAGTATGGTTTCATGCCGAGGAAGGGCACCACAGACGAATTATTTGCTTTGAGAAAATTGATGGATAATTATAGAGAAGGTCAGAAGAAGATGCATTGTGTGTTGGTGGATTTAGAGAAAGCATATTACAGGGTGCCGAGTGAGGAATTGTGGTATTGTATGAGGAAGTCAGGTGTGTCAGACAAGTAAGTGTGGTGCAGGACATGTATGAGGACAATGTGGGCCCTTTCCTGTTTGCAGTGGTGATGGACGGATTGACAGAAAAGGTCAGACAGAAGTCTGAGTGGACTATGATGTTTGTGGATGATATAGTGATTTGTGGTGAGAGTAAGGAGCAGTTTGAGAAGAGCCTGGAGAGGTGGAGGTGCGCACTGGAGAGAAGGGGAATAAAAGCCAGTAGAAGTTAAACAGAGTACATGTGTGTCAATGAGAGGAAGGACAGTGGAGAGCTGCGGTTGCAGGGAGAAGAGTTGGAGAAGGTGGAGGAGTTCAGGTACCTGGGTCAACAGTGCAAATTAATGGAGAGTGTGTTAGAGAAGTGAGGAAAAGAGTGCAGGCAGGGTGAAGTGGGTGGAGAAGAGTGATAACAGGAGTTATTTGTGATAGAAGAGTATCTGCAAGAGTGAAAGGGAAAGTTTATAGGACTGTGGTGAAACCTGAGATGTTGTATGTTTTAGAGACAGTAGAATATAAAGATCAAGATGGCGGCACAAGTACATCGCGAGGCTCAGGGTCTCTCCAGAATCTGCAATTTTGCGGTATTTTTGTTGCTTATCTTGTGTCTGTTCGTGCATATCAGCTGTGCCTTTACATTGTACAACCAACATGAGCTTTTGGGTATTGGTTTGTAACTTCCTGATAGTTTTATTGAAAACTTTTAACTCCTTCCTGAGATCGCCAGAACACTGAAAGCCGCTCACTCTACCCAGCCGGGTGGAGGTGGACAAACACTCCATGCGGATAGGACATTAGATGGCTCCGATAAGACCAGAGGCGTTGGATTGTGCATTTACGTTAACAAAGCTAGATGCATGAACTCTTTTATTGTTGGGAGACATTGTTCAGGTAACATGGAGTTTTTCATGGTTAAATGTAGAACATTTTATCTACTGCAGTAGTTCACTTCCACAATTATAACAGCAGCTTACATTCCCCCTGATGCTGATGCCAAGCTTGTTATGAAAGAACTTTTTGCGGCCATCAGTAAACAACAGACTGGTTATCCGGAAGCTGTGTTTATTGTTTCGGGAGATTTTAATCACTCAAACTTAAAGGCATTGCTCCCCAGATTTTACAAGCATGTTTCCTGTCACACCAGAGGGACTAAAACCTTAGACCATGTATACAAAAACATGGCTGGAGCTTATGTTGTGACCCCCCTCCCCCACCTGGGACAGTCAGATCACCTTTCTTTGTTCCTCACCCCCAAATATCCACCCCTCATCAATCAGTTGAAGCCATTAGTGAGGACTATCAAGGTTGGCCTCGCAGAAGCAAATTTTACACTGAAGGAAAGGTTTTTACACACATACTGAAGTACATTTGATTCTCAGGCCACCAGTGGCACTCACATAGACATCGACTGCTACACTTCCTCTGTACTGGATTACGTCAATACCACCATAGACAGTGTTACTACCCAGAAACAGATCATCACACACCTAAATCAGAAGCCATGGATAAACAAGATGGTGCACCTCCTGTTGAAGGAATGCGTTACTACCTTCAGATCAGGTGACACACAAGCCGTACAGCACATCCAGGGCTAACCTGAAGAGGGGCATCAAAGAGCCCAAGCACTGCTGCTGTCAGGGAACCACCTGCCATGCCCACTTTGGTGGCTCTCTATGCCTCCACTCTCCATAGAGCTCCAGGTTTAACTACGCACACCTGAAGCTCATCATCACTCCACCCCGCTCCTACATAAACCCCTCACTCACATTCACTCCCCGGTTCGTTATTGTTTATGTTGGATTTCCCATACTGCATGTTTTGGCGTTCCGGTTTTCACACAGGACTTCTTTCATCCGTTTCATCCGGACTCCAGAATCCCGTACCGGCTGCGCTTCCCCTCCCTGTGCATCTCGGGTCAGCTGCGCTTCTCCCAATGCGCTACTCTGACTATCTCTCTCAACCGCAGGACTGCCGTGTGTGTATGTGCGCGCCAGGTGTGTGTGTGTGTGTGTGTGTGTGTGTGTGTGTGTGTGTGTGTGTGTG
>MU544244.1:74346-103802 GCA_024362625.1 Silurus asotus
GTCTTCCAAATGTAATAACAGGGTCAGGTGTCAGACACCACATGGAGAAGTTTCTGGAACACTTTTTCTTAGAGGAATGATTTCCCACCCACACTTCATCTCTCTAATGATGGACTGAAATATAAATCATTACTGCACGTGAGCACGGACCAGAACCTGAAAGGATTGTTTCCAACACTTTAGCTGGGGGGTGCGGATAAAGAAGTAATATAGTAAAGAGTACAATAGAAACTGCATTAGTATGATGTAAACTGTAATGATGTATGATGCAGTAAAAAGTCACAGTGAAGGTCAGTGGAATGTGAACCATATCAGCAGTTAAAGAGTTAAAAGTTAGTTATTGCTTTCACATGTCCACATTCACACCTCCTCCCACTCTTCACATACATCACTGCATTGAAACTAAACCACAACCACCAACTGGCCTCTGCTCCCAGGCCTCTATTAATAATACTCATGAGAAATGTGTGTTTCTGCACAGATACACATTGTGTGTTGGTGTTAGTGTGAATAAAACTCAACTTGTACTGAGATGTTTCTTTGTGCAGATCATAACAGCAAAAAAACTGCAAACTGGACAGATCAAGTAAAAGCTCAATCCTGCAGCTGAAACCATTTCAGTCAGTCAGAAACATGACTTTCATTAATAATATTCACAAACACAATCCAGTCAATGTAATTTTAGCAGATCATCTAATCATGAGAAGTCGTCACTGAACACCAGACAGCAATACAAGAACAAGGACACAGAAGATCAGGTACAGATTTCAGCAATACAGACACATTTACACTCATTACATCATTTACACTTATTGTACTCTTTACTGTAGTTACACATCAAACTGAACCCTTTTCATAACACAGAGTTACACTGCAGATGAACAACTTTATACCTCATCACTCTCTCTAATGAAGACACAAAGAGAACATTTACTCACAGAACATCACAGCGAGTGGACTGAACTCCATCCTGTCCCTCTAATGACTGACTGAGTGACAGAGCAGAGGTGTGTGTTAAAGCCGTACCACTTCCTGTGTACCTACAGAGAGAGAAACCAGCACTTACCCAATCGTCTGTGTACATACAGAGTGTGTCTTTGTGACAAAAAGAGGAAGAGAGAGAGAGTGAGAGAGAGAGAGAGAGAGAGAGAGAGAGGGAGAGAGAATTTTGTAGTTGCTCCTGTTTTTTAACCTAAAAGTTTCAGAAACATCATGTTAAATCTGTAAAATCTAAAAAACTATAATAGTCTCAGTTAAAGAAAAACACATTCAGTAACAGTGCTGTATATTTTAACTCTACACTTTATTCAGAAATTTCCAGGGATTTTCACACACAGCAGTCAATATAAATCATACCCACTAAAGTAAACATTTTGTTGATGAGAGGTCAGAGGAGACTGGCCAGACTGACTCGAGTGGACAAGAAGGCGACAGAAACTGAGTATGTGGTGGCCAGTGAATGAAAAGTGAAACTAAAAGTTCAGGATTAAAAGTATACTGCAGTGACCACTAGAGGGAGAAAAAGGTATTTTAGTTTCACTTTTCAGTCACTGGTGACATGTTAATTTATTTTAGCCTCCCTGTCAGCTTAATGCAGTCTGGCCATTCTCCTCTGACCTCTCTCATTTACCATGTTTTTGTGTGTGTGTGTGTGTGTGTGTGTGTGTGTGTGTGTGTGTGTGTGTGTGTGTGTGTGTGTGTGTGTGTATGTGTAAAATCTACATTTACGGTTTTCTAAAATTACGGTTTTCTAAAATCTACATTTACGGTTGAAAAGTAAAACCTACGTCTTTGTTGCCCTCTAGTGGTAACTACAGGTACATTTTTCATAATTTCCTCTAGTAATGGATTTTTATGAATAGTTTATTTTAATTCACCTGATTTTCTTTCAGTCTGCTCACACTCTATATTTAAAGTGTCTACATACCTGAATGTTTCCAAACGGAGATCAATCAATTAATGTTAAATCTACTTGTTTCATTAGTATAGTCGCCCCCCCTTCTCTTCTCTGTTGGTACAGTCCTGTCAGCCTGAAGCCCGGATTGTGAAATAAAATGGTTAAAGGGTTGGAAAAAAACAAAAAAAAACACTTTTGGAAACATAAAAACTGATAATATATAAGATGATTTATTTTAGCAAAGTTTTCAACCGTATTGTTAACAAACTAAACATTAATAATGTTTTTTTTTAATATTCACAGAATAAACATTTTACATTCTGTTAATGTTTTCTTCTAATGTTGCATAATTACCTCTAACCAAGAAGGTTTTGCTGTAGATGTAGAAAATGCAGTATTATATACAGTATTGTGGAGTGAATAAGTGAATGTAATTTGTGCTTCATGGTGTGATGTGAGAAATGAAGAGGGATGATTTTTCTCTATATTACAGGATCTGTAAGCACACACACACACTCACACACACAGTACATTCATACACATGATCACCCACTTGATGGCAACAAGACCCACTGCATCACCATCAACCCCTTATAACAGCAGTCTATAATTCATGCACCTCATCACCTTTCAAACATCCTCATATATAAACATCATCACCTTCCATACATCTCCATATATAAATATATAGATTTAGTTAGAGAGAAAAACCCTGTGATGCTGCTGCATTGTGATGTGGTGATTCAGGTTCTTGGACTCTCACTTAGTGGCACCTTTATAGAACTTCTTGGATTTGATCTAAGGTTCATAGACTGGTTTTGAAACTGATGAGAAAATATTCTTGAACAAACTGAACCTGAACGAGTGACTGGTTAAATGGTTTTATTTATTGTAATAATTGAAAATATAACCAACTTTAAAAAAAGACGTGAAAGAAAGTGATAGAAAAATTTATTTTAATTAAAATCTACTCAGTGACTACATGGTACATGCATTATTAAGTAAGTAAATATAAACTACTACTAATCATGAAGTCTATGTATAAGATAAACAATTAAACAAGTGAAATAGTTACACAAGGACCTTCATGCATTCCTGATGTTCTTTGAAACATTGTTCAAGTTTGAGACATTCAAATTTCCTAATGCATTTACTAGAGTCTTCATAATACAAGCTGAAGTTATTCCAAGAGAAGATTCTGTTCATATGAATTTAATTAGTATTTTATTCTGCATAGATGTAAAATTAAATTAGACAATTATGGATTTTTTGCCTCTGTACCGAACTGTTCAGATCTGAACTGATCTTTACTGTGGTTCCATTTCACCATTCTGGATGAACTGGAAGCACAGATACTGTAGATCAACCATAGAAATGCAAACTAACGATAAACATTTGTAATGAATCACTTCAGCAATATTTTTTTTAGTCACAGTGTCTGGTATCATGTGACTTTTCAGCAGGTCCAATTATCCTCAAAACTCATCCTAATCAGGGCATAAAATTCAGCTGGTGTTTTGGTAGATCATTAAACTCTTTAGAATGACTTGAACCATCTTCTAAAACTCTGTGGTTTACACAAATCTCCAGGAACATTCTGATATTGTGGGAATGGTTGATGTGAGAAAGTTTACAGAACAGCTTCCAGGTTTTAGCATCATCCAAGTTTAGATCAAAGAATTTGAAACATTTAACAGCTAAAAAGTTTAGGAAAAAAAAAAAGACAAACACCACTCAGTTTCTGTAGCTTCATCAGTGTAGACAGACACACGGCTCACTGCAGAGAGAGGAGATGCAGAAGGTTGCATTGATATGGTTAGAAATCCATTTCTCCTGTTATTACTATCAATAATGGTAGAAAATTTACTGAACAGTTTAGAAGAATATCACAAACTAAAGCAGGAAATTAGTACATAATGTTGTTTGTATTTTTAAACATATGGCATTCAATTAACCAAGTAGAATGAAATGAGTGAAGTTGTGAAGGAAGCTAAAATAACAGATATGAACCGTTCAGACCGTCACAGGTTTTAAGAGGGTTTTGTGAATATTGATTTTTCTGTATATGAAAATTGTAATGTTTTTGCAGTTTCTGCTTGTGGCCCAAATTTAACCCACTGTACCTTTAAACCTATTTCTTACTTCTTGGTTTGTGGATCGTCTTTAAAGCTTTATAAATATATTGAGTTTTACCTTCATGTTATGATGCAGCTCTGAGTAAACAGTATCATCACCCACTCTGGTCTTTTCTAGTTGTGAAAAAGAAACAATTTGTTAGTTTATTTTCTAAAAACCTACAGTTCATCTACAGCACTGTTCAATTCTCAACTCTGGTCAGCTACAATTTAACACATTATTGTTTCTATATTAACAGCTTGTCCACATGAATTTGAAAGAGAAACAGTTTCCTGTATTTTGTTCCTATTAATGTAGAGAGGATAAAGAGATGCATAAATAATGACTGTTTAAAGCTGCTATATTGAAAGTGAGAACAGGAACTTGATTTTGTAAAATTTTCCCATATTGAATGTAACTATATGTAATAATAAAAAAAAAAAAAAAAAAATTAAGTTTTTCAAAAAAAAAAAAAAACTTAATGTTATATAATCTTAAAACATGTAGTGACTAATATTGTCGGTGATAAAAGGAGAATAAAACACTTGACATTCTATTATAGGAAAATAATAGGAAAATAGGAAAACTACTTTACATGATGCTGTTGTGAATCTTTTCTTTGGAACCGCACCAAACAGAGTGTTTTATTCATTACATCATTACATAAAATTCTTTATTACCTCTACCTTGTGCTCTCTTCACTTTTTTCATAGGCTTTAGTTGAACCTCAGCATAAGTCACATCATTCATGCCGAGTTGAGCAACAGCACCTGCAGAAGCAGAGAACAAAACCATCTCAATGATCTTTAGGAGTATAATACATGACTGAATGTGATTATTAAAGTTTTATATTTTAATAAATACATTAAATGTGCATAATTTAACATCAAAAACACTCCACCATTCTTCCTGCTTGTCTTCTTTTTCTTCATGACCTGTGTGTAAGTAACTTCACTGCTCTGAGCTGCAGCTTCACCTGAACACAGTGCAGTGTGTTAATCACTACAGGACACTTCTGAACTTTACTGTATAGAGTTCATTTATAGTTAAGTCTCTAATAGTGAGAGGAAATGTCCAAAATAAAATAAATCTACTGTTCCACTCGTATCTGCCTGATCCACTGTCACATTAATGTGTTCATTTCCTATATAAAGAACAAAAAAATCTAAATACAATATCTGAAGTGAACATGAATCGAAATTACAATAAAGTGAGAATTTTCTAAATGAACAGATGCAGAAATAATCAGTCACTGAGATGTACACTGAGAGTTAATTGAGAGAGCTCTTAACAATTCTAGACATTTTTCCTTAAATAAAAATTAATTTAGCAGGACATATCAATTTACAACAATTTATTTTGGATTTAAGAATTGTATTTGTTTTTTTATTATTTGAACCTGTGGTGTTCAACAAATTACAGCAGGCATCTCTCTATTTAATACATGAAAATACATTTAATTTTTCATAACAAATTATAACATGTAAACATAAATAACATGTTCATAACTGTTTTTGTGGGGTTTTTTTTCAATATGGTTATGAGTTAGCTTCTGTTATCAGACCTTTCTTCATTTTGTAGAACCACAGCAGGATCATTAATATCAGCAAAATGATGAACAAAAAGGACAAACTCAGTCCCACAGCCACTCCTAATATTTCACCACTGGGTCTAGAACCTGAGATTGAGACAGAGCCTGGACAGGAAGAAGACCACATTTTAAGCTTTTAAACACTGCAGATATAAACTGCATTATAAAAAGATTTTACAAGGATTTAATTAAAATATACATTTCTCACGTCTGACTGAGATCCAGCTTCGCGGTGACTCTCCTCTCTCTGGGTGTTTACAGTGGTAGAAACCTTCATCTGACTTTGAGACTTTATGGATGATCATCTCTCCTTTAGTCTGGTTCTGGATGACTAATCCATCTTTATAGAAATCAGCTCGGAGGTTTGAGGGATTTGTGTTACGGTATAAACAGTGTAGAGTCAGAGGATGTCCCTCAGTCACAGGATGAACAGAACTCTCCAGGATCACATCACCATCTAGCACACAGAAAATCACAATTACATCAGAAATAGTTTATATACAACATGAACGTCACTGTTTAACTTAAAACTGTATCTAACTTATATATTGATATATTCTGAAGCATTCGATAGTGGGGCAGCACTGCTGAGTGCACTGAGCAATTTCACTGAGACACTGGTCATTAAAAAAAAAATACATAAAAACAGCTATTTGTCAGAATGCTGATAAAAAGTCTCGATGCTCTGAATATTGTCTAGAAACATTTCTCTTTTCCTTTAACAGTAAACACACTACATGAAGACTCACCATGAACTGTGATGTTGACAGGATTACTGTTTTCTTCAGATTCAGACTCACACCAGTAAACTCCAGTGTAGGATGTGAAGAGGAAGCTGATGTTACATGTAGATCCTGTAACTGATCCCCACTGTGAACAATCTAACACTCCTTCACTGTCTGTGTATCGTCTCACTGTCCATCCAGTAGAGTTACTCTGGTCCTCACAGCTCAGTGAGAGAGAGTCACGAGTAAAGTGTTGAGTTCTGCTGGGACTGATGATCAGAGACACTTGGGGAGATTCACCTTAAACACAGAAGAAACAGAAATAAATATATATATATATATTTATATATACAAATTGTAATGTAATGAGGATACAAGTGTGTGTTCAGAGTAATTTGAAAATTAAAGCCAAAGTGCACAATATGAGACAAAACACACACAGGTTTAACATGGAATAATCCAAAAAGCTGCGAAAAGAAACTGATTAAATTCAAGGAACAAAACCAAAACTGGAGAAAACAGGAACATCTTGCAATTGTTGTAAAGACAGTGGGCAACACAGAGGATTTAAACGCAAGCAGTGTTTATGGTGAAAATAGTAATAGGTGCACATGATCAGCATCACATGAGCTCAGAACCATTGATTTTCTCATAATTGTTACAAATGGGGAAATTGACTCTTATGGATTAGGGCAATTTACAACCTTATACATATTATAATTATTGATTAAGAAATTTGAAACAAATCTTCTTACATTTATTCATTTTTTTAAAGACTAATTAAACAAATAATATCAGATAGTTCAACCATCAGTTTCCTCACCAGAGATCCATAGAGGCTGTGGATTGCTGTACAGTGTGTAAAAGGCTGGTTCTCCTCTCTCTCCTCTACACACATAAACTCCTGTGTGATGAAGAGCAGAAGGACTGAGAGTATAGTTGCCTCCAGATCCTCTGCTGTTGTTTGAGAGAAGCCTCTGCTGTTGTCTGAGAGAAGCTCCACATACATGACATAGTCAGTATTTTTTATTTGAGTTACACCGTCTCTATAGGGAACAACTGTGTACCAGCTGAATGTCCAGTCTGTAGAGGAGTCTGTAACCTCACAGCTTAGAGTCACTGAGTCTCCTTCAGTCAGCCAGTTCTGTGTAGATACACTCAGTACTGCTTGTGGTCTCTCTGTTACACAGAATATTCGAAGTTTTTTTAATTAGTAGATTTTTTATTTAACATAAAATAATAAAATATAAAAATGTCTAATTGTGGTTGTGTTATCAAGCAAAATTACACACATCTTATATTTTAAAAGTATAAAAGTGCGAGGAGTTTGGACTTCATCTCTCTGCTTCTATACATGTGTGGGTCAATTCAACATCACAGTACTTCTGTATACTACTGACATGATTGTGTAAAGTGCCTTTTTACCAGCTGTACTGCCTGCTAGATTCTCTTTCACATAATAACAATATCTAAATTATCATGTTTTGTCACCATGCATATAAAGTACAACATGACCAGTTAATGACCAGATGGAAAAAACCCACATTTCAATTTTTTTGTATTCTACAATCAGTTTCCAAAGTGAAATTGACAGTGATTGCTGTAATCTTTAAAGACAACATACAGTACATTTTAAAGCCAAAGTGACTGATCAGCATTTCTAATATCTGATGTATGAGATTGAATCTCTTTCTGATAAACACGCATTTACCTGGTCTACTTACTTTACTTTGCCCTGTTACACTTTGTTACATACATGGTGACAAATATTTTTTAAACTTATATCAAAACATTATTTAAAAGATTATAGAACAAATACACTTGTAATAATTATGCAGTCTTTGTCCTTGTGTTTTTGAACAGGTTTAGGAAAAGTGAATAAAATCATGAAATACCTTTTGCTGTAATCTTGACAGGATCACTGAGCTGTGTGTAGTAGTAGTCATAGTTGTTATAGCTGTTGGTTGTTCTGCCTGCACGACACTGATACACTGTTTCGCCTGCATTATTGACTCTTGCACTGAATGTGTTGATGGGTACAGTGTTCACAAGCTGTGAATTTTTGTACCATGAAAACTTCCATGCAGTCGTCTCCTTCAGCTCACAGCTCAAAATGATGGTGTCTCCAGTGTAGATGGAGCTCTGAGGATTTACTCTCACTGTAGGTTTGGGTTTTTCTGTTAGAATGAATGATGAAGGTGTCTAAGCTGATTTTTACTTTACATCATAATCAGTGTCATTCAGATTCTATTAAAAAGTGATGCTCACACATTTTCAGCTTGCAAGATGTTGTTAAATTGCCCATATAAGTAATATAATAAATTATACACACATTATAAAACCAGTTTAATTTTATTTAATCTCTACAACCATTATTTATTATCATTTAATAAATAAAAAAACATACTTTTTCCAAAATACAAATTCTGTAAATATATTAATACATTTGTAATGTATGTATTAACAGGTATCTGTTAACAATCTGAAATGGATATTGTGGGCTGTAGACTTTGTGGACCACATAAATGAATCATTTTTACACATTTGTGAGTCGATCGCTGGTGAAAGAAAGCCAGCGGTATTGGCCAGCAGTTTCTTACAGGAACACTTTATTTTACACAGTAACTGAGTAACTACAACAGACCAACTAAACATTGTGATTTATTCTTTTACACTCCTGTTTTAACCAGTCATGACTTCTTTAATTAAATTAAATTAAATTAAATTACATTTAATTACATTAAATTAAATTAAATTAAATGTAAAAATGTAATTAAATTTAATTAAATTAAATTAAATTTAATTTAATTTAATTTAATTTAATTTAATTTAATTTAATTGTACTCAACTCAAACTTTTAGAATTCTAAATTCTGAAATTGTTTACAATGGAAACTATTTAAATAATTTATTATAAGTTAAATAGATATTATAAAGAAAACTTCACCACATTAACACTTAGTGTTTTTTTGTTGTTGTTGTTGTTGTTGTTTTAGCTTTTTAAGCATCCAACTTCATAAACTTCTAACTGAGCTGTTACTCTAGAAAGTGTAAAATATAAGTGCACTGTCAGAGCTGCTGTTTAAAAAAAATCTAAACCTAATCAAACCACTGACCAATCAGAATACAGAATTACCAGTTTTGTGGTATAATTTTAAGTGATTCTGCACACTTAAAAAAACAAAAGGAAAACCATGAAATACCTGTTGCTGTAATTTTGACAGGATCACTGAGTCTTGTGTAGTCGTAATCATAGTTTGTATATTTATTGTAGAATGCCCTTCTTGCACGACACTGATACACTGTTGCTGCTGCTTTGTCAAGTGTCACGCTGAGTGTTTTGGTGTATACAGTGCTCACAAACTGTGAATTTCTGTAATAGTAAAAAATCATTTCAAAAGCCTCCTGCAGCTCACAGCTCAGAGAGACTGTGTCTTCAGTGTAGTTGAAGCTTTGAGGAGTTAATTTGGGTTTTTCTGTTGGAATAAAAGGACAACATCAGAGCTGAAATGAATGAAGGTGTCCGATTTAACTTTCTTTATTTGCTTTATATATATATATATATATATATATATATAGAGAGAGAGAGAGAGAGAGAGAGAGAGAGAGAGAGAGAGAATTACAGTGTTTGTTTATCTTTTCAACATTGAATGGTCATTGCTGATCAAAGCTTTTAGAAGGGTAAAAAGAAGAAACAGCATCATGTTTTACCTGTTACTGTAATTTTGACAGGATCACTGCGCTCTGTGTAGTAGCTGTAATCTTGTTTCCAGCGTGCTGAACATTGATACATTGTTTCTTTGACCTTTACATACAATGTGTTGGTAGATCTAGCTAGACTGTTAATAACTTGTGAATTTTTGTACCAGAAAAAATCCCATCTTGTCGAATCTGGCAGCTCACAGCTCAGAGTGATGGTGTCTTCAGTTATGATGGAGCTCCGAGGATCTGATCTCACAGTTGGTTTTGGTTTTACTGTCATGAAATAATAATAATGAAAGTATCAAAGCTGATTTCCACTTAACAATACAAGCAGTAGATTCATTGTGTTTTAGCATCTGACAGAATTAAAAAGATTTAAACCTGATATTAAATCTATGCATCTCACTTATTTCAATTGACTGATTTCCGTTATATATACAATTAAAATATATTTTATTTAGTAATTGAATAAATTGGCACAAATTGATTTGATTAATATAAAATTTAATAAATTGAAAAATTAAATTAAATAGTTTACATTTGCTAGACCCCATTTGTCTAACAAAGATGTGTATGTGTGTATGTGTGTGTGTGTGTGTGTGTGTGTGTGTGTGTGTGTGTGTGTGTGTGTGTTTTACATTTAATATTTAATTTTCTAAAAATTGTTGTATCTACTTGACTGTTCCTTGATATAAGGAATTCTCAAGATCTTCCAGGTTAGTAATTGATGCTTGCGTTATGGATTCTTTAGCATTTTCATGCAAAATAAATTGTATTTTCAATACCGAGTGAGTAGCCACAGTGACACTGTAGTTTCTTTGAATAGCCCTGGCATTGTTTTGTATTTTTTCAAGTTTAATAATAACAATAAAAAAAATGCATTCAAAGTGTGAGGTGGAGACTAAATAAATCTGTGGTCCACCACGTAATACATTCCTGAGGGACCACAGATTTAACTATGTTTGGCACATAAAAAGGATTGCATTTGGTAGACGTGTACTGAACCGAAAACCCTGTACCAAAATATTTCAGTAGGAATATGTGTACTTTTCCATCCCTATAATGTATATATAATTATTCTGTTAGAACGTCCAATTTCCAACCAGTAGAGGGCATCAGGCTTGAATAATAAATTGTGATATACATCTAGATTATTGTTGTTTTGTTTTATCTGTTCTTCAATGGAACAACATACAGTGATATTAACTCACATAATGTCACCTGGCTTAGTATGTTTTTAGCAGTTTTAAGGATAAAGAAAAACTTACATGAAACTATATAATCACATCTTAGATTTTGTTGGTATTAAAATGAGAAAAGAATAATCATTATTTTATTCACATTAATTAATCATTATATCTTAACTGAATGAAGTGCTTGTGAATTTACCAAGAGCACAAAGTAAATGCTAATTAATTAATTGTAGTATAATACAATAATACATTCTAAACAAACTCCTTTGTCCTGATAGAAATAATAAAATAAACATGAAATAAAGGATAATTTGTAAATAAATCACCTCGAGAATGAGCCACTGCTATAAATGAAACCAACACTGAAACGAGAAAAGAAATAGAAAACAGAATGTAAACATGAAAATGACTGATTTAAAATTTGTAATTTCTCTTTAAGTGCATAAAGACTTTGTATCTGCTCTTCCTCCATCTGAATAAAAACACTTGCCAACATTGTATTTTTCCAACTACCACATACAGAAAAGCACAGTCACAGTTTGGGGTTACATTCTATTACCATCATTATTATAGAATAGACACCCTGCTTCACCTTCTGCCTCTGCAAACACCTATTCATATTTCTTAATATGTAAATGGTACAGTCAATAGTGACCCATCTCTGGAACAAAGTCTATCCATTTATATCAGTTGTTTTCTGAGCTTTCTTAAGAAATAATGCAATATGCTAATGATGAAACTCACAGGCAAGTTCACATTCTTAGAAAAAGTTTAAAATCCTCTTTGTGAGCCTGAAACCAGGTTGGATCCTAGGAAGGCATCATTATTTAAAATATCAGATGGGATAACTTCTTCACTCAAAGCTAGGCACTCAACAATAGTCTGAACTATCATACACTTGGTGTCTCTGACACACAGCTTCTACTGCTCACTTAGAGAACTCTTGCTCAGATCTTTCTCTCAGAAAATGGGAAATGAACTGCTTCACTCGGTCATCCTCCTTCGTGGAACTATTATTTATTCTCAGTATGCAGATTTCAGCTTCCATATAGTTGTTGGCCTCAGCCAGGAGGTTTGTGCCCTGATTTGTGTTTAGCAACATGCTAGCCAGCTAGCTAATGAGCGATTTTATAATGCTGTGACAATGGGCCTCAGTCCCACATACTGAAAGGTGCAAGTGCTATGAACTCATTCCACCAGCAGAGTGCAGAAGGACAGCACCAAGGCAGTTTAGCCCAGAGTGGATGGCAAGGAGGCATGGTATCCTGACAAGACATGGCTGGAGATTGTTTAGAGTGATGGTTCCTTACTGTCTTCATACCAGGTGGTGCTTTTAAAAAGACACCAGTAAGACAGTGAGTTGGGGAACCTTTGGTCCATGAATAATTTTTGGCTCTTTCTCACTTTAGGCAAGATGGCAGCAGAAGAAGAGGATTCCTGCCAGATCCTTGCAATGCTGGTGAGAGCCCTACAGCACTTGTTTCTGACCCTTACATGCCGACAGATCCTCGGATAAAGGGACCTGAGGCATCGGGGCATGGTGAGAATGCGTCACTACTTCTCCCTCTCTAGCCTCTCTCTACTACCCTTTTCTCCCACCAAAGAATACTCTTTCTTCATTATTTTTTGAATAAAGACACTATATATTCTCTTATTCCCAGATTCCAGTGTCTGTGCACAGGGGATCTCTCATATTTTTCTATTACCTTATTATTACTGTCTACCTTGAGAGAGATTTACTGCTCTCTGAGAGCGAACAAACTAATTCTGTTGTATCACCACATTTACAATAAAGTCTATTAGTCTAAGTGTCTAATGACTGACTGGGTGACAGAGGAGTGGTCTGCATTAGTCTAACCACTTCCTGTGTACAAAGTGCGAAAACAAAACAAAACAAACAAATATACACATGTACACACAGAAAAGCATCTGCCAAATGTAAAAAAAAAAAAAAGCTGCAGTGTGCAGGGGGTCCCTCAAAATGTTCTATTAGTAAGATCAATTGATTGCAACATGCAAATATTTCACCTTGTTAAAGTTTTGTCTTTAAAGCAAAACAGAATATTGAGGTTATATTTGTCCAAAGTTAACAGTTAATCATTTATTGTGCACATTAAGCTTCACACCTCCTCCCTTCTACACTGCTAAAAAAAAGCTATATACTAAACTATGGACTAAAACATTAATGATGCATAATGTGAATGCCTCTGTTTCTGACCACCATCATTATTACAGAGAGATAGAAATGTATATTAATGCAGATGTTTAGTGATTATATTTTGTTTCAAATTAAGTGGAAACTGAGGGGGTCTCCAACCGGCTTTGAAAAAGATCAATGAGAGATAGTGGAGATAACTTTACCCAGCATATCAACAGCTAAAGTGTTAAACGGTAGCTGGGGCTTTTTCACATGCAACTTCACACCTCATGCAGCTTTTCACAGCACTGAATTAAAATAGAACAAACCACATCTGCAAACTGTCACTGCTCTGTGTGTTTACAGGAATAATGAGAAGTGTTTTTCTTGTTATTGATCTTATCTTTTACACAGAGGTAAACAATGGTAGATGATTATTGTAGGCAAGAATTTAAAGTAAAGAACCTATGGGACATGAATTTTTACTCAAGATACTTATGTTAACTTTATAATCACATAATGAATAAAATGCACTCTAAATTCATGAGCAAAGAAGGACACAGAACACAGAAGCTAGAAGCAGAATGTTTTGGGTTTTATTGACGTTGAGAAAAGAACTAATAATTGAAAGAATGTGAGGAATGCACATGTGAAGGGAAATCAGTTTAAGATCCTCACAGGCCTGATCAGAAAGATCACAAATGGGTAAAGTGGGTCTGAAATCATCACCACCTACACTGATACATGACACAAAGCTGCCACTGGAACATGATACAACACTGTCATTATCAATATCCGGGAATACTTGTGGGACAAAAACCAGCCAACCCATTCTTGGGTCAGGTGATTCAGTAGAAGACAGCAAATAAAAAGCTTATATTTAGCAGCCACATTCATTAGCAAAAATTGGTGATATTGTATTTTAAGCGAGGTCATGGTGCCCTGTGGAAGTCTGCACTGGGCAGGGATGTGCCTGACTACAACATCTCAACTCGCTTTATAACAAAATTGAACTCGCACCCAGAATTTGTAGTCACTGGACTATTATAACATTAGATAAATCTTTAAGAAGAAATTAGCAGAAGTAAAAAGCAAAAATACTTACACATGGTCAGATTGGATATGTGTGAAATTGTCCGATGTGCAAAAGTAAGAATAAAAAATAGCAAGGAAGTGGTAGAAATACAATGATTCTTAATCTATTTAGTCCAATGCTAACCATGCTGAAGTTAATATGAATTATTATGATTTGCCAAAACCCTAAATGAGGTATTGAGGGGAAATGTCTGAAGATAATGGTAATTGATGAGGGTTTCCACAAGATAATAGTAATTAGTAGACGATGTGTGTATATTGAATATATTGCCACAGAATTTCAGATCATCTCTGACATGTCATGAGTATGCTTTCAGGCTTATTGCGGTTTTACTGCAATAAACTCTATTTTCCTATTTCTCCATGTTGTCTTAATTTCATTTTGAGAAAAATAATTTTTAAACATTATTGGTACCAGAAGACTCAGTTATTGATGGGCAGATTTTGCTATGACATTATTCAAAAGTGCATTAGTTTGGTTGTATTGTGACAATAAACTTTCTGGACTGATATTTTACTGCACAGACCACAATTGTAACAGAAAAAAGAAATGAAGGTCATATGTCATTTTGGCAATATGGATATCTAATGTGATAATAGTTTTGTTAAATTTTTTCTCTGATCTTTGAATGGTTAAAAAAAATAAAAAAAATAAAACATATATAAATAAATAAATACATTTTCTTTTAGCAGATCACGGAGCTCATCACTGAGCAGTAGATGACAGAGGAAACAGAAGATCAGGTGCAGAGTTCAACAATACAGACTTGTTTACACGCATTTGAATATTTAACTATAATAGTTCCTATAAGTAGTAACACATCAAACTAAATCCTTCTCATAAAAGTTATAATGGTTAAAAAAAATAAAAAAAATAAAACATATATAAATAAATAAATACATTTTCTTTTAGCAGATCACGGAGCTCATCACTGAGCAGTAGATGACAGAGGAAACAGAAGATCAGGTGCAGAGTTCAACAATACAGACTTGTTTACACGCATTTGAATATTTAACTATAATAGTTCCTATAAGTAGTAACACATCAAACTAAATCCTTCTCATAACAGTTAGAATCCACCTAAGCATTCATATTGAAGTAAACACAATGTCCTAATCACACAAACTCATCACTCAGAACATTCAGGCTGCAGATGAACAACTTTATACCTCACAATTTACTCTAATAAAGACGCAAAGAGAATATTTACTCACAGAGCATCACGGCGAGTGGACTGAGCTCCATCCTGTACATCTACAGACTGACTGACTGACAGACAGAGCACTGGTGTGTGTTAAAGGCTTACCACTTCCTGTATACCATGAGTGAGAGATAAAAAGAGAAACATACACATACAGAGTGATAATTTTTAAATCATCATATTGCAAAAGATGTACAGTTTCTTTTTGTTTTGATTAAATTTACACAAACACACGCACACACACAAACACACACACACACACACACACACACACACACACACACACACACACACACACACATATGTGGTCATAAGCAGAATGCACCCCTGCCTAGAATCCTGCCAGCCAGTGTCTAGTCTCTGGAGAACTGGACAACCTCAGGTCCAAGGTTTAAGGTACAGAAAGACATTCAGTATTGCAAACTAGTTATGTTTGATTCACAAACTCTTGCCCTCAGCACCGGAGCCCCTCATGCAGATTTACTGAGTTTCATGCTGTACTTTTTTCTACATATATAGCTGTGTGGCAAATTTTATCATTACAATAAATCTGCTATTGACACTAACGTGGTGGACCTAATGTCAGATAATGACGAGAAGGCCTGCTTCGAGGAAATAAAATACCTGGAGCACTGATGCAAGGAGAACAATCTCAACACAAATGAGCAGGTTCTCTGAAAGTATATAAAGGTAGATTTTTTATAAAGACTTTCTGTACACAGCATTGCCCAAAGTCTTACCACTGCATCTGAAATAATTTAATTTGTTAGTCACACCCATGATGTCCATTGATGGAAGTACTTTTGTATGTCACTCTGGACAAGGTCATCTGCGAAATGCCACAAATGAAAATGGAAATGGAAGTACAAACTAGACATTTTTTTTAACAATTCAATGAGAGATCATAGCTGAGACACAGACAGCAGCAGAAACAGAGGAAAAGTTACAAATTCAAAAAATACACATTATATTATTGAACCTCATGTTTTCTAAAATTGCTCTATTTGTACTCTTACCTTTTGAATTATAAAAGCACTGACAATAGTTACACATCAAACTAAAACCTTCTCAGAACTCTCAGAATTTACTGGTCCCCCTGAGCAGTCATGCTGAAGTATACAAAATGCCCTAATCACACAAAAGATTTTGCACATTTACAGTACAAATAAACAACTTTATACCCGACCACTCACTCCAATGACACAAAGAGAACATTTAACCACTAAGCATCACATGGAGTGGGCTGAGCTCCATCCTGTTTCTCCAATGACTGACTGGGTGACAAAGCAGTGCATTAAAGTCTAACCACTTCCTGTGTACAAAGTGAAAAAAAGACAGATACATATACAGAGAGACACATGTATACACACAGAAAGAGAAAGAATGTAGGTGTTTCCTGTTTTAAGAGTTTACTGGTCCCCCTAAACAGTCATGCTGAAGTATACAAAATGCCCTAATCACACAAAAGATTTTGCACATTTACACTACAAATAAACAACTTTATACCCGACCACTCACTCCAATGACACAAAGAGAACATTTAACCACTGAGCATCACATGGAGTGGGCTGAGCTCCATCCTGTTTCTCCAATGACTGACTGGGTGACAGAGAAGTGCATTAAAGTCTAACCACTTCCTGTGTACAAAGTGAAAAAAAGACAGATACATATACAGAGAGACACGTGTATACACACAGAAAGAGAAAGAATGTAGGTGTTTCCTGTTTTAAGAGAAACATTGCAAAAGCCATAATGCAGCAATCCATGCATGAATCTATTATCTGATAAAACCAGTATTTTATTTTAAATTGATTAAATATCTTTACCCTGACAACGTCTCTAGGTTACGTATGTAACCCTAGGTCCCCAAAGAATGAGAAGCGTCTGAACACTTTGAGCGTCAGGAGCGGGTCTCTGCCCAGCGAATGCCCTGACATGGGGACGTGATACGCCGAATCGGCAGACGTGTAGACTTTAATGGTGGATGGAGCCAACCCTTTGACAAACTGAAACTCTAGTACTGAGGCAGAACTGGGCATTGGACTGGTTCCAATTTGTGCTGAGCACACCACACAGTGAACAGACGCGTGCTTGCGGCATACGACCTCCTCGTAGAGGAAGCTCTGGATTGGAGAATGGTATTTACTACCTCGGTGGAGAGACCCAAACCTCAGAGCTGTGCCCCTTTAGGGGCCACAGCCACAGCTTCCACAGGTCCGGTTGGGAGTAAAATATTGTGCCCCCCGATTAAGAGAGGAGATCATCCATGGCCACAGCTGTGTCCAGTCCCAGCGGGGCTGGAGGATATAGGGAGAACCACAGTGGACAGTGCAACGTCTCTAAAGACGCAAACAGGTCTACTTGGGCTCTGCCAAACGTCTCCCAGATCTGCTCCACCACATGAGGGTGAAGGCACCACTCCCCAGGTCTGCCCCTCTGACTTGACAGGGTGTCCACTGCTTCGTTCAAATGGCTTTGAATGTAAGCTGCTCTCAGGGAGAGGAGCTTCCCCTGGGCCCACAGGAGGATCTTCAATGCCAGCCTGTACAGGTGGCGCGAACGCAGATACCCCTGGTGGTTAATAAATGAGACCACAGTTGTGTTGTCCGAGTGGATCAACACATGATGGCCTCCAAGATCCGGGAGGAAATGCTTCAGAGCCAAAAGCACAAGCATCTTTATGCAATTGTTGTGCCATAGCAGATGGGAACTTGCGTGGAGCCTCTACTCATGGCCGTTTCCTACCCTGTGAGGTACCCATCTGTCATTAGCACTATGCAATGACCAGGGACTCACAACATGGGGCTTTGAAGTAGGTACCTAGGTTCTTTCCAAGCATCTAAGGCATGTAGACATCGCCGCGAGACCTTGATCATACAGAGAGGATTGCCTTTCCGTGAGAACCCATGGGCCGTAAGCCACCACTGAAGGGGTCTCATGTACAGGAGGCCAAGCGGAATGACATTGACGCCGAATCCCATATGATGCCGAGATAGATGGTTCTCTGTGATGGAGAAAGCACACTCTTCCCGGCATTCAGCCATAACCCTATTTTCTTCATGTGAGCGAGAACGACATCCCGATGCTGGACCGCTAACTTCCATGATTAAGATAATATTAACCTCTTGGTCGTCGGGGTTGAGCCAGCGCAACCGATATCCCACTGTTCTCAGGTGTTAATGTTTAGCAATAGGTTAAATAACAAGGGAGAAGAGTAACCATGACCAACTATATATCATTCTAAAGCTCTAAATATTTTACACAAACATTACAATATTTTATGTTATTGTTATTAACTTAAATCTTTTACATTCGTATTTAGTTAATTGTGTGCTGCTTATCTTATTATTATAAATAGCTGCGACTCCCCTGCCATTTAGACGGGGCTGGTGTATGTAACTATACACAGGAGAAGTCGCTTTATTTATTGCTACATACAGGGAGTGCAGAATTATTAGGCAAATGAGTATTTTGACCACATCATCCTCGTTATGCATGTTGTCTTACTCCAAGCTGTATAGGCTGGAAAGCCTACTACCAATTAAGCATATTAGGTGATGTGCATCTCTGTAATGAGAAGGGGTGTGGTCTAATGACATCAACACCCTATATCAGGTGTGCATAATAATTAGGCAACTTCCTTTCCTTTGGCAAAATGGGTCAAAAGAAGGACTTGACAGGCTCAGAAAAGTCAAAAATAGTGAGATATATTGCAGAGGGATGCAGCAGTCTTAAAATTCTAATATTCAAGCTTAGCTTGATCTAAGATTAGCTTGTGTTAGTGACTTTAGCAGTGTTTCTGATGCAGTGAATCATTAGATTTAGATTTAAAACCTCATACACAAATATTACTACTGTATTATACTGTAAATAATAAACTGTTACAGGACATTTCAATGTGGAATCAGGTGCAGAGTAAAAAACACCTGATTTTTTCTAAAGCAAATTTTATATTTGGGTGAAATAAAGGATAAAGGCAGAATTTGGTGCAGTTTGGGGGAAATAAAAACATCCCCAAGCAGGACTCAACCCAGAAATCTCTACAGTATGAGGCATGAGTGCTCCCACTGCATCATTAAACAGATCAGCTACATGTGGGACAGACCAACTCCAACACTGAATCAGGAATAGGAGAAGAATGCACACAAAGTAGACAGAAAGGGGGTTAACTTAAACAAATGACTATTTTTCCTCAAACCTGGACAAATTCAATATTTAAATGGGATAGTAATCTGCGATTTACTTGAATTGGTTTAGGGTGGAGTTTATGCTTGTAAATGGTCTCTTTGTTCTGCTGCTGCCCTCTACTGGCTGCTAGAGGTGTAGCACAACTCATACAGTAAAAAAAGTGAATAAATATTTATTTTTAAAATAAAATGTGTATGAAATATTTTCCTGCTACAGTTTTCCCCTAGAAGAAATGTGTGATGTTCCTCACTGAAGACACAAAATAAAAAAAAAATCTGCAATTGTGTAGACTGAGTTAATGCTCATATCCACCCTTAGAAACAAGGTTGATTTACACATCCATATTTAAGACTAATGAATTCCTTTCTTAAATAGGAAGGAATGCACTGTTGACGTTATCTAGCAGGTTTTAACACATAAAACGTCCATTTTATTTTATAAAAAGCTTTAAATTGTGTGAATCTACCGAAGTCCTAATAGACAATGCATTGTAATTTTTTTTCTTTCTTTTCTTATTATTGTGACTTTCTTACTTTTCTTACAATCTTGACATAACAGACACTGTTTTCTGACAAGAGACCAGTGAAAATACAAGACAACACAAATCAAAATAATATAACAGCAGAGGAAAATTGGTTAAATATATTAGAGCAATACAAATAAAATAATGTTAATAATTGTAACTCCTTTTGGCACAAGTATATCATTATATAAAAAAAATATAAAATGGTTAAAAAAAAAATTCTATTATAATTATAAATTCCACACAAAGCCCCAAAGTATAAGCAAAAATTCAATAATTTGACAGTAAATGCGTCTTCTTTTTGTAAATGAACTTTGCTCACTCCTCCATGACTTTATTCTCAATTCTGTCTTCATCAGTGTGAGCTGTTAAAGATATTCATGTCATTGGGTTAATTTGCTGGTGCATACAAAATACGTCACACACACAACTTACATTTCTACCACACATGGTCTGTCACATCTTGCCGACTTTATGTCACATACTGCAGCACCCAACTTTAGAGAACCCACAGTTAGAGTTAAACGTTATTAATTGCTTTCACATGTCCACATTCACACCTCCTCCCACTCTTCACATACATCACTGCATTGAAACTAAACCACAACCACAAACTGGCCTCTGCTCCCAGGCCTCTATTAATAATACTTATAAGAAATGTTTGTTTGAACTTATACTGAGACGTTTTTTTCTGCATAGATATTATTATTAACATAAACGCAAATGTAGGTCATAATATTATTTTTTCAACAAGTCTATTTATGCTATCATTTTCTTTTGTAAACCTGTTCTGTGCACAGGTCAGATCGAACAAAAGCACAGTCAGCAACATCACTTCCATATTCACCAACACAGTCAGTTTCATTTAGCAGATCAACTGATCATGAGAGTTCATGAGAGTTCATCACTGAACAGCAGACAGCAATACAATGGACGAACAAGTTTAGGTACAGTTTTTAACAATACAGACTCCTTTACAATAATTACATGATTTAAACATACAGTACTCTTTACTGTAGTTTCTCATCAAACTGAGCTCTTTCCATAACACATTCAAATTACTGATCTACCTGAGCAACATTGATTTTAATGAAGACACAAAGAGAACATTTACTCACAGAGCATCATAGGAAGTGGACTGAACTCCATCCTGTCCCTCTAATGACTGACTGACTGAGAGATGTGTCTTAAAGCCTCACCACATTCTCTGATCTTACAAAGACATATAAAATACACACATATGTGCATGGACACACACACACACACACACACACACGCACACACACACACAAACAGAGAAAAAGAGAAAAAGAGAGTGTTGGGGGTGGGTTTAAAATGTCATATGTACATTTCAAGCTATGAAGATGAGGTAGCTTCTGTTTCCTTTTTTTAATGAAGACAGTTAAAAACAGACAGTTTTAATAAAAGTGCAGGGTCAACCTTAATACATGGCCCCTGGAGCAAAGAGGGTTAAGGGCCTTGCTCAAGGACCCAAGAGTGGCAGCTTGGCAATATCAGGCCTTAAACCGCCAAACTTCAGGTCAGTATCACAGCACCATTGCCAGCTACCACTACCCCTAAATGTATGCAGTAACAGTGAAATCTCTCAGACTGGAGTGAACTGAACTGACAGGAGGGCTAAGGTATAGACTTACTTTTCTCTTTTCTTATGATCCCGGCTGCAGGTGTACAGAACTGTGTAATCTGAGAAAAATAATTTTTCAAAATAAGTGTACAGGTGTGTACAGACTGTTCTCAATGTACATGATCAGACAAAACAGTGCTGAGAAATATTTGAATCAATTAAGGTCAGGATTAAAAATTATTCTGCAGTTACCACTAGAAGGAGACAAATGCAAATTTCACTCTTCAATCACTGGCCAACATATACTGTATAGGTTACTATAGCCTTCCTTTCAGCTCAGCTCCGACCTTTCAGCTTCAGCTCAGCTCTGACCATTTTTTATTTTATTTTTAAATAATATATAGACTGTTGTGTGTGTCAAAATTCTAAGAGAATTCTCTAATACAATTTGCTGTGTGAGTTTATGCATTTTGCTGCTGACACCTGAATGGCTGAATGGATAACTGCATGAAAGACCAGATGTATATCTGTTAATTAGTAGACAATGAAAATGTGTCTAATATGTAAATATGTTTCCTACTTTTTAAAGAAAGTACTTATTAATGTACAAAAAATGGAACAGGAGCTGCCACATCTGTTTCAAGTAAAATGTAAAAGTGACATATATTCTCTCTCACTTGCTCTCAGTTTCTCTCTTAGTGACATATACATTCTCTCTCTCTCTCTCTCTCTCTCTCTCTCTCTCTCTCTCTCTCTCTCTTTATCTCTCTCTCTTTTTGCACATGTGAAACACATTAAATGTGGATGTCTCTCTCTCTCTCTCTCTCTCTCTCTCTTTATCTCTCTCTCTTCATGTGAAACACATTAAATGTGGATGTTATGTAAATGTGGAAAACATTTTGCACACCTTCTTTTTGAAATTATTTAGAAACATGAATAAAAAAGCTTAACTAAAATAACTGAAATGCGGATAATGGTCGTAAGAATGACAATTTCCCCCTGTGCCACACAACATTTGTGTGTTTGTGTGTGCTGCCTACAAGGGCTGATGCAAGCTCAGGCAAGTTTATTGAATAAACAGGCAGATAATCTAAATTTATTAGGAAAATTCGTAAACAGGGAAGAGTCAGGCAATAAGCAAACAATAGCCCAGTGGTCTAGTCTTTGTAGGACAAATTTCTACTTGAGGACCTGTTCCCGGAGGCGGGCATTGTCTTTGTTGGGGTGCTGGAACTGGCTCTAAGGACATGTTGCTGGATGGTTTGAGTGGGTCTTGGGAGGATGTGGTGCCATAACCTTGTGGCTTGAGCAAGACGTGGATGAAGAGGTAAAGGTTTTGGCATTGCCTCCTGGCATGGCCATCACACACTGGTCTTAGAAGGCTGCTTTGTTTTTCGGCATAACTGAAGGGAACCCCTCTTGGGCCAGTGACATGGATTTGCCTTTAGGGGCCCCCCTTTTGACCACTGGTGTGGACTAGGCAGGAGTCTCCCTGTTGCCCCTGAATTAAGCATGATTTAAAGGGCTACCCTATAGGCCCCTGAACTGAGCTTACTTTAGGTGCCTCATTGTGGGCCCCTAACTTGAACTTGGCTTGAAAGGCCTCCCTATAGGCCCTGACTAGAGTTTGGCAGGAGAGGTCTCCCCGTGAGTCCCTGGCTTAGACTTATGTTGAGGGGCTTCCCGATTGCCCTTAGTTTAGACTTTGCTTGAGAGACATCCCTATGGGCCACTGGCATGAGTATAGCCTAAGGGGCCTCCTTGTGGTATGACTTGAGAATTTCATGGGAGGCCACCTTGTCTGCCTTGGGCTCAGTGTCCTCTGTGCCTTCTCCCTTTCTCTGACGCTGGCAAAACTGCGACCTGCCTTTTTACTACAGGTGGGCCACCAGCAGAAGAGTTGGACAAAGACTGTTTTGAAAAAAGTTTCAACATGTTTTTTTCTGAAGAGGAAAGTTGAGTTTTGATTTAACTGTCTGGTTATTTTGGCGCTTTAACTTAACTTTAACTTAGGCAGCACATGCATCTCCGTTTATTAAGCCAACAAATTATGTGCAATTATGTGCATGCACATAAAAACTCATAACATGCAGATTTTACCGTCATAACGTGTACACTTATATGGTCAAAGGTGGCGATCTAGGCAAAAATATTACTCGCAACTTATTATTTTTGGTCTGGAGCACTATTGTCTTATATTGTACTTTTTAAATTAGTTTGATGATCTGAAACATTAAAGTGTGACAAACATGCAGACATAAGAAATCAGCATACAGTTTTTCACACCACCGTATGCCACTTCTTCATGGTAGGTGGTCTCATTGTTGTTAAAGATGAGGCCTAGAACCACTGTGTCATCAGCAAATATTACTATAGTAGTGGAGCGTTGAGAAGACACAGTCATGAGTGTAGAGAGAGCAGAGCAGGGGACTCAGGATGCAGCCTGGAGAGGCTGCTAAATTCAGGGTTATGGAGTTGGAAGTGAGCTAGGTTACTCTCACTACCAGGGGCTTGTCTATGATGAAGTTATGAACCCAGTAAAAGAGGGTGGCCTTCATCTCGGGGTCCATGAGTTTGAAGATCAGTTTGTGGGGAACTGTTGTATTAAAGGTTGAGCTGTTGTCAGTTAACAGCAGCCTTACATCTTCTTCTTCTTTCAGCTTATTCCAATAGGGTCACCACAGTGGATCATCCGTTTTCATACCCCTCTGTCTTCTACATCTGCCTCTTTCAAATCAACTGCCTGCATGTCTTCCCTTACGACATCGTTCCACTCCAGGCCTCTGCAGAGTACTTCGCTCCACTCCAGGCCTCTATAGAGTGCATCACTCCGCTCCAGCATTGCCCTGTACCGTTGCGATCTTAATCTGGCCTCCTTCGACCCTGGACAGATGGCGAGACCCTCCTCAGAGTGCAGTCTGAGGATCTATCTGCCACACCCTCCTCGGCGGCTGTCATGCTGCCGCTATCTCTGCCGCTACCGGCTTTAACTACAGACACCTGTCATTTATTAACTATGCACCTTCCGCTCCGATTCGTGGATCAGCTCCGCTCCGTGGATCATCTCCGCTTCACGGATTCTCTCTGTTCCGTGGATTATCTCCATTCTGTGGACTATCTCCGCTCTGCTCCATGGATAATATTCCGTGGCTTCTACCCGTTCCGTGGATCCCCGCATTACCGACCAAACCCCTATGACGGTTTGTAACTCTCTGTGTGTTTACATTACCCAGTAAAGGCATGATAGAGCTACTCTTGCTTCCGGCTGGTGGTCAGTGCCCTGACACACGCAGTTAAATGCTTTTTACGACAGTCCGGCATTCAAGCATAAAAGGGAATGGAATAATAAGGGAATAAAATAAGGAAAAATAAACCAAAAAAGGTAGATAAATAAAAAGTCTAACCTATATAAAAATATAAAATATTTGAAAATAGATGTGAAAATATGTGTATATACATGGACCTGTATGACAGTAAAAACAGTGATTTAAAGTGATTAACTGTAAAGAATAACTGTTAGAACTTTCTACAGTGGAAGTCATGGTTATGACTCGCTGAAATGTTTTCTATAAAAAACATGATAGCATTATCTAGACTGACTGAAAAAAATGCTGTCTATTTTGTGCATTTCTATGTCTGTGCATTTCAAGGCAAACATTAGCCTGCATCTCAGTGTATACGTTTTATGTAATTTGCACTTAAACCAAAATAATGTACAGCATATTTATATATTATATTTTTTTACTATTTATTTTATTACAAAATATATATTTCTTCTTCTTTTTCTTTTCATTATTATTATTATTATTATTATTATTATTATTATTATTATTATTATTATTATTATTATTATTATTTATTATTATTATTATTATTATTATTATTATTATTATTATTATTATTAGAGCAATATCTTATCAGAAATAAACTTATCACAAGTGTATTATTAATAGAGGTGTGAGAGCAGAGACCAGTTCGTGGTTGTAGGGTTTAGTTTCTATGTGAATGCAGTGGTGCAAATTGAGATGAAAAATGGGGGAAGGTGTAAATGTATACAGCATGCGTAAAAACAATATCTTATTTTTAACTTTTTAACTGCCTATGTCTTGTGGACATTTTATCTTGACTGAGACTCACTGTGGCATTTAGATACAGGGGTCCAACAACAACATAAATGAAATGAAAGACAAAATAAATATTTAGAGGGAATATATTTCATTAGCAACAAATAATAATTAAATGTATATTCTAATATTTTCTACACTACCCTATCATTTTAGATTCTAGTCCATAATCACAGGATTATATGATTGCTTCAGATTTTATCAGCTGTTTATTCATGCTGTAAGTTTTACATTCAAAGTATCTCCAAGGTGCTTTGAGGGACTCAGTTCTGGTTACCAGGGAAGCCATCGCAGTACATGTAAAACATAGCCATGCTGTTACCATGAATAGATTAACAGTCATCACATGCCCTAGTGTGATATTAGTGATTAGGCTGTTATGAAGTTGGAGAATTTGTATTAGTTAGTGTGTAAGACCAAACTACTGCACAGCACTTGCAAGAACAGTTTTATGTAAGATTAGTATCAGACCAGTTTGTGTTTTTTTTAATAATCACTAAACATTGTTTAACATCCTGTGTTAAGTAACATAGCAACAACTTTCCAGAATCAAACATGTCTCATTAATTCTTTACATAAACAGAGACAAAAAAGTGTTAAAAGCCTGGTAGCAGATACTAGTTTGCATTTTAGGTTTATTTCCTATGTTCATGTCGTGGTGCAAATTTAGCTGTTTTTGAGCTTTTTAAAACCTATTGAATCCACAGCAGGGAGACACTCTACTATAAAAGGGATTTTTTTTTAACAGTTACAATTTCTGAAATATCAACCCCTCTCTCAATCCAGCAATGATATTGGAAAAACAATATTTATGTCAGGGATCCACCTGCCACGCCCCCTTTGGTGGCTCTCTATGCCTCCACTCTCCATAGAGCTCCACACGTGCATTAAAGCCCACACGTGCATTAAAGCGCAAGCGAGCTGTACTCCGGTTTCCGCCTGCTGTTTCGCTTGCACCCTGACAATTTAGGATGTTGGCCAATGCTTACATGATTGCTTAATGATGTGAATTTCCCATTCTGCAATATCCTAAAGGTGCTATGTGGGATTCAGCTCTGGTAACTGCATAGAGAACATAAAGTATGCTGATCTCTTTGTTTTGTTCATGGGACAGATTTGTGATGACTTTTGATTTGTGGTTGGGAGCATTATAATGCTGTCATTTCAAAATAGTGAATTGTGTAAATATGAGGATTGCTATAATTTTGTTACTGAATTGTGTTAAACAATTAAAATAAAATGTTGTTAAAAAATTTATTATTAAGTTGTTCTACTTTAAGACAACTTTTACCAAAATGCAGAGTGAGTGAGTGTGATTGGACTGCACCATTGAAATAAAGAAGTTGAAGTATTATATTGTCTTAATAAATGTTTTTGAATAACATTTTAGGTTATTCAGCAGTTGATATTGCATGCCAGCAGGAAAACATATAAACAAAATACCCACACAGACACTTCACAAAATCAACAGTTCAATTTCAATTCAATAAATTTTTATTTGTGTAGCACTTTTAACTATGGACATTGTCTCAAAGCAGTTTTACAGAGATAAAGAGTTTATACAAGTATGTATTATATAAGTTTGTTCCTTATAGTTTATTCCTAATGAGTCAGTGGTGACTGTGGCAAAGAAAACTCCTTGAGATGGCATGAAGGGAAACCTTTTGGGTCTCATGTGGGTGGCACCGAATGTTAATTCATAACAGTTGGATCAATGTTGGATCAGATGTGTAGTGATGGCACTTAAATGCAACCTGTGGTTCTGTAGTAGACTGATGATTTAATTTTACAATCCAAATCCTCAAAGTTCTTGAGTTGCTCAGTATTTTTTAATGGATCTTTAGTCTGTTGATGTAGAACTCCATCCAGAGGTAGGGCTTTAGGGTAAATCAGGCAGATCCAAGGAGAGGAAAGTACAGGAAAACTGTGCGCTGCTACATCAAGAGTATTTCTAAATTAAGTTAAGTATTCTTAAGGATTCAGGGATTTTTAAGTTTTGTTAAATATTCTCATTGTTTCATAAATGTTTAAAACACTTAATATAGTGTTCAAGGTTTAAGTGGGGACTCTGGCAAGAATCACTATGGCAGCATAACTAAATAGAAGAGCCAGAAGGTAACACATACAGGAGGGATCTTTGGGATAAGAAGCAGCCCTCCACACTTCTGTCAACAAACCTGAGAGAAAGGGTGAGAATGAGGGGGCAACAACATCCAAATATCCCTGTTCACAGAACACTCTATTTCCACGATCCCCCCAGGTCTGCTCCTTTACCTAAAAAACATCTACTGACTAAAGGCTTGACTAAATAAATACAGTATATTTTTAGCTTAGACTTGAACACTGAGACTGTGTCTGACTCCAGAACACTAATTGGAAGTCTGTTTCATAAGTGTGGGGTTGTAAAAGAAAGATCTGCCCCTGGAGACAGTTTGCTTTATTTGAGGTACAAACAAATATCTTGCAACTTTTGATTATAGTAGGCATAGTGGACCAAAATAGAACAAAAGTTTACTCAGATACTGTGGCTGGAGACCATTCAGTGCTATTATACATCAATAGTGGTATTTTATAATGTATGTGAGATTTATTTGGTAGATTATAATTTTTTATAATTATCATAACCAATCAATTCTGCAATACTGTTCAAATCTGCACACATTTTGAATGAACCTAATCAGCCAGAACATCATTTCTAAGATTGGATAAAATTGGATGTGTCATTTCATCTCAGATGTACTTATCAGTATACAAACAAATGGGCCCCAGGAATACATCCTGATCACTGTAACTGTTAAAGACCTTTTCTTTTGAGGGTTTTCTGCATGACTGAGACTAACTGTGACTTTAGCTGTAAGGTGGGTTTATGGTGGTGTTTCCTGTTACCAGAAAAGCTTTAACAAAACCAGTTCAGCAAATAAAACCAATTGCTTAAACCTGGT
Organism: Silurus asotus; assembly: GCA_024362625.1. Classification (NCBI taxonomy): domain Eukaryota; kingdom Metazoa; phylum Chordata; class Actinopteri; order Siluriformes; family Siluridae; genus Silurus; species Silurus asotus. Next base: position 103,365 of record MU544244.1, read on the forward strand.
TTATACACAATCCAAATTAATGCAAATCATAATTTTTTTTTATAATCACTAATTATTATTTACCATTTCTTGTTAAAGTAATAAGATCAGAAATTGCACAGAAACAAATGTATTATTAATCCTGTAAACACACAAAGCAGTGACTCTGTTAGAGGCCTGAAAGTAGAGAACTTCTTTGCGGATGTGGTTTATTTTCTGTTTTCATGTAGTGGTGGAAATGTAGCTGTGAAGAGCTGGTGGAGGTGTGAAAGTGGACATGTTAAAACAACTGCTTACTTTTAACTCTTTAACTGGTGATATTGAGGGCAATTATTAATTTGCACTGACACTAACTGAATTTTATTTTTATTTTTTTCATATTCTGATTCTGCTTCTTTTTTAGTGCTGATTTCACTTATACCAGTGGCTCGGGTTCAAGGTGATTTATATCAAATTATA
>MU544244.1:133755-184821 GCA_024362625.1 Silurus asotus
AAAACTTTAGTGTCCCTGTCAAAACTGTAAAACTAAAAGTAAAACAGCAGGGATATGTCATTGCTGACGCACCTAAAGCTGACGTTCCGCATGACAGTTTAAAGATTCTTTTCTCTGTCAGCACTGAGCACTTAATCCTGCTGTACTGAGCCCACATGGCTTTACATAGAAGAAAAAGTCTCAGCAATGTTTTCATTCAAGCCAGTCTACTATGTATGCATTAATTCTACAAAGCTTCTGTATAAAATGCATTGTGGTTTAACTCGCATCTGTTTCTTGCAGCGGAAGGATACGCTATATGGATATGTACAATTTGTTACGTGTCATTTCGCCCCCTCTTGGCTTAGGAAAGAACTGCCCTAATAGGGTGGCTTACAAGGTTTGCAAACCTACACACTTCCCCGTACGAAAGGGCAGTGCTGTAGTGTTAATCAACACCCGTAAAAATCCTCTGGTTAATACTATTGAATGATTCACGACCATCCCTCCCTTCTTTCACTAATCCAAATACCGGTAACCATGGAAACTACAGGAAACAAAGCCACGCTGCATACCGAGTCACGCGTCTCATGAGGATTCTTTATATGCTTAATGCACATACGAATTCTCTGAGGGCTGTATTTATAATCACTATACATTCATAAATGTTCAATTATAATTGCGCTTCATAGCAATACATATTAAGCAATACATATAATGCATATTATATGTGTATAACAAACACACATTTATATATATATATATATATTTGGATATGGGGGGCATTTGGATATGGTTATATGGATATGGGGGGCATTTGGATATGGTTATGAGTTAACCAGTTATCAGACCTTTATTTATTTTGTAGAACCACAGAAGGATCATTAATATCAGCAAAATGATAAACATTAAGGACAAACTCAGTCCCATAGCCACTCCTACTGTTTCAACACTGGGTCTAGAACCTGACATTGAGACAGAGCCTGGACAGAAAGAAGACCACATTTTAAGCTTTTGAACACTGCAGATATAAACTGCATTATGAAAAGATTTACAAGAATTTAATTAAAATGATTTCTCACGTCTGACTGAGATCCAGCTTCTCGGTGACACTCCTCTCTCTGGGTGTTTACAGTGGTAGAAACCTTCATCTGACTTTGAGACTTTATGGATGATCATCTCTCCTGTAGTCTGGTTCTGGACGACTGATTCATCTTTATAGAAATCAGCTCTGAGGCTTGAGGGATTTTTGTTACGATATAAACAGCGTAGAGTCAGAGGATGTCCCTCAGTCACAGGATGGACAGGATTCTCCAGGATCACATCACCATCTAGAAAAAAGTAAATTACATTTACAACAGAAATAAATGTTAATCTCTAATTCATATAAAACAATAACATCACTGTATAACTTTAACCTGTAACTCATTCTTATCTACACAAAAGCAGTGTACAGAAGTGCGACTGGAAAGTGTTCAGCCTTGTGGCCAAAATTTAGTCGTCATCTTATTGTTCTCTAAAAAGTTATTAAGCATTTTAAATGTTTAAGATATGTCTTTTGCCCTAATATAACTGATTTCTTAATGGCAATTATCCATATTACACCTGTTACACCTGTAAGGCATGAAAGAGATACAAGTAATGCAAAAGTAATATAATGCATTACTTTCCATAAAAAGTAACTAATTAGTTACTTTTTTGGGGAGTAACTCAATATTGTAATGCATTACTTTTAAAAGTAACGTTGCCCAACACTGCAAATACTAACATCTGATTAATAGGAAATAGAAAATAAAAATGATCTGTAAATATTTCACAATTAATGATGAAACTAAAGCAGACTGCAAACTGTGTTGTGGGAAAATATCAAGAAGAGAAGCTGCAGCATCTTCTACAATACATGTAACCTATTAAAACACATTATGCTGTTAAAAGAATTATCTATTAGAGCCTGGGTGGGGCAGAACTACTGAGTGTACTAAACAATTTCACTGAATGTATTAATAAAAACTAATAAATAAATAAAAGAGCTGTTTGTCAGAATGGAGAAGTAAATAGAGTGCAGATAAAATGTGTTGATGTTCTGAATATTGTCTAGAAACATTTCCCTTTCCTTAACAGTAAGCACACTACATAAAAACTCACCATGAACTGTGATGTTGACAGGATTACTGTTTTCTCCAGATTCAGACTCACACCAGTAAACTCCAGTGTAGGATGTAGAGAGGAAGCTGAATAAACATGTATATCCTGTAAGTGATCTCCACTGTGAACAATCGAACACTCCCTCACTGTCTGTGTATCGTCTCACTGTCCAGCCCGTAGAGTTACTCTGGTCCTCACAGCTCAGTGAGAGAGAGTCATGAGTAAAGTGTTGAGTTCTGCTGGGACTGATGATCAGAGACACTGGAGGAGAATTACCTTCAACACAGAAAACAGCCAATTCTAACAATTTCCTCATTGTAAAGTACAGCAGCAGATGCTGATATACATGATATAGTGTCATTATGAACCAGTACCTGAGTCCTGTATGATACACTGAAATGCTATATTTCATTATGATGAGGGGTGGAGACATCAGAAAATACAGGCAACACAAGGAAAAAATTATATTATGAGCTTCGTCTCTAGGTTACAAATGTAAACCTAGATCCCAGAGGGAACAAGGCAATGCGTTGTAACACTTTGGGAACGGCCCTGCTTTGTCTGCGCTCTGAACCACGTGTGAATTCTGACCAATAGGCGACTCGTGACCTCATCGGCGGGCGACATCGCATAAACCAGGAAGCTACAAAATAGCTGTGCGGTGGTAGCAACACTGGCTTCTGCACAGAGAGAAGGTAAGTGCAGCAGGGATGCAGGGAGTGTGGCACGGAAATGCAGCATCTCATTCCCTCTGGGAACTAGGGTTATTCAGGAACTTTGAGCTGCGTCATAACGCTTTGGAAACAAGTGTCCAATCACCCACCTGCTTAAAACGTCTGCTTATTGGCCAGGAAACCTTTCCTAATAGGGCCATAGCAGACGATCAGCTGCTCCGACTTCCTCCATGGACACATCCTCTGGAGGTAATAGTCCAGTGCTCACACTGGACTCATCCTCTGGAGGTAAGTGTCCAGTGCTCGCACTGGACACAGCCGCCATGAGACCCAGCAGCCTCTGGAACTGCTTTACAGTGAGTGGCTGGCTTCTCTAACTCTCCTGACTGCAGTAAGGATGACTTTGATCCAGACCGAGACAACCATGCCTGCAAGCTTGCAGAGTCCCACACCATGCACAGAAAAGTGTTTCTCTGTACTGGAGAAAGTCTTCCCGGCGTTCAGTCTTACCCCAGTTCCTTCATGCAGGTGAGAACGACATCTTGATGCCAAACTGCCTGGTGCTCTGAATGAGCCAATATCAACAAATCGTCGATATAATTCAAAATGCGGATGCCCTGGAGCCACAGCAAGGTCAGTGCTGCATCTATGCACTTTGTGAAGGTACGGGGTGAGAGTACTAGGCCGAATGGGAGGACCCGATATTGGTAAGCTTCGCCCCAAAAGCAAACATCAGGAACCTCCTGTGTCCGGGAACGATGGCAATGTGCAAATATGCATCCTTTAGATCTATCATGACAAACCAGTCCTCGGACCTGATCTGAGTCACGACCTCTTTGAGAGTAAGCATCCTGAAGCGAAGATCCAGAATGGGAATGAAAATGGGGCCCGCCATCCTTCTTCAGAACCCGTCATCCTCTTTCAGAACAACAAAGTACTGTATATACAGGATGAGTCATCAGTGCATTCAAAAGCAAAGCTCTATCCTCATCTGGGAGGTCAGATAAGGTGAGCCACAGATGCCTTTCTGTGGCTACCACGACCGCCATGGACCAACCAACAACCGCTGCCATGTGCTTGGTGGCCCGAAGGGTTAGGAGGGAGAGACATGTAACACCTCGCTGCTCATGCTGGGAGAAGAAGCAGCCATTGGGCCTGTTTCCGCGAGAGAGCAGCTGCTCGATTTAGCAGGGAAGGCTGGAGAGGACTCATCCGACTGAAAACCTGCTGCTAAATCGGCCTGCGAGCCCCACGAGTGCCGGCCCTGCTTTGCCTCAGCAAGAGCGGAACCGGAGCCGCAAGAGAGAGTGATCTTCTCGAAGAACGCTCTCTGGGAGCGAAGTGTGTGCATATACATGTGGCTACAATGTGAGCAATCATTTCCCTCGAGAGCCGATTGAGCATGCTCCATTCCCAAGCAAACAATGCACCGATCGTGCGTATCCTTTCCTGTAATGAAACAGACAAGAATGAACACACTTCCGATATTTTTGTTTGCTAGCTATTACTCGGTCAGAAACACAGCTAAACATTGCTTACCTTACCGAGCAGAAGCTGGCGTCGCTACCACTGCGCAGCCATTTTGTAGCTTCCTGGTTTACGCGATGTCGCCCGCCGATGATGTCACAACTCACCTTTTGGTCAGATTTCACAGGGGGTTCAGAGCGCAGACAATGCAGGGGCATTCCCAAAGCGTTAGGCAGCAGCTTGAAGTTCCCAAATGGGGAACTACTAGGGATTAAGGCTATTAATCTACCATCTATTTATAACTAAATGTTGCTTCAATATGAACTTTTCATCATCATGCATTGTTTGCACTGTTAATTTTCCTTACCAGAGATCCATAGAGGCTGTGGATTGCTGTACAGTATGAGACTGACTGGTTCTTCTCTCTCTCCTCTACACACATAAACTCCTGTGTGATGAAGAGCAGAAGGACTGAGGGTGTAGTTGTCTTCAGATCCTCTGCTGCTGTATGTGAGAAGCTCCACATACATGACACTATTTTTTATTTGAGTTACACCGTCTCTGTAGGGAACAACTGTGTACCAGCTGAATGTCCAGTCTGTAGAGGAGTATTTAACCTCACAGCTTAGAGTCACTGAGTCTCCTTCAGTCAGCCAGTTCTGTTGAGATACACTCAGTACTGCCTGTGGACTCTCTAAAAATAAATACATTTTTATACAAAAATGGTTTTCCTTCCATCCAATATAGGGGGGCGGTTATGTTTGGAAATATTCACCACCTACAGAGTGTTATGAGCCGGTGTTTATATTGCGCTAGCCACTATGACTAAATATGAATAAAAACTAGCCACTATAAATAGAATCTGACATACCTCTTGCTGTAATTGTGACTTGATCACTGAACTCTGTGCTGAAGACTTTGCCTGTCAATGGGTTATTCCTGGATGCTTGACATTGATATGTTGTTTCTCCAGCATTATAAATTGTCATGCTGAGTATGTTGGTATTTCTAGATAGAGTTTTCATAGACTGTGTTGTACTTTTGTTGTACCAGAGAAAGTCCCATTTACTTGTCTCCTGCAGCTCACAGCTCAGTGTGACGGTGTCTCCAGTGTAGATGGGGATCTGAGTATTAACTCTTACAATCGGTTTAGGTTTTGCTGTCCAGTATATTTTAAAAAATATACTTTAGAAAAAAATATCAATTGGCACAATCATCTAGCAAAAAAACAGTATCATTCTAAATCAATAACCAAAAAACTATGAACAGATTCATTGTAGCATAAAAACATGCATACAGTATGCATATGCATGTCATTCTGAGACCTTAAAATGATATGATTAATTTTTTTTTAAATGTAATATTGTGACATTTATTTTTTTATTTGTCTGATGTAAAAGAGAAAAAAAAAATATAAACTATTACATACATTTATATAAAACCACTTTCTCTAAAACATACAACATCGCAGGTCTCACCACAGTCCTATAAACTTTCCCTTTCACTCTTGAAGATACCCTACTATCACAAATCACTACTACCATCAATCTTCTCCACCCACTCCACCCTACATCATACATCATAGTCCAGGGAGACTTCTGTGTGAGCTCATCCTTCAACCTCTCAATCACCACTCTAAAAGGGAAAGGGCTCAGAGCCTTTATGCAGTCCAACCTTCACCTTGAACCAGTCATTCCTACTGCATACTTCACTGCTGTCACACTGTCCTCATACATGTCCTGCACCACCCTCACAAACTTCTCTGACACACCTGACTTCCTCATACAATTCCACAACCCTGTCGCACTCTTTCTTCAAATCCACAAACACACAATACAACTCCTTCTGACCGTCTCTATACTTCTCCTTCAACATTCTAAAAGTAAATAATTCATCTTTGTTGCTCTTCTTTGGCATGAAACTATACTGTTGCTCACAGATGGTCACCTCTTCTCTCAGCCTGGCTTCCACTACTCTTTCCCATAACTTCATGGTGTGACTGATCAACTTTATTCCCCTGTAGTTACTGCAGGTATGCACATCTCCCTTATGCTTAAAGATCGGTACCAGCACACTTCTTCTCCATTCCTCAGGCATCCTCTCAAAATCTTATTGAACAACCTGGTTAAAAACTCCACTGCCATCTCTACCAAAGATCTCCATGCTTCTAGTGGTATAACATCTGGTCGAACTAATTTTACACGCTTCATCCTCTCACTTCCTCCTTACTAATCCTATCCACTTTCTGCTTCATAATCTCCACATCATCCAGCCTCCTCTCTCTCATTTTCCTTATTTATCAGCTGTAATTTATTACAGTTATACTGTTTCGAATCCAAATGATATTGCAAATGGCAAATGTTTTGTGAGGAGAAAAAAGCTCAAATTAATAAAAGGGTAAAGAAAAAAAAAAGAAATAAACAAAACATAAACTCACGTGAAACGGTCAGTAATGCAGCATCGCTGATCTTTGAAAACCTTCCGGTGCATTTGTAAGATCCACTGTCAGAGTTTTTAGCAGACCAGACAATGAATGTCTGTGCGCTGATGAAAAAATTGTGTTTATCATTCATCCTGTTATGATTTTTATACCAGCTGTATGGCCACTGAGCAGGTCCTTCACCCTGTATGTCACATGTGAAAATCACGGCCTCTCCAATAAACACATGTGTATCAGGCTTTATGTACACCACAGCTTTACGAATTCCTATAATACAAATTGTTGTAAAAGGGGAAAAAAAAAAGACTTTTTATATAATATCAGATTTGATGCATCTCTAAATATAGTTTAAAGTCACAAATAACCATTATTTATTGTAATCAAAAGTAAACCTTATAAATTTACCAAATGCAAGTTATTAAAATAGTTACAAATCAACAATTTTTCACAAAAACTAATAATCACCTTGAGCATGGGCCACTGGTGAAACCAACACTGAAAAATGAAAAGAAATTGAGAACATGAATTTATTGTTATTCTTGATCTGTTATTCATAACATACACTGTAGATACAACAAACACAAAGAATTCATTGTATTCAGGAAATCTAGGACTGCATTTCCCATGAACCATTGCACATTTATTCACCATGTTATTGCTTGCACTTGTCTTAAGTTTAGGATTAATATTCAGTAAATAAATAATCATAGCTCATAGCATTCTTAGTGTTTAATTTGTTGTTTTGTTTCATTTTATGTTCTCCTTGTTATTACATGACAAAATGAAAATCTATAAAATAAATGCAGCTGAAAAAATTATTCGCAAAACATGAAGAACCGTGGAGGAACCATGGGCTTTGGGAGCTATAGGGGAAACCAAGCATGATTTAAGGCATCAAGAAATTGCTTGATGCCATATGGTCACTCGTGCCTTTTTGTATGGAGTAACTGCCCAACAGCAAGTATCTTCTGTTCTCCATCTCCTGTAGAAGGAGTCACTACTCCTCTTTGTCCTACTGAATCATTCTTGTATTTTTTATTTATTTATTTTTTTAAATTGAAACTCATTTGTTTCAGTGTAGCATGATTTGAGCAATCACACCAAATTTAGATTTTATTTACTTTGAATTATTCTAATTTGTATACAACAAGTCAGATATGGCAAGGGGCCTATGAAATATTGTGGTGGTTTTTTTTTATAATTGTAATTAACAGCCCAGGAGACAGTTCAAGCAGTTGCTATTGATGGTTTATACATACCTGTATACTAGTGCTATGAAAATAATGAGTTAATAACTCATTTCTCAGAGGAGGGACATAGGGTATATCTTCTTCATCTTCATTTGGCTACATTCAAACTCAATTTGTCAATAAATTAAAGGAATCTAGGCTTAAAAAGAGCACATGCACAACCAAACTAGCTTTTTAAAATGTAATTTTTGCTGGTGATCCGCTTGGAATTTTCCATTAAAAACATAAATGTAGTTGGTTATTAAAGCGCATAAAGGCACCGGGTTACTGATCAGAAGGTCGGGGGTTTAAGCCCCGGTATCGCTAAGCTGCCACTCTTTGGACCTTGAGCAAGGCCCTTAACCCTCCATGCTCCAGGGGCGCCGTATCATGGTTGACCCTGCGCTCTGACCCCAGCTTCTGAACAAGCTGGGATATGCGAAGAACAAAATTTTACTCTTCTGTAATGTATATGTGACAAATAAAGGCTATTCTTCTTTTTTTTTTTTTTTTTGCTGGTGATAAGCAACAACATGAAAAGTGTTCAAATATTTTCAACAATGTTGGTAGCTCCTTCTCCACTTTTTCACTGCTGAACACACCGAAATATTAAAATAAACCTACATCAGACAAAACATTTGTCTGCTGTCATGCCCATGCACAGCCGTATAGACTGTGAACCAGTTGTTGTTTTTGCAGGTCCACCTACACACCTCCCCCAGCTCTTTTCATCTGGAAATGCAGCTCTGCATTAAAATAGAATCAACCACATCCTGAGCTGGTCTTTGCTCTCAGGCCTCTAACACTGCCCCTGTTATGTGTGTACAGAAGTAATGAGAAGTGTTTTATTTATTTATTTATTTTTTTAATTAATGTGAATTATTATGTGCAGTATTTTGGTACTATCACGTATCAAGTCCTATGTGCTGTAGTGATGTTTCACTGCAGAAATATCAGAGCAGAGCTTTTGTAAATATTTTTTAATATAAATTAATAGATAATAACTAGAGTATTTAAACATTTGCAGCACTGCAATTATAACTAATATCTTTAAACTTTATTATTATTATTTGTATTTATTTTAGGACATAATTGTCTTGTCTTTTTTGATCATACGGATAAGAGCAATAGATCATTCGAATCTGTAAAGTATTTACTTTTATTTATTTTCACTCAATAACAACAAGAGGTTGTGCTTTTGTAAAAACAACAACAACAACAAAAGACGGGCACTGCAGCCTCTGTCATCTCTTTTCACAGACACAAATAAAATTACCTGAATCTTACTGAATATTTGTCTCACAGACAAAATAAAAATATGTATAGCAGTGACGGGCGGTCAGGACCTAATGAACTGATACCAAAATGAAAGCAATTTGAAAGTACTTTTGATGATTATGACTAAAGTAATCCATTAATTTCAATTTTATTCTTAAAAAGTGTGAATTGCAAATGTCCTGAAAACAGAGTACAGAATCAGCATAAGGTGCTGTGAATTACTCAGTGGTGGGAGGTCAGGGCAGCAAACCCTTTTCTGCTGGCCTAAAACACTATCAAAATTACTGACCTACATTTGCAACCTAATTTCTAATATTTGTTCCATGAAATTGTATTAATTTATTCCCAACAGTTTCTATTTTCTTTATTTTCTTTATTTTCTATTGTTTTTCTATATGTACGTGTATGTGGATGATAGATGTCAATCCAATCTGCCCAGGGCCTTCAAAGTCTGTTCTGCTATCTTTTTACCTTAGTCTCCTTAAGGGAGAACCAAACCAGCTATATGAAAATTGGACTCCAGGTTTATTGCAGTTTGGTTTTTGCTGGTGAATTTGGCTCTGAATTTTTCATCAACAACATAAATGCAGTGTACAAATATTTTTAACATGGTCAACTGTTTTTTAAACAACACAGTAAATGTCTGTGGTTTTAATGCATTTTAAAATGTAAAAGGTCAGTTACTGCTTCAACACATCCAGCTTCACTCCTCCTCCACTTTCTCACTGCTGAACACAACAAACTATAACATTAATGAGACTTCATATGCTTGTCTTTTCAGTCACTGACCACATCATTATTACAGATAACCAGAAATGTACAGTGATAGAATCTTGATCTTATTTTTAATACCTATTGCTATGGGGCAGAAAGCAAACAACGGCAATAGTGTTCTTAATAAAGTGACATTCAGAAATCGAATCACTCTAAATAGTTGTTTTAAGCTCAGTGATGAGCAGAAACGGTTATTGAGATAGAAGCTAGTTGTTGTTTTTGCAGGTCCACCTACACACCTCCCCCAGCTCTTTACATATGAAAATGCGGCTCTGCATTAAAATAGAATCAACCACATCCTGAGCTGGTCTCTGCTCTCAGACCTCTAACACTGCCCCTGTTATGTGTGGCAGGTTCGCGTATTTAACCTCATGTGCTGTACTGAAATGTTTGACTAATGACATGCCAGAACAGAGATTTTGTAAATATTTAAAAAGTCAAAATGTTTAAATAATAACTCATAATAGTATAGTATGTGCAGCACTGCAATTGTAACCAGAGGCATTCTGATTGGCTTTTTGCCCTTCTGGATCAAGTCATTTGTTAGCCTGAATTAAGTGACCGCCTTTTTTTTTAAGCTGCCATTTCTGACTTAAACCATCTCAAACCCTTCTTGTGCCACTTTTCCTTATGTTCTGCAGTGAAGATCATTACATATTACAGCCTTGATATAGGTATCATTCCATGTACCAGCTATGCTTTGAACATCAGTATGCCACTTGGCTCCCTCTTCCTGCTTGCATGATGATTCTTGCTCTACTTCTCTTGCTCTGCTCAGGATGTCACCCTGCTTCTGTGCTACACTGAGACAACATCCCTCTCTTTATGCTTTGTAGAGTATGCCTCTCCTATGGCATCATGGAGAATGCCATAGGAGGGGCATATGGCATCGTGGAGAATGCCATGGATGAGATCACCCAACTTGAAGGATGCTGCATCTTCTGCCAGCTCTATGATGGTCAGCGGTCTCAAGGCTGCATATTAGTTAAAATGCTTTTTTTCTCTCTGTCCAGAACCCCATTTTTTTCAATGGTGTAGCACATTAAAGTGACAGAGGAAGCGTAAGGTAAAATTGCCCTTGGAATTTGCTTAAAAGAGCAAAATGTGCAATTAGGGTAAATACAATATCTAAAAATTAAGCAACAAGGGAAAATCGACCAAAAATACAAAACTCGGTAATGCAATGTTGTATAAGTCAGTGTGATGGGGACTGGTGTGTATGGTTACAGCTAACTGACTAAATGTGCTGGTGGAATGTTTGTAGATGTTGTTCTGGGAATTTCATTGCCCGCTAGCTATGCTGGTAGACTAAAATATGTTCTGGAAAGTAATGTTTCTGGTTGCCTTTGGTCCAGTCATGAACCACATTTTACATTTGATGTACTGAGATGTTTGACTGCACACATATCAAGATACATTCCAGTTATTACATCTACAAGCTCCTTTACTGATAGTACAAACTCCTTCCAGTCAGTTTCTTTTAACAAATAAAATGATAATGAGCCATAATCACAGAGAAGCAGATGGCAACAGAACACAGCATATTAGGTACAGATTCCAACAAGACAGACACATTTACACTCATTAGCTTATACAAATACTTTAAACACTTATTTGTTTAACTATCATAATTACATAGCGTTACAGCTCAAACAAAACCTATTACATGACAGATATGGATACACTGATCTACTTGATCTACATGCTGAAGTACACACAATAAACTCAACACTCAGAACATTCAGACATTATACCCCACCACTCAATCTAATGAAGACACAAAGAGAATATTTACTCACGGAGTATCACAGGAAGTGAACTGAGCTCCATCCTGTTCTCTAATAACTGACTGACTGACTTATGAGAGTGGCAGAGGAATGACACTTGTTAAAGTTGAACACTTCCTTTGTACCGACAATGCAAGAGAGCAAGAGCAAGAGAGAGAGAGAGAGAGAGAGAGAGAGTTGACATCAAGAATATGAAAATCATAGTTGACACATTTTATCCTTTTTTTTTTTTTTTTACATTGACCTTGTAAATACTAAACAATAAAACCCTATTATGTTATTATGTTTTACATTAATAGGATTACAATTACAATAAATTAAGGAATATCACACTGAGCATCAGTCCAGTCAATGCAATAAAAGTCAGCAGAAAGCAGAGCAAGAGTGTGTTTATATGAGACTTTGTAGGTTTATTTTCACCCACACTGACAAAAGACACAACAAAATCTAAAGGTCCTAAAAATGAATGGCAATACTCACAGAGGTGTTACAATATAAGGTGATGTTACAATGCTCAAGAGGTGAAACAGTGACAGTGGAAACATTAAAAAGCTATATACAAAGCAACAAAAAAACTGTACAAATAAACAAAGGTGAATATATATACATGCAAACTTCAGAATTGGTTAACTAATTGCTCATGACACTCTACACTAAGGCCCTCTAAGTCCCACCCCACTGGATTAAACTGGTTCCTAATGAGGTAAGTATATACATATACAACTGGGTCAGAGCATCTGTAAAACTTTTGTGGCATGTTCAGTCTGCAGTGGTCAGTATCTATTAAAAATAGTTCAAAGAAGGAACAGTGGTGAACTGGCGATGGGGGCATCGGTGGCCGAGGCTTATTAATGTACATGTGGAGCGAAGACTGGCCCATGTGGTCTGATCCAACAGACAAGCTTGTGTAGCTCAAATAATTAAAGTTAATGGTTCTAAAAGAAAGGTATCAGAAAACACAGTGCATCCTAGGTTGTTGTGTACGGGGCTGTGTAGCAAAAGAATTTTCAGGGTGTGAACACTGACCCCTGTCCACTGTTGAAAGCACCAACATTGTGCACATGAGCATCAGAACCCGATGATGTAGCAATGGAAAAAGGTGGCCTGGTCTGATAAATCATGTTTTCTATTACATCATGTGGATGTTGGGTGCGTGTGTGTTGCTTACTTGGGGAGCCCATGGCACTAGGATGCACTATGGGAATAAGGCAAACCAGTGAATGCAGTGCGATGCTTTGAGCAATGTTCTGCTGGGAAACCTTGGGTCCATGTATCCATGTGGATCTTTGACATGTACCATCTTCATAAGCATTGTTGCAGACCATGTTCACCCTTTCATGGAAACAGTATCCCCCGATAGCTGTGTTTTCTTTCAGCAGGGTAATGTGCACAAAGCAGAAATGGTTCAGGGATGGTTTGAGGAGCACAACAATGAGTTTAAGGTGTTGACTTGGCCCCCAAATTTCCCAGATCTCAATTATCCATGGAATGTGCTGGACAACAAGCCTACACAAGTATTCACAACCTTTGCCCAATACTTTGTTAAAGTTACCTTGGCACTTCCTTCTTTTTGAGTTTAATTCTACAAGCTTTTTGCTATTTTTGGGCAGTTTTTCTTTGAAGAACCTATTAAGCTCTCAAGATCAGTTAGCACAGTCATTTTCAGATCTCTCCAGAGATGGTCAGTCTGGTTCAAGTCTGGGCTCTGGCTAAACCTGTAGCCATTCCTTTGTTTTCTTAGCTGTGTGCTTAGGGTCATTTTCCTGTTGGAAGATGAACCATCGCACCAGTCTGAGGTCCAGAGTGCTCTTGAGCAGTTTTTCATCAAGTATGTTTCTGTACATTGCTGCATTCATCTTTCCCTTGATCCTTTCCAGTCTCTTAGTTCCTGCCACTGAAAAACATCCCCACAGCATGATGCTACCATCACCATGCTTTACTATAAAGATAGTATTGGCCAGGTGATGAGCGATGCCTGTTTTCTTCCTGACATGAATGATGCTTGGCATTCAGGCCAAAATTGTTTAGTCTTTGTTTCTGATGGTCTGAGAGTCCTTAAAGTGCCTTTTGGCAAAGTCCAAGCGAATTGTCCTATTGTCCTCAATATCCCTGAGAAATGGCTTCCATCTGGCCACTTTGCCATACTGGCCTGAATGCTAAATAATTTTTAGATAGACCATATGGTTGTTAGTCAGCTTTCTGACTAAGGACCTTCTCATATTGAGCTGGCAACCCACTCTAGGTAGAGTCATGTGGTTCCAAACTTCTTCAATTTACAGATGATGGAGGCCACTGTGCTCATTGGGACCTTAAATGCTGCAGACATTTTGCTGTACTCTTCCCTAGATCTGTACCTCAACACAATCCTGTCTCTGAGGTCTACAGACAATTCCTTGTAGTTCATGGCTTAGTTTGTGATCTGATATGCAACGTTAACTGTGTGGCCTTTTAGAGACGTTATATTTATATTTTAATTTTAATACATTAACAAGGATTTCATACACAATTCTTTCATGTTGTCATAATGGGGAATACAATAGTAGCATAAAAAATGTGAATATTTTCCAGATGCACTGCACATATGTGGTGTGTGTGTGTGTGTGTGTGTGTGTGTGCGCATTTGTCTGTGTGGACCTACCATGCATAATTCTATATGCTACCGTTCATGCACAACATTATGACCACCTGCCAAATAATGTGTTGGTCCCACTTTTGCTCGTATGTTGGATCGGACCACATGGACCAGCGTTCAACGTGTATCAGTGAACCTTGGTCGGCAATGATCCTGTCGCTGGTTCATACTGTTATACATATACATATACATGCTGTACATATACTTCCCATTTAACTGCACTTGTCTATTTGCACAATTGCTACTTTTTGTAGATGTTAACTGCATTTTGTTGCTGTGTCATCTACCTAGTGATGTTATTTATATTGTACATGTAATTTTCTGTGTTCTAGAAGATGGTGTGATCCTGGAGAGTCCACTCTATCCTGTGCCTAAGGGACATCCTGTGACTCTATCCTGTTTATATCATAACATAAACCCCTAAACCTCCGAACTGATTTCTATAAAGATGGATCAGTCATCCAGAACCAGACTACAGGAGAGATGATCTTCTATAAAGTCTCAAAGTCAGATGAAAGTTTCTATCACTACTTTTCAGTAGTCTAACATTTCTTAAAAATCTTATTTAAATTTATTTTTTTGGTCTTAAGTAATATTCAAAATTTCTGAGAGACTGAATTTCGGGTTTTCATTAGATGTAAGCCATAGTCATCAGAATGAAAAAAATAAACACATATTATATGATGAATCTATATAATATTGTTAGGCGGCAGTAGTGGAGGTCGGAAGCCAAAGCAACAGCAAACAGAGCTTTAATAAATAATTCAGCAGAGAAAACACACAAATACCCCTGGCATGTAGGGAAATCCGGGGCGCGCTAAGGGAACGCGTTCGGTGAAGTCTTGAACTGAAGGGGGTGAGCCCATAAAGGAGAGGCCAGGGACAGCTTCGGGGAGGAAGCGTGATTTGGAAAGCTGAGACGAAATGTAGAGTGCGATAGAGCGTACATAAGGCAACAATAACGGATGCTGGAGAGGAGTGAGTGAGATGTTTATATGTGCGCGTGAAACGAGTGACAGGTGTGCGCAATCAGTACGATGGTGTGGAGCTCCGTGCGGGCGGAGAAGCAGGGTGATCCCTAACACATATATTGAATATCTACATGAATATTGAATTACTAAAGCATTTAACTCATTCATTTCATTCATTTATTCCCTCATTTCACCTTTCTTTTTATCACTGTGAATTATAAATTAATTTATTTGTACTATTTGTGCAGTTACAAAAAATATATATATTTGTAGTGAAAATGATTTACTCTTCATTGTTATTTCTTATGTTTTAAAGTTATTTCTACATTAATATGCAAGATGTTATAAAGTAGGGCTACAGGATTAATGTGGACAGTGAAAAGTGTTATACAATTAACTTATAATTACATATAAAAAAGCTCTGAATTTTACTTTTTCTGAAACATTCTTTGAAACATTTGATATTTAGTATGTAATCTAAGAGAAGGTTCATATAAATGTAATTAAGCCTTTAGTTTTTATAGCTCTGTAGTCGAATACAGCCAAACAAGGCTTCTAATTGTTGTTGTTTGATTTTTAACAGTTGAGACATATGTACATGCATCCATACATTTGAAAACTTGGCATAAAAAAAATAACTGATGAATCACACTTTCTGATTTTCTGTGACTGTGCTCCAGAAATCAATGATCATCAGTGAAGAACTTTTTCTGTCAAGGCCAGGATTTAAGGTAGTGTGAGAACCAAGTGTGTTTAAAGTGTGTGAACCAAAGAACAGTTACAGACTTGGGATAGCTGAAATGCTAGAAGTTTTAATTAAACTCCAACAATAGGATGAAAAATGGAAGATAACATACAAATAATAGGAAACTTAATTCTAACAAAACACAAAACCAAAAACAAAAAAAAAATCCGAACTCATTTTAACAACTTACCAAAAGCTTCTAAAAAATATTGTCACAAAAATCTTAAAAAGATCAGACACTACACTCGCAATCTAGAAAGTCAAAATAAAAAAGCAAAAACTTATATGGACAGGGTAACAACATGGGTCATAAGAAAACATAAATGATGATCTGACCAGAAAAATCAAAGAACAAGCGAAAAAAATATACAGAAGAGAACAAAAGACTGAGCACAAATTGGATAAAAACAAGCAATCAAATAAAGGTACACAACAGGCCACAACAGTGACATCTGGTGGTCAAAAAAGTAAAACTGACATAAACATGGTACAAGCCTCTTAAGCAGGTCCACCATTCAGTGAAGGAATCCTGAAAAAGGAAGCCAATTGGTGCTGTGGTGGATCATTAGACTATTCTAAATTACTTGATCTTGATCTGACATGTGCTAAACCTCTGTGATTTACTAAATATTTCAGGGAGACCTGGTTTTGTGTTTCTCCAAGTTCTTCAGTGAATGGTCGATGTATGAAAGTTCTCAAAACAGCTAAAATATTTTGGCATAGTCCAAGCTTATATTAAAGCAATTTAAGAGTGTAAGAGCTGAGCATTTTAGAAAAATCTAAAGACAAAAAAAAAAATCTTACAATTGGGGAGTGGTAGCTCAATGGATAAGCTCTGGGATACTAATTGAAAGGTCAAGAGTTCAGGCTCCAGTAGCACTCAGCTGCCACTTTTGAGCCATTTAGCAAGACACACTGTGCTCCAGGATCCCTGTATCATGGCTGACCCTGCACTATGACCCCAGTGTCTGAACAAGCAGGGATATGTGATGAAAAGTATTTTGCTGTAATGTATATGTGACAAATAATGGCTATTCTATTCTCATTCAAAAGTAGACTCTTCAGAGTTGAAAGACACATGGCTCACTACAGAAAGAGAAAAAACATATGGTTGAATAAATATATTTGGATTTTTTTTTTATTATTATTATTAATATTGTCATCACTGATAAAACAAACTACTGCACAGTTTTAAAATCATATATTAGAATAAAACAGCAAATCAGTAGGTTATTTGTCTTGTTAGTGTTTGGCATATTCATAACTTACAATCACATAACTGACCAAGTACAATGAGATGATAGAAAATCATGAAGGCAGATACCAAAGAAACATGTAGGCCATCAAAGATTTTTAGAGACAGTTCATGTGTATTTAAATATGTAAATTTGATCATTTTAATGTTTTTTTTTTTTTTTTTTTTTTTTTTTTTTTTTTTTGTCTTTGAAACTGCTTGTGACCAGATTCTACATAATGCACCTTTAAACAGTTTTCTTACATAATGTTGTATAGATTGTCTTTTAATCTTTATGAATGTGATAAGATTTACCTTCATGTTCTGATGCAGCTCTGAGTAAATAGTATCATCATCCTCACTGATCTTCACTAGTTGGGAGAAAGAAACAAATTCATGATTAACTTCCTGAAATTCTACATAAACAGATAATAGGAAGAAAGAAAATAGTATACTTCTATTAAGAGACAGATATTTAACATTTATGAAAGACATTACAAATTTGGCACTTTTAATCAAGGGTTCGAACATTACAAAAGTCTTTAGGACAGGAGTCTCCAACTTCTCATGAGAAGCTGTAAACTTTACTGCTTTACAGTATCCTGTTGAGGCCTTAATTCGGTAACAGCACCAGGCATTTTTTATTAATTACATCTTTACATAAAACAAGATCAGTGTGCAGGTCATCAATAGCACAGAACAAACACTTATTCAGCTTTACCTTGTGCTCTCTTCAATTTGTTCATTGGTTTTAGTTGAACCTCAGCATAAGTCACATCATTAATGATGAGTTCAGCATCAGCAACTGCAGTAGCAGAAAACAAAACCATCTCAATGATCTTCAGGCGTGAAATACATGCTTAAATTTTAAAATGTGTTGAACACTTCAAATTTCTTTGGCTTAAGAAAAAAAAATGAATGTTGAAAAATTCTCTCGACCATTGTTCCAGTTTGTCTTCTTTTTCTTTGTGACGTGTGCATAAGTGGCTTCTCTGCTCTCAGCTGCAGCTTCACCTAAACACAGTGTGGTGTGTTAATCACAAAACAATACAGATACACTTACAAAACACATTACAAAACCCTTCTGTCATTTACTGTATAGAAAAAATCTATAATCCAAATGCAACAGAAAATAAAGCTACCTGGTTCACTTATAACTGCCTGATCCACAGTGGCATTAATGTGTTTATTTCCTACAGAAATCAAAATATAGCATTCAATTTGTTGCAAATGAGACAATGGATTACAAACAAAAATTAATTTCAAAACTTTATTTATATAAATCTGCTTATTAAGGTGGTGATATATATATATATGGTTTTAAAACAAAATATGTGCTTCTCTATGAATAAATATAAAAATGAACGGTCAGTGAGTCTGACCAGGCTGAAGTGCTGTGTGTCCTGACTGAAAGTCTTTAGCTTCTGAGTGGCTCTGATTGGATTTCTGCTTTTCTATAGAGGGAGACAAATTCTATCCTAAACACGGTGTAAAAGTGGGTGTGGCAATATAAAATATTAAATATATTTTAGCAATAGACACAATTATCAATATATGCTCATAAGTTATGTAAAGTGATTATCAGACCTGTCTTTTCTTTATAGTGCCACAGCATGATCATTAAAGTCAGGAAGAACAAACTCAGTCCCACAGCCACTCCTACTATTCCAGCCCTGAATCTAGAACCTGACATTGAGAACAGAAAGAGGTCAAAATTCAATTACTGTCTTTACTTCCCAAGCAGTAAGTTTTTCTTCCTTAACATGCTGTAATTTTTGGATTACCAGGTATAAATTATGTGAAACTACCTCAAAACAAATCACTCTGAATGAGCTTTTATAATAAAAACAACAAGTGTACTGTTTAAGCTGAATAAAGCCCAAGCAGAATGCAGAATTTAAAATTAATGTTATATGCTAATTGCAATACCATTTAAATGCATTTGTTTGCTCTCAGATATAAACCAATGTATAAGAGATGAGGAATGTATTCATTTATCTTGTAATTTTGAGCTTATTTATTTGGTTTTTGCACAATAATCTCTACTTATTCCAAGATTATGATTATTTGAAAGATTGTTTTTTATACCGCTTTTAACATTAAACCTGTTAAAAAAAATTAATGAAGACAAAATAAGAAACATTTTATTTAAAAAAATCATGATGTACCTCTTGCTGTGATCATGACAGGATCACTGAATTTTGTGTAGTTGTAGTATTGTTTACTGTTGTCGCTGTTGTAGAATCTCCTGCGCGCGTTACACTGGTACACTGTTTCTCCTGAATTATTAACTGTCAGATCAAGTGAGTTTACTTGTTCACTGTTTAGAATTTGCATATAATTCTTGTGATAGAAAAACTCCCATCCAGACGACTCCTGCAGCTCACAGCTCAGGGTGATGGTGTCTCCAGTGTAGATGAAGCTCTGACTCTCACCACTTTGCTTCATTCTCACAGTCAGTTCAGGTTTTGCTGTTTAAATGTATTAAATTATTAAATGAGGAATGTGTCAACTGAACTTTTGTTTCATTTTAACTGAAAACTGTTTGATTTATATTAGGTTAAGAATTTAATTACAAATTTCACAACAATTACTGTTTTTGTTTTGTTTAATGTTGTTTTGTGGTAAATTATGTTAAAAGAGAGATTACTCTTCATGATCAAGTTTTGATGTGAGCCAAAATATAGAATATATAGAGTAGAATGGGAAAAATAATTACACATTAATTCTATTCACAACCCTATAAACTTCATACTCATAAAAAAAAGATGTACCTCTTGTTGCAATCTTGACTTGATCACTGTACTCCGTGTAGTAGGTTGTATCCGTCCACACATTTTCCCTGTGTGCAATACACTGATAAAGCGTTTCTCCTGCATTATCGACTGTGACGGTAAGTGTGTTGGTGGAGATGTTTTCAGTATTTAAATTCTGAACATATTTGCCCCAATGAAACTCCCACCCAGTAGACTGATGCAGCTCACAGCTCAGAGTGACGGTGTCTCCAGTGTAGACAGAGCTGTGAGGATTCACTCTCACAGTCGGTTTCGGTTTTGCTGTTAGTATTAAATGATTAAGGTGTCAGAGTTGCTTTTTCACTTTACAACAGAAGCTGTAGATTTACTGTGCATAACATTTAGAAAAAAAGGATGACTGAGTTGGTTTAAAAGATTGTTTTTGCTGATGTCAAGGTGTTATTTTATTTATATCTCTAAGTTAGGACTTTTTAGAGCAAAGCTATGACAGGGAACTTTTCAATTAAGAGACCTTGTCAGTTTGAAATACTATAGTTAATTTAAAAAAATTTGCAATATTTTTTACAAATATATTTTATTTACTGAATGTATGCATGTGTGTGAGAGAATTCTCTCTTCACTTTATTTGTGGCAGCATGCTCATGCCATCTTTGTGCTTTGTTATTGTTTTGCAACAAGAAAATCAACAGAATTCTTTACGACGCAACACGTTTCCTCCAGGACTCACGGCAGGGGACCAAGACCCCACAACACCCCTCTCAAGAAACAAGAACTTTATCTGGAATACAGTAGGCTGCCCAGAGAGCTATCCTTGGTCTTCAACACCAAATCTCCAAATGGTAGATCTGCAGACAAATATCTGACACCTCTACCCCTCCTTTTCTTGTTACACTCTCAAAACAAGGGCATTCTACAGCACACCAGATGATTATGTGTAAGAAAGGTCATATCACATGTAAATAACGACGGAAAATGTTCATGTTTCAATTCTTTACAAAGGTTTATCGTGACTCGTACACAGGTCCCATACCCACAGCAATAAAACAAATAATAAAAAAGGTTTAATAAAGTTAAAGAAAACATAACTCTATACAAGGGGCGTACCCCACTACAGATGTATACAGGCGAGGTGCCTCCCACAGGTCTGTAAGAACCAATCAATGCAAACTTCCATTGCTAAATAATGTTTACATAATGTTTACTCTATCTGGGTATTTAAGGAGAACTGACCAACAATTCAGGGAATCTATAAACAGATCTCCCGCACGATTACTGTGTGTCGTCTTTTACCAGGTATTAAAGTGTTTACATTTCCTGTTTAAATGTAAATACTATTGGTTTGTATTTGTGTTATATTTGAATTGTATTGAGAATTGGCTTTGAATTGTGATTTTCTTACCTGGTTAATAAATTGTTATGTTTGATTTTATTCTGTTTTGCTCGGTAAATGTTGACACTGCAAGTAATAACGTTGCATCCGTAGTTACCGTAAGGACTGAAATCGGGCTAGGATCGGCCTAAATCCCAGTTAGATAGTGAATGATACTTCAGCTGAGAGTTTTAGAGATACGACTAGCACTTGGCGTTAGTTTAAGTGTACTTAGAAGCGTGGAGGCTAACAATATGTATTTCCGTTTAGAGTAACATTTCTGATCACTCTAAATAGGGTCAGCCTCAACCTCTGATTATTTCAAAATTATTCTATTCATTATCTGTGGTTGGAAATAATTATTGTAATAATTAAGTGTCACCTCTAAGGGGACTAAATAAAGTATGTTTAAAGTTGAGCATGCAGAAAGCGGCCGCTTAAGCATATAGTCCAACCTCTGGCAGCGACTGATACTGATCCACTTATGACCGTTGACCAGTATATTAATTATAGGGCCCATACTAGGATCATGTGCGACTATAAGAACCGAATGAACGAGTGTAATGCCAGAGCTTAATCAGAATAACTAAATAAACATCCCTCCAAATTATACTATTAGTAAAATAACAACCTATGCAAATATTAATTATGTTTTATCTATTTGGAGTCAGATAAGAGGTCAATAACCAAAATGGAAAAATACATTAATCCAAATCTTATTATCTAATGTGAAAGGAAAGACTAGAATGCGCCACGCCTCTGGAAACCGCCATTGGACCAGTGGGTGGTTCCCCACCTTACAGTGCAAATAATAATGTGATCTTTACAAATGACAGAATCCTAAAAAAAACCTTATAATTACAAAACATATTTTAGTGAAATGAACAATGTGTCAGGCTGACGACCATGACGCGGAAGCAGAAATAACCCAATCATTGTCCCTTCATTTTCCAAACACAAAATGCAAATCAGGCAAACCAAAAAGTATCCGCTCGGGACCAGAAATCCTCAACAAAACTAGAGTCCGAAAACAAAAGTAAACTCCTATGACCTTAAATAGTCCTCACGGGAACGGAGTTCAGCAACGAACCCAGCGGGGAAAGCAACCATGGGAAATCACCAGCATGACGTTCAAGAACCGACAGCCTGTGACTCGAGAACGTGAGTTTATATAGTCTGATCCGTAACGAGCCACAGCTGTCGGTAGTTCAGGCAGGCACGGGATAACGAGGAACCATCACAGCTACTGAGGGGGGCGTGGCAGGGTGCATCTCTGACAGCGGCCGTGGGGGGCGTGGCAGGGGAATCCCTGACACAATGGCATAAATAAGCCAATAGAAGATTTTATTTTGCTGTGTATCAAAGTAATACACAGTTTGCCATTTACCATAAATCACACTGATTCACTAAACGTACACAACAACAAAAAAAAATAAATCCCACAGGATATTGCAAATGTAATTCTTTTGAAGAAAAAGAACAGCTATTACAAAGCAAATCATATTAATAAAAATCAATAAACCTTTTTTTTCTGACAGCCTAAAGTCTACAAACTCGAACTAATATTTTAAGTAATACATTAAAGAAGAAAAAAACAACCAGAGAAACTTACCTGATACAATCAGTACAACGGCATCACTGACATCTGAAACACTTCCACTGCAGGTGTAATTACCACTGTCAGAGTTGTTAATAGACCTAAGAATGATTTCCTGTGTTGTGTGTAATTTGCCTCCATAGTTATTAAGTGTGTTATTATTCTTATACCAGCTGTATGGCCTCTGAGTCTCTCCTCCTCCATGTATGACACACTTGATAGCAACAGTTTCTTTAACAAATACATGTGCATCAGGCTTTATGGACACCACAGCTTTAAAATTCCCTATAAAACATACAAATGTAAATAAATTATAATATATATATATATATATATATATTTACAGTTGTGCTAGTTACTAACAGATAGTAACTAGTTACAGTTACTCGTTACTTCATTCAAAAAGTAACTGAATATATCACAAGGATTTCTGAAATAAATAACAAAACAAGCTGAATAATATATTCACAATCAAACACTAAAGTGGCTTCTGCATTATAAAAGCTGTTGTGTTGAGCTCTTAAAAATGTTCCTTACACAGCTGAAGTATGAAAACTATCAACAATGTAGAACATAACACCAAGTTAGCTTCTAGCTTCTAGCTTTTAGCATGGAGGTCGTGGAGGAGCTTCGACAGATTGGAGTTGCTGTTTATCGCAGTAGATACGAGCTTCGAACCAGAAAGACACAGCTTACATTTGACCAAAAGTTTTTGTCTTCATACTTAGCTAAAGTGAAATAATGAGCATATTTCCACTTTGAGAAACTCGTCTTGCTCTCGCCTCGACTCGCCATTACTCCCGCACAGACCTGAATAAACGGAAACACTCCCACAGTGTGTCTTCCTTGTGTTTACAGAGGTTCATCCACCAATCCTACAATGCTTCTCTGCTGTAAGCAGGTTAGACTGTAGTCTACACTTCAGCCCAAATTCATTAATTTAAAAAAGTAACGGGTAACGCACCATACGCTAATGGTAATGGAGTTACTTTTTTTTTTTTTAAGTTACCGGTAACGCGTTACTGCCCAACACTGTACCGTATACAATTACATGGTACATGGTTACAATCTAAGTTCACTCATGAACACATTTAAATGTTTGTTTAGGCTACAACTCACACATTTAGCGCATAGTGGCACTGTGGGTATTCACTCCAAACCAGAACTTTGATTTGGGCACGTATGAAAACGCTAAAGAATCACTATGGATTCTTAAGCGGTTTATGTCCAGTTTCAAGAATTTTAATGTGTTATTATTAATTTAAATGGGAAAATCCTGGCAATTCCACATATCAAGGGAGTAAATGGATGATTGATAGAAAAAATGAAGATGTGTTAAAGTCTGCTGAATAAGATGTGTAATCTTTCCAATGCATTGGGACTTAAAAAATACAGTACGCATATTGTTAACAATGCATAAAAAAGAGTAGAATAAATGGGAAGTGTTAGGAGTCCAAAAACAGAAACATAAGAAATTTGGGGTAAAATATATATGGTTCCTTATATATTGGCTTCTAACAAGCAGAGAAGGCCATGCTGGCCCTGACAGCCCACAGCTGGTAATTAATAAACTAGTAATTGTCTGAATCACAACCTTTTCACCATTACAAATAAAAAATTTAATAATTATATAATATAAAGGATGTATCTAAATAAATTACCTTGAATATGGGCCACTGGTACAAGCAAAAACCACACTGAAAAGGGAACAAAAACAGAGAAGATGATGTAAACTTGAAAATGATTAAATGTTAATATATTATTATTAATAGAAGCAGCACATTGTAGAGTCACTACAAGGTTAATTTAAATTCAGGAAAAATAAATTACCATTTGTCCCATTTGTCCCATTTGTCCCTATTCTGCTTTTTTTTGTATTTTTGCACTTGCACATGAAACAAATTCATCACCAAGGACATTCAGGCTGAACATGAACAACCCCACCACTTATGCTAATGAAGACACAAGGAGGACATAACTAGGTTTGTATGTAACCTTAGTTCCCTGAGGAAACGAGAGCTGTGTCGAAAACGCTTTGGGAACACCTTGTGTTGTTCACGCCCAGAATCGTGTAAAATCTGGCCAAAAGGCAATCATGACGTCAATGTAGGGCAAGGTCGTGTAAATCAGGAAGCTACAAAATCAGGAAGCTACAAAATGGGAGCATGACAATAGCTCCTGATAAAGGAGAAGTTTAGTGCTGCAGGGATGGAGGGAGCATGGCTGGTTGACGCAGCTCTTATTTCTTCAGAGAACTAGGGTTACATACGTAACCTACTAACGATCCCTTTCAGGAACGCGAGCTGCATCAAAAATGCTTTTTTGAGCACAACCTGCATGCAGGACAGAGGAACCAACTGGTGTCGAGGTCGTAAAACCCGACATAATTCAGCAGAGTGGACCAGCAGTGTTACAAATGAGCCAAATAAGCCTTGACTCCAAAAGGAGTGCGAAGACCAGAGGACTTATAAAACAGACAAATGGCATCCACAATCCATCAATTAGGCGTTTGCTTATTAGCTGGGAACCCTATCCTATGAAGGCCATAGCAGACAAACAGCTGAGCCAATCCTGTGGCAAACTCTTCCTGCAGTAATTTTTTATTTGTAATGGTGAAAAGGTTGTAATTCAGACAACTGAGTTTTTGACTCCTGAAACGACTACCGCCCCTACCACGGCCACGAACAGGCCAGAAGAAGCTATCATGGCATTCAGCAGAAAAACCCTGTCCCTGTCAAGAATGCCCGACAGGGTGAGCCACAGATGCCTTTCTGTCCACCGAACAGGCCAGAAGCAGCTATCATGGCATTCAGCAGAAAAACCCTGTCCCTGTCAGGAATGCCTGACAGGGTGAGCCACAGATGCCTTTCAGTGGCAACTAAGGCTGACATAAAGAGCCACACCATTTCCTTTGTGGCTCTAAGGTTAAGGTTAAGGCAGCGTGACGCAACTCGTCAGCCCCAGAGCTAAAACCTACGTCCAATTCTCGCAGCAAGTCAGCCTGGTATGCCTGTAACACACCCATAGTGTGGAGGCAACCTGCAGCCTGACCTGCTGCTGCGTAAGCCCTGCCCACTAGAGCCGAAGTGTCTTTCAATGGTTCAGTAGGCAATACCGGAGCCTTCAGTGATGCAATACCTGGGGAGAAACAGCTAGGGCTCTTTAACCCCAGGCATCTCCCCATAGCCGCACTCTGGCACTCTGGCAGTTTATCTTCCCACAAAGAGCAAATGAGCTGTGAATTTGCTCTCTATCTCTCTATCAGCTTCTGTTCCCGCGGCTTGCACGTATGAGTGTGCGATTCTACGTGACTACGTTCATTTTAATTCAGTATTTATTTTTTTATGCAAAATAATTTAACTGAAAAGTAACTCGCATTACTTTTTTAAAAAAGTAACTCAGATATTAATGTGTAAATTTATAAAGTAACGCGCTACTTTACTCGTTACTCCAGAAAAGTAATATTATTACGTAACGACCCCGACACTGCTCATACGTGCGAGCCGCGGGAACAGAAGCTGGTCAGAAGCGGAGATGGCAAACCAGGGCATTAAATTACTGTGATGGAAGTATTCTAATTATTTTGAAATAGTGGAGGAAAAGGAGAAAGGAATAATGGTTAAGTGTAGATTATGTGTTGGTGAAAAGCTCTTGTCTACTGCAAAAAAATACCACTTAAAAAAACAAACACCTGCATGCAAAGCACAGCACTACTGATGTGTGTGTGTGTGTGTGTGTGTGTGTGTGTGTGTGTGTGTGTGTGTGTGTGTGTGTGTGTGTGTGTATATATAATATAATTATGCAATGTTGAATATATGGAAATGGAGGCAGAAATATAGAAAACATTTGCCGACTTTCCACCACTGCAGATCTATTAACTGCTCAGAATAAAAGTTTTCTGTGGGAGACACATGTACGATGCCATCGCAGCAAATTCACAGCTCATTTGCTCTTTGTGGGAAGATAAACTGCCACGGTCACTGATAATACCGAACTTTGTAAAAGCGTACAGAATGTTTCAAGCTGATGATGAAGCAGAGAATGATGTAGACGAGGACGAGGTCATATTTACGGAATTGCACGTTTTACAAGATGACAGCGAAAGGCATGTTAAAAATTTAGTCGATCATCTTATTGTTCTCTAAGAAGTTATTAAACATTTTAAAGGTTTAAGATATATCTTTTGCCCTAATATAACTTATTTCTTAATGGCAATTATCTATATTACACTTGTTACACCTGTAAGGCGTGAAAGAGATACAAATAACACAAAAGTAATATAACGCATTACTTTCCATATAAAGTAACAAAGTAATGTAATTAGTTATTTTTTGGGGGAGTAACTCAATATTGTAATGCATTACTTTTAAAAGTAATGTTGCCCAACACTGCTCACCACTTAAATCCTTTCTCCCACGTGTTTTTTCTTTTAGAAGTACCCCCCGCCCCCACTCCCACGCATCATCAGGGGCAACCTGCCTACATGGTCCACAGGATACTTGACCCACACGGAGTAAAGTATCTCTGTAAGCAAACTAGATGTGGTTCGCCCTGTACTTTCCTAGACACTTGTGAGTGAGCAGTATGAACAGTACACATTGAACTAAGAACAGAGCCCTGGGGGAGCCCTAGTGCCCAGTGTAATGATAATGTAGGTGCTTTTTTTCAATCAAGACTGCCTAATGTCTCTCAGTCAAAACGTTCAAGATCCAGTTACAGATGGAAGCAGTTTCAGCTTCCTAATTAAATGGTGAGGAATAAAAGTGTTAAATGCTGATCTGAAGTCTATAAACAGCAGTCACATAAATTAGGCAAGGTGGAGTGTGGTGGAGATGTCATCATTGTGGAGCAGTGGAACAACAATGAAGATGTCAATGAGAACATCCTCTAGCTAGTCCGCACATCCTTTGAACACTTTACCAGAACTGTCTTTTCCTGCAGCGTTTTGTGGTTTAACTCTGTTTCAATCTTTTTTTTTTTTCATATTAGCAGTGGAGATCCAAAGCATCTTCTTGTTGGAAAAGTCACATCGCACCAGTGATGCAAATTCTGCTGAAAACTAAATTTCCTTGAACTGAAAGATGTACAGTGTGTGCTCACTGTCTGAATTCTGCATTTGTGATTTCTCTCATTATCATAAATTACATTATAACAAGATTTGTATTTATTTTTTGCTGCAATATTGCATAACTCAAATTAGACTCAAGTCATAGGCTTTTGATTTTTGTTTGTTTGTTTTTTTAATTACAGACATATAACCAAAAATGTACATGAATGCAGATGCTTAAATTCAGTGATTGAGACAGATTTTGCTAAGAGTGCAGTGAGGAGTTAGTATAGTAATAGTAGTGTGTTCCTGATTAGGTGGTCGGTGTGAAAGGGGTCTCCAACTGGCTTTGAAAGAGGTCAGTGAGTGCCAGTGGAGCTGAAGATGTCGAGCATATCAACAGTTAAATAGTGAAAAAATTGTTGTTGCTTCTGCACATACATCTTCACACCTCTTGCAGCTCTTCATAGCTGAATTTGCAGCACTGCATTGCAATAGGACAAACCCCACCACACCACAAACCATCACTGCTCAGTGTGTTTACAAGAATAATGAGTAGTGTTTGTTTCTGCACATCTATTGCTCTTATCTTTAACACTGAGAGGTACATAATGATGATGGTTCATTCGAAAAAGACCACAGGCTCAGAGGTTAATGTGCTGGATTACTAATAGAAAGGTTCAAGCCCAGATATCACCAAGCTGTCACTCTTGGGCTCTTGACTCCTACCAAGTTGAAATATGCAAAGAAAAGAATTTCACTGTTCTGTAATGTATAGCGGTCTAATAAGTGTCTGTGTGGGTATTTTGTTTCATATGTTTTTCTGCTGGCATGCAATAACACTTGCTGAATAACCTAAAATGTTATACAAACACAGTTTTTACATATTGTTTTTTCAAATATATGACTTTAAGTGTTTTATTTTTGTGGTGCAGGCCAATCACACTCACTCACTCTACGTTTTGTTAAAAGTTGTCTTAAAGTAGAAGAACATATTAATGTAATTTTAAACAACATGTAATTTTAATGATTTAACATATATCAGTAACACAGTGATAGCGATCCTTATATTTAAACAAATTCAATATTTTAAAATGACTAAATACAGCATTTAAATGCACTGCCCAACACAGCAGAAGTCAAATTTGCACCACAACATGAAAATAGAAAATAAACCACAAATGCAAACTAGTATCTGCTACCAGGCTTTTACAGTGTTATGGCTCTGTCTATGTAAAGAACTAATGGGACGTGTTTGTTTCTGAAAAGTTGTTGCTATTATACCTAACACAGAATGTTAAAAAATGTTAAGTAATAATTATATAAAAAAAATTGTTAAGTGCTAGTGTTTAAGACCAAACTGGTCTAAAACTAATCTTACATAAAACTGGTCTTGCAATTGCTGTGCAGTAGATTGCCTTACAAACTAATAGCAAACTGACCGGGAAAAAAATCTCCAACTTTACTTATTACAGCCTAATTGTCCTCAAGCATGTGGACTTTCTTTTCAGTGCATATTAGACAAAAGGATTCTAAATGTTCCTAAAATTCTAAGCTTCTTGTCACTTGTGAAGCAGATTAGTCACTCACTAATCTCACACCAGGGCATGTGATGACTGGTTATCTCTTTTCATGGTAACAGCATAGCTATGCTTTACATGTACTGCGATGGCTTCCTGGTGACCAGAACTGAGTCCCTCAGAGCACCTTTAAGATCCTTCAAAATCTGGAGCAATCATAAAATCCTGTGATTATGGACTAGAATCTAAAATGATAGGGTGGTGTAGAAAAGAGTAGATAATAAATGTTATAGTCCTAATATTATGTATCTCTAATCAAATTTGCTTTCACTTTTAATATTTATTTTGTCTTTCATTTTATTTATATTGTTGTTGGACCCCTGAATTCAAATGCTGCTTTTCACGTTTTCACACATACTGTATACATTTACACCTTCCCCCCTCTTCACATCTCAATTTGCACTAATGAATTCAAAAAGAAACCACAACCACAAACTGGTCTCTGCCCTCACAGCTCTATTATAAATGCACATGTGAAATGTTTCTAAAAAAGTAATTGCTTCTACTACTACTACTACTACTACTAATAGTAATAATAATAAAAATAGTAAGAAGAAGAAAAATAAATCAATTTTTTATATATGTGTGTGTTATATGTAATGCGCTGTATATTATTTTGGTTTAAGTGCAAATTACATAGAAACTAACGCACTGAGATGAAGGTTGATGTTTGCCCTAAAATGCACAGACATTGAAAAATAGAGAGCATTTTTTCAGTAAGTTTAGATAAAGTTTTTCCTTTCCCGGGATAAACTAGAAGAAGCTTATAACAGCAGGTAAACATTTCTACTAGTCATATTCATGACTTCCACTGTATAATGTAAAAACAGCATCTATTCATTTTCTTTTGAAAGATCAAATGATTGTAAGCAATTGTCACTGAGAACCAGGAGATAGCAGGATCAGGTGCAGACTTTTTGACATTTATTACATTAATTAAACTATGTTTCAAACTGTTGTACTTGTATATTTTGGACATTCAGCGTTCCTGAGAGAAATTACACAACCAAATGAACCCTCATTACAGATATGGATACTCTTATCCACTTGAGCAGTCATTCTGAAGTACACACACTGTCTTAATAACACAATAACCTCATCACTCAGGACAGTCAGACTACAGATAAAGAACTTTATATCCCACCACTAACTCTAATAAAGACACAAAGAGAACATTTACTCACAGAGTATCACAGGGAGGTGACTAAGCTCCATCATGTGCCTCTAATGACTGACTGACTGACTGACTGACTGCAGAGGTGTGTGTTAAACCCGAACCACTTCCTGTTTTCTTACTAAGACAGAGAGAGAAAGAGAAAGAAAGAGATCAAGAAAAGATAGACTTGTCTTTTCAGTCTTGTTTTTGTTTGTATGTCTGAAAGAAGACAGTATGAAAAGTCCATGATGATTTAAATGAAGCAGTAAAGGAAGACGAGGTCAGGTCTGGGAGAAAGTGCTTCAGAGCAAGAAGCATGGCCAGCATCTCCAGGCAGTTGATGTGCCAAGTGAGATGGAGCCACTGACCTTGGGCGGAGCGGCCACTCATGACCACTCCCCACTTCGTGAGGGAAGCATCCCTTGTAGCGTTAAGCGATGATATGGCGCTGCTAGCACGGGGACTTGAGTCCGGACCGCAGGTTCTCTCCACATGTCTAAGGCTCTAATAGTTCACCGTGAGAATTTTGATGGTGCAGAGTGGGTTTCCCTTTCAGGAGAACCCTCTGTCCCTGACCCACCACTGGAGGGGTCCCATGTGCAGGAGGCTAAGTGGGATCACATTGGACGTTGCTGCCATTAACCCCAGCAGTCTCTGGAACTGCTTCACAGTGAGTGACTGGCTTTTTCTCACTCTCTTGATTGCCATGAGGATAGACTCAATCTGACCGGGAGACAGATGTACCCGCATAACGTTCGAATCCCACACTACGCCTAAGAAGGTGGTTCTCTGTACAGGAGAAGGCACACTCTCCTTGGTGTTTAGTCTTAGCCCCAGCTCCTTCATATAGGCAAGAATGACATCTCAATTCCGGGCCACCAAAAGCTGTGATTGAGCTAATATCAACCAATCGATATAGCTCATAATGCAGATGCTCCGGACCCTCAGCGGGGTCAGAGCTGCATTCATGCATTTTGTAAAGGTGCAGGGTAAGAGCACAAAGCCGAAAGGAAGGACCCAGTTTCGGTAAGGGGCCTCCTTATCAGGCACAGTGAGAATCTTCCTCCCACTCTTCTTTCCAGGCCTGAATTGCTATGGGTGAACCCTCTTCCCTTATGCCAGGTGAACTGGCACTCATTGAGATGTGTAGGAGAGCAGCTAAAAAGCTCTCTATCAACTAGTCATCTCAACAAGTGCAACAGGGAGCTGAGAGGGATTTATATGATGGGAAGAAGCTACCATCGCACACTTCCCTAATTAAGCAGCTGATTCCAGCTGTCCCTGCATGTGTCGCAGAAATGTGGCATAGGGTACCTGCTAAGGGTTTTTATAGACTGCAGATGCACAATATGGAGGATTGGGGATGTCAGACACCCCCTCTTACACTGTCGGTGGCATGTCACCTCCACCCTAATCAACTTGAATGGTTTGAATGCCACCTCACTGCTCACAGCATACCACTTGGAGCTCATGGAAGAAATGGGGAGGCAGATTTATGCTTGGTCACCCGACTCAGCCTTGTGGAAACAGATCTGCATCATTGCAGATCTCAACCTGCATTCATCAAGGGGAGGAGTCCAAAGCTGCAGCTGCAGCATGGGTCTGGCCATGGTGTGCAAAAAAGTTCTATGTGTATGACAGACTTAAGTTTCTTGACACCCAAGTAGAGTCGAAAGCCGTTTTGGGGCTGCGGTGACAAATATGTGACAGAAGTGCAACCTACGCAAGAAAGAGGGAGAAGTGTTTAAAACATGCCTCCCCAGAAAGCCTACTGCTGGCACCCCAACCCATGCGTCTGAGTTTTGTCTCTACTTCCAGAGGGGGATACTCAGAGTTAGAGCCCCTAAGTTCCCACCACGCTAGCAGTCAATGCACGTGGATGCTTACCAAAAACAGCTCCAGCCCAGAGGCAAGGACTTTTTTGTGGCAGCAGTGGCTAGGCATCACCCAGCCAACCCTCCGGGAGGCAAGAAAAGAAAACTATGGCCTGATTTTGGGTCAAAAGAGGGGCTACAGCATTCACAGAGTCTCTGTAGCGTCCCTCTACTCAGCACAGGAGTCTTGTCCTCTACCTCTAGCGGAGAAGTATTGGAGGAGAGTGAGTCGAGAACAATGTTTAGAAAAAGGTGGTTCTCTGGTTGAATTATTGGCACCAGTTCACCATGGGGTTGTTTAAAAAAAAAAAAAAAAAAAATGTGTTCTGTGCATCCAGGCAGTGGGCCGACGGCACAGATGTGTGTGAAAAATCATATAAAAAACACTTAAATTAACAAGATTCAGGAGTTGCAACCCCCAGCTCTGCCACTATGCCATATGTTAGCGGGAGTTGCAGTGGCCCACTCTCTGCTCATGCGCAGTACACCCGTGGGTACTGTCCACAGTACAACGAGGATATTGTCTACAATTTGCCGTAGGACCAACCTCTTCAACAGTGCGATATGGTCAACAGTGGAAAGGCAATCAGCTCAGATCTTAGAGGACACAATAACCTCCTTATTGAGCAAAAGGGTCATTCAAACGGTACCACAATAGGGCAGCCGGCACGTTTTTACTCCCAGTACTTTGTTGTTCCCAAGGCGGGGTCTCAGGCTGAACTCACACCTGTATCAGGCTTTTCTATCAGAGGAATGCATCAAGTTGAAGGCTGGTTGTCTATCCCTCTTTAAGGGAGGGAAGAGAGTCCCATTCAGACTCTGTTTATGCCTTCTAGGGCTGATGGCCTTGGCAATGTCTGTCATCCCATTGGGACTGTTGCTAATAAGAGGGCAACGTAGCAGCACAGCGATTATGTCCAAAGCTCACCTCAACTGCAAGGTGACCGAGTCATCACTTTGCTTGCTCGCTCTCCGCCACTGGAGAAATCACACTTTTCTCGAATCAGAAACCCCTCTGGGAGCTGTTTCCCTGAGAAAAGTAGTGACGATGGATGTGTCGATCACAAATTGGGGTGCGATGTGTGAAGGATTGAGACGGAGTAATCAGCTATTAGTTTCATGGACTGATTCTCATAAGGGACGACCTGTTTCCCAGAAGCACCTGTACAAATGGCTAGTGGAAGCTTTTATATTGGGCTATAATAGCTGAGTCTTAACCCTCCAGAAGGGCTGAGGGTTCATAGTTGTTTTTAGTAAACCTGAAGAACCAACAACAGAAGCAGATTTTAATCAGTTAATGTAAATATCAAACAAATCTGTCCATTTTACTTATTTCCTAAAAATAAGGACAGACTTTTCTTTTCAGGCTCTGCTTTTTAACTTACAAGCAAACAAAAGAAGCAAATAAAAATCTATTAACATGAATAACATTTAATCAGATAATCAATGCATTATTATATGTCTAAAAGCTAAAAACATACATCAGTTAAAACACAACAATAACCATTGCAGAATAACCATTTACATATTTTAATTCATGCTTGTTTTTAATTCCTTTTCTTCAAAAAAAAAAACAAAAAAAAAAAAACGAGTAAATGTTTTCTTTAATCACTTATTTAGGGATTGGATACAGATTACAGACTATAAATTCTTAACTTGTCCATTGCTTAATTAAAACTGTACAAATAAGTCCTTGTTTTCTTTTAAGCCCATTTATTTTTATTTTCTCCCTGGCATTTTATATTCTCCCTGGCTTCACTTGACATTGGCAATATTTTCTTTTTGTTGCATCTTTTCTAAGAACTACATCTGTCGTTCCCACTCTCGCAATATGCTGCAAAAAATGTCTTCTCTTTTTTTCATGTAAGAATTTTAGAAAACATTAGGAATTTATTTATTAATTGATTTTATTTATTTGAAAATAAAATTTATTCTTTTAAAAAAAAAAAGACTCAAGAGTGCATTTGGAGACACAGAGAAAATATTTAGCGACCCCTAGTGTTCATAGCAAATGTATAACATAAACTTTTAATTGTATATTAAATATATTTAATTTTTACATGTTTATATATAAACATAGTAACTCCTAAGTGAAAAGCAGCTCTGACACCTTAATCAGATTAAACCAACAGCTAAACCCAAACCAACTGTGAGAGTGAATCCTCAGAACTTCATCTACACTGGAGACACCATCACTCTGAGCTGTGATCTGCAGGAGACGACTGGATGGGAGTTTTTCTATTATAATCTGCAGTTACAGCTTATGAACAGTGAACCAGCAAACTCAATTAAAGTGACAGTCAATAATGCAGGAGAAACAGTGTCGTGCACTCACAAGAAACTACAACAACTACTACTACAACTTGTTAAAATTATGTGATGAATTGAACTTTAAAATGTTGTACAGGATTTAAAATAACAAAAATGTAATTGTTATTGCACTTCCATGTTATTCTATCTTCTTCTTTTAGCTTCTCCCATTAGGGTCACCATCCATATCCATACCCCCCTGTCCTCTACATCTGCCTCTTTCGACCCAACTACCTGCATGTCTTCCCTCACCACATACATAAACCTCCTCCTTGGTCTTTCTCTTTGTCTCCTACCTTGTGGCTCCATCCTCAGCATTTTCCTACCGAAAAACCCCATGTCCCTCCTCTGCACATGTCCAAACCATCTCAAACTTGCCTCCCTCACCTTCTCTCCCAAACCTCCAGCTCCACCTCCTGTCTTTTACTCAATGCCACTGTCTCCAGAGGTGGGAAGTAACGGAGTACAAATACTTCATTACTGTACTTAAGTAGATTTTTCTGGTATCAGTATTTTACTCCACTATTTATTTTTCAGAAGACATTTTACTTTTACTCATTACATTTTTACACAAACATCTGTACTTTTTACTTTTTACATTTTCAACACAGGCTCGTTACTTTAGTTTTACTCCATTGATTTGGTGAAAAATCAAATATTTATTTTCACTCCGCACCGATTTCAGCCGAACAACCGATTTCCTGTTACTACGCGTCTTTTCAACCCACTGGTGTATAAAGTCCTGACCCTCACTCTTTACGAAGATAAGAATCAGCAGGCAGAAGGCAGTAAGAAGTTTGGGGTTAATGTGGATGAGACAGAGGGAGTCAGTGATTAAACCTGAGTGAGAACAGACACATTCATGATCATCATCATCTTTTCTCTGCTTGTGTTCAATATGTGGATCTTCAGCCTGGATACATTCATTAGGTAACAACATTTTCAATTCGTTTTGTGTATATATATATATATATTAGGCTGTCAAAATTAAAATTATTGTAAACAGCACTAGATCTTATTAACGCAACATCAATTCGGCGCGCATTTTTGTTTTTACCATTTTTATTAAAAAAAAATTCAATACATAATAAATAAATAAATAAACAAATAAATAAACAAATAAATAAATATAAAAGAGGCGAAATTAAAACCTCCAGCAAAACATACACTTATTCACGACGTCCCTTCTTTACTTAGATATAAAAGAAATTAATAAATAAACTCCACCAAAAAATCATTTGAATCAGTAAACTTTTGTTTTATTTATGCGGCAAGTCTCAAATCAAACAGCAAATCCGCCATGTTTTACACAATTTACCCTCTGGGTGGCGTTTTGTGGGTTTTTCCCTCATAACGGCAACACAAACTTAAATTACTGTCTTAATTGATTGTACAGATAAAAACAATACATCATTCAAATCTGTAAAATGTCTATGATTATATATATATAAAAGCTTCTTGACTTGACAATGTGCAGTTTCTCCGGTATCACCTCATTAACTGTCTGTGTGAAAACATAGCAAAGGCTCTTGATATCAACACATTAACAGTGTCTCTGCACTGTTATAGGGTTTATATTTAATCACTGTACATATGCTTACATATACATCACATGCTGTACATATGCTACATGTTTATCTGCACTCTTGCTACTTTTTGCACTTCTGGTAGATATCTATCTATCTATCTATCTATCTATCTATCTATCTATCTATCTATCTATCTATCAAATATTTATATGATGTGAGATCCAGTTAACAGCTAAAACAGGTAGAAGTAATAACTACTTTTTACTTAAGTACATGTCCCGAGTATTTTAAAACATAAGTATCTGTACTTCTACTTAAATAATGGATGTGTGTACTTTTGCCACCTCTGACTGTCTCTAAACCATACAACATCTCAGGTTTCACCACAGTCCTATAAACTTTCCCTTTCACTCTCGCAGATACTCTTCTATCACAAATCACTCCTGTTATCACTCTTCTCCACCCACTCCACCCTGCCTGCACTCTTTTCTTCAGTTCTTTAACACACTCTTTATTACTTTGCACTGTTGACCCCAGGTACCTGAATCCCTCCACTTTCACCACCTCTTCTCCCTGCAACCGCACCACTCCACTGCCCTCTCTCTCATTCACACACATGTACTCTGTTTTACTCCTACTGACTTTTCCTCCAGCATGTACCTCCACCTCTCCAGGATCTTCTCCACCTGCTCCCTACTCTCACCACAAATCACAATATCATCTGCAAAAATCATGGTCCATAAAGACTCCTGTCAGACCACACCTGTCAACCTGTCCATCACCACTGCAAACAGGAAAGGGCTCAGAGCCGATCATTGATGCAGTCCAGTCTCCTCCTTGAACCAGTCTGTTGTTCCTACTGCAAACTTTACTGCTCTCACACTGTCCTTGTTTCCTGTTCTCACTTTCAGTATTGCAGCTATAAACAGTTATTGTTTAGGCCTCTCTTTTCCTTCTCTCTACATTAACAGGAAAAGCTGTGGAAGTTACAAACATACTGGAAACTCATGTTCTTGCAGGTTCATGTGAATAAGTTGTTAATACAAAATCAATAATGTGCAATATAATGTGGTTTAAAACATCTGTGCAATCAGACTTAAGAATTAAATAGTGCTGTAGATTAACTGTAACTGTTTTTTCAGTAAATTAATGATTTGTTTTTTTGCTCCCGAGTAGAAAAGACCAGTGTGGGTGATGATACTGTTTACTCAGAACTTCATCAGAACATGAAGGTAAAACTCATCATATATTATGTAGGACAAGCAGTTTCAAAAACATTCAAATGATAATATTTACATATCCGCATACACAAAATCACACTTCTCAAATTCTATGATGGTCTCATGGTACACAACTTTTTCTCATCTCATTCTACTTGGTAAATTATGTCATAGTAAATGATAAACATGCAAAATACTAACAAGATAAATAATCTACTGATTTGCTGCTGTAATCTGTAATATTGTACCATCATTAATCCATGTGTCAATGTTTAGTTTGTTAAAAACACTTCTGAAGTAAATAAATTAGCGCTGCTTCACACGTCAATAAAAATATGCAATAATGAAATAGATTATTTAATTTAAATAAGGAGGTAAATAAATTATCACAATAAATAAACAAAGAACAATACATTATCTAATTTATTCTCAGGTTTTATCTTTAAAAAGTTTAGATAATAATTTGACATTTTTTTTGAAAACTTTAACTGTTTTCTTTCACAATCCGGGCTTCAGGCTGACAGGACTGTACCAACAGAGAAGATAATGGGGGGGTGAACAAAATTAATTCAACAAATATAAATACATTTCTCTTTTTTATTCCGTTTGGGAACATTTAGGTGTGTAGAAACTTTTGTCAATGTTCAGTGTGAGCTGACTGAAAGAGAATCAGATGTCCTTTTTAGAATCTTTGAATTAAAAAATATATATCTATACAGTGAGGAAAATAAGTATTTGAACACGCTGCTATTTTGCAAGTTCTCCCACTTAGAAATCATGGAGGGGTCTGAAATTGTCATCGTAGGTGCATGTCCACTGTTAGAGACATAATCTAAAAAAAAAAATCCAGAAATAACAAAATATGATTTTTAAACTATTTATTTGTATGATACAGCTGCAAATAAGTATTTGAACACCTGTCTATCAGCTAGAATCCTGACCCTCAAAGACCTGTTAGTCTGCCTTTAAAATGTCCACGTCCACTACATTTATTATCCTAAATTAGATGCACCTGTTTGAGGTCGTTAGCTGCATAAAGACACCTGTCCACCCCATACAATCAGTAAGAGTCCAACTACTAACATGGCCAAGACCAAAGAGCTGTCCAAGGACACCAGAGACAAAATTGTACACCTCCACAAGGCTGAAGAGGGCTACAGGGAAATTTCCAAACAGCTTGGTGAAAAAAGGTCTACTGTTGGAGCAATCATTAGAAAATGGAAGAAGCTAAACATGACTGTCAATCTCCCTTTTACTGGGGCTCCATACAAGATCTCACCTTGTGGGGTCTCAATGATCCCAAGGAAGATGAGAAATCAGCCCAGAACTACAGGGGAGGAGCTGGTCAATGACCTGAAAAGAGCTGGGACCACCGTTTTCAAGGTTACTGTTGGTAATACACTAAGACGTCATGGTTTGAAATCATGCATGGCACGGAAGGTTCCCCTGCTTAAACCAGCACATGTCCAGGCATGTCTTAAGTTTGCCAATGACCATTTGGATGATCCAGAGGAGTCATGTGAGAAAGTCATGTGGTCATATGAGACTTATGAACTTTTGGGTCATAATTCCACTAAAAGTGTTTGGAGGAAGAAGAATGATCAGAACACCATCCCTATTGTGAAGCATGGGGGTGGTAGCATCATGCTTTGGGGGTGTTTTTCTGCACATGGGACAGGGCGACTGCACTGTATTAAGGAGAGGATGACCATGTATTGCGAGATTTTGGGGAACAATTTCCTTCCCTCAGTTAAAACATTGAAGATGGGTCGAGGCTGGGTCTTCCAACATGACAATGACCTGAAGCACACAGCCAGGATAACCAAGGAGTGGCTCTGTAAGAAGCATATCAAGGTTCTGGCGTGGCCTAGTCAGTCTCCAGACCTAAACCCAATAGAGAATCTTTGGAGGGAGCTCAAACTCCGTGTTTCTCAGCAACAGGCCAGAAACCTGACTGATCTAGAGAAGATCTGTGTGGAGGAGTGGGCCAAAATCCCTCCTGCAGTGTGTGCAAACCTGGTGAAAAACTACAGGAAACGTTTGACCTCTGTAATTGCAAACAAAGGCTACTGTACCAAATATTAACATTGACTTTCTCAGGTGTTCAAATACGTATTTGCAGCTGTATCATACAAATAAATAGTTAAAAAATCATACATTGTGATGTCTGGATATTTTTTTATTTATTATGACTCTCACAGTGGACATGCACCTATGATGACAATTTCAGACCCCTCCATGATTTCTAAGTGGGAGAACTTGCAAAATAGCAGGGTGTTCAAATACTTATTTTCCTCACTGTATATTAAATATGGGGGAGGTCAAAATAATACTTGTAGTTACCACTAGAGGGCAACACAGACTTAGTACAGTGGCACCTCGACATACGAGTTTAATTCGTTCCGTAACCTTGCTCGTATGTCAAATTGCTCGTATTTCAAAGCAAATTTCCCCATTGAAATGAATTTAAATGCCATTAATCCGTTCCAGCCCCCAAAATGCGACCCCAGTTGTTTTTGTTAGGTTTTTTTGAATAAAAAAAATGTATTTATAAATGACAAATATTGTATAAAAACATAATAAAAGAGAATGTAAATATATAATAAGGTTTTATTCAGTTTATTTTCTATTCGGGGGGGGGAGGGGGGTTAGAGGTGATAAGCAGAGGCAGAGGAAAAACTCGTTTTTTACTAATCACTCCTGCACACTACGTATCCCTAAACATTAAATGTTTTACTTTTTCTTCTTTGCTTATTGTTACTTATCCGCTTGAACTTTTCCCGGCGGCAGCGTCATGCTCGTGGAATGATGAGAAGGACAACATTAGCCGATGCATAACCACTTTACTTGTTTTTATGAAGATAGATTCGCAGGGTTACAGTATAATATAAACTCCCAGGTGGATAAACTTGGATTAACCGACCGCACTGCAGAACACAAATCATATAAATCGCACACAGGAAAAACATCCAGCCCGCACACTTCTTTCCCGCACTACACTACCCATAATAAGAGATAAGATAAACCTTTATTCGTCCCACAGTGGGGAAATTTCTAATTGCATTTTACTTTGGACTTCGAAACCCAGAGATAGTAGCCTTAAAAAAACAGCTCTCATTTTCCCTCTAATGCAACACTATCTTGATTTTCGTTACAATCTTCGCTTTCTGGCTTTAATTCGGCATCTTGCAGCGGCGTCTCGAGCTCGTATCTCAAGTTTTTGCTCGCGTATCAAAGCAAAAAATCGACCGAGTGACCGCTCGTATCTTAAAAACTCGTATGTTAGGACACTCGTATGTCGAGGTACCACTGTATTTACTTTTCAACCGCTGCCTATATATCTGTACCTTTTATATATTTTTATAGTATTTATTAGCAGTGTTGGGCAACGTTACTTTTAAAAGTAATGCATTACAATATTGAGTTACTCCCCAAAAAAGTAACTAATTACATTAGTTAGTTACTTTTTATGGAAAGTAATGCGTTATATTACTTTTGCGTTACTTGTATCTCTTTCACGCCTTACAGGTGTAACAGGTGTAATATAGATCATTGCCACTGCTTTTCAATCTGCCTTCGCCGTCAGGAATGTAACTATCATTCGTGTATATAAGGTTGAGGGTGTGGGCTGCACACCGGTGATGTGGAGGGAGAACATACCTTTCACTGTCATCACATAAAACATCGTGCAATTCCATAAATATGATCTCGTCCTCATCTACATCATTCTCTGCTTCATCATCAGCTTGAAACATTCTGAACGCTTTTACAAAGCTGTGCTTTGCATGCAGATGTTTTTTTTTTTTTTTAAAGTGGTATTTTTTGCAGTTGACTTTGTGTTGATTTTCACCAACACATAATCTACACATTACCATTATTCCTTTCTCCTTTTCCTCCACTATTTCAAAATAACTGTGACTACATTCATTTTAATTCTGTATTTATTTTTTTATGCAAAATAATTTAACTGAAAAGTAACTCGCATTACTTAAAAAAAAAAAGTAACTCAGATATTAATGTGTAAATTTATAAAGTAACACACTACTTTACTCGTTACTCCAGAAAAGTTGTATTATTCGCAACGCACATTACTTGTAATGCGTTACCCCCAACACTGTTTATAAGTATTTATCTACTCAGATATAATATGTATTTTCCAGCTAAAATATATATTTCTATCAATAACATCTAATGTGTTGGGTTTAACTTTTGTCACATGTTCTATTTTTGAATGTGAGTTTTGGTAATAAACAGAAAAAGGAAGTGCAAGACTGTGCTAAAGACTAGTTTTAAGTATCTCAAATGCAGGTGCAGGTAAAATCAGTTTAATTATCCTGAGCTTGGTGAATTCTGCGTAACTGAGTTCTCCTGAATGACTGCTCTCAAAGTGCTGACAGAGTGGAGTTTTAGTCCATATTAATTTAGTTGACTATTTTGTGCATATTTCTGTGCTTGTATGAGCCTCGTTTTAGTTACATGAAATGTTGTGGGGTTTAAATATGCAGGTCACCATGTTGGGATTAAACGCACTCCAACAGCAGACACTTTTATTTCCCACATGTCAGATGGTATTTTGCAGAAGCACAACTCAACCCTCAGACAATCCATCAAC
This sequence comes from Silurus asotus, assembly GCA_024362625.1. NCBI lineage: Eukaryota > Metazoa > Chordata > Actinopteri > Siluriformes > Siluridae > Silurus > Silurus asotus. Next base: position 176,161 of record MU544244.1, read on the forward strand.
ATTTCCTTTTAAACAATGTTTTTAAAGAATATGTTCACACATTTTTTTTTAAGTTTCACATTAGCAGCATGTAGGCTTTATAACACACATGGTAACTTTCACCTCCAGAGGAGGTTTGCAGGCTTTATCTAAACAAATTTAGTTAGAATAGTGAGGATGTTTATAAAATGTGAAGCAAACAGCATGACATTAAAATAACAAATTAGTATTATTATAAAATCCACACAAAGCCCTAAAAATAAGCAATAATGAAATAATTTGACAGTAAATGCATCGTCTTTTTTTTTATTTTTATGAACTTTGTTCACTCCTCTACTACTGCATTCTCAATTCTGTCTTCATCAGTGTGAGCTGTTAAAGAAATGTACAATGGCATCAGTTTAAATTCAATATGTATTCCAGGTGTTTATGGCAGAAAATCAACTAAACTGCATTTAATCTTCTCCTAAACACAGTTTAAAGGTTTTTGTTGTAATGAAAGTAGTTACAGAAGTACTGAAAGAGTTCTTACCTTGAGTTCTGTAACATTTGACCAGCAGAATGATGGTGATCAGCAGATATGGAGATGCCGTCACTACACTACTGATCAGCATGAGCACTGAGAATGGAGCTTCTACATGTGATGGACCTGATACAGAATACAATAATAATTATAATATCACTTTATTCATGCTGAACTGAAGATGTTTAGCTCAAACTGCAGTCAAATAAAAATGTAAAAACAAAATATATATTATATAAACTCAACAATATAAAAATTAATTATCTGGAGATACTGAGTTTAACACCTTAAGTCACAGTTGTAATGAATATATAAATGATTTCTCACGTCTGACTGAGATCCAGCTTCTCGGTGACTCTCCTCTCTCTGGGTGTTTACAGTGGTAGAAACCTTCATCTGACTTTGAGAGTTTATGGATGATCATCTCTCCTGTAGTCTGGTTCTGGACGACTGATCCATCTTTATAGAAATCAGCTCGGAGGTTTGAGGGATTTGTGTTACGATATAAACAGTGTAGAGTCAGAGGATGTCCCTCAGTCACAGGATGGACTGAACTCTCCAGGATCACATCACCATCTAGAACAGATAAAGAGACATTTACATTGTAAAACAATTCTAGCTAGAAAGTATAAACACTACAAGGTGTGTGTGTTATAAATAAAACAGAGTATAAATAAAAGTCAACTTATTTATTTAGCAATATTTTTAGGTATAGGTTTAACCTATAGGATAAGTTGATAAATTTCTTTCATTAAGAAAATTGATCTGTATACAAAATAACTTTGAGCATTTTACAGGAGTGTAATACAAGTCTGCAGAAAACTCTAGACACGAGCTCATAAGAAAAAAGAACCTGAATTTTGTGTGCATCCATCAGTACAGATTTCTGATGTCAGATATTATTTTTTATTTATGGCTCATTTATATTTAATGTGGGAAAGGTCAAGATTGTCCGTGTAGTTACCACTAGAGCGCAACAAAATCTTAGGATTTACATTTCAACCGCTGCCTATATATCTTTATCTTTATATATCTTTTTATAGTATTTATAAGTATTTGTCTACTTAGATATATTATGTATTTTCCAGCTAAAATATATATTTATATCAATAATAACTAAAATGTATATTTTGAATGTGAGTTTTGGTAATAAACAGAAGAAGAAAGTGCAAGACTGTGATCAAGACTAGTTTTGAGCATCTCTTATGCAGGTGCACGTAAAAATCAGATAAATTATCCTGAGTTTGGTAAATTCTGTGTAACTGAGTTCTCCTGAATTGCTGCTCTCAAAATGCTGACAGAGTAGAGTTTTAGTCCATATTTATGACTCTAGATACTCATTAGAAAATATTTACCTGAATTTTGTCTTCATCAGTACAGATTTCTGATGTCAGACATTATTTTTATTTATCGCCCATTTACTGATTCTACAAAATTTCACAGAAAAAGAAATCTGATACCACAAAGTACTACAAAGTGATGGATGTCTAGTGTATGTTCTCATACTAATAAACTGATACATTTTAAAGTATTTTTTAATGAATAATGACCAAAGCAGGTTTTCCCACGAGACAGATAACCACATATAACTCATGCTATTTAAACATTTTGCTTAATATAGGTTGTGGGGGCAGATGTCCTGATCACACAACACAGTATATCTGATTGTGGCCAGTGAAAATTAACACAAACTGCTGTGAATTGCTGCATACAAGGACATTTTAAACTATTTCTAGGAATATTTCCCAAACAGTTGTTTATGTTTTTCATAATAGTCCTTCCAGTTAGAAATGTTTGGTGTTCTGAATATTCTGTAATGAAACATTTCTCTTTCTCTTTAACAGTAAACACACTACATGAAGACTCACCATGAACTGTGATGTTGACAGGATTACTGTTTGCTCCAGATTCAGACTCACACCAGTAAACTCCAGTGTAGGATGTGGAGAGGAAGCTGATGTTACATGTAGATCCTGTAACTGATCCCCACTGTGAACAATCTAACACTCCTTCACTGTCTGTGTATCGTCTCACTGTCCATCCAGTAGAGTTACTCTGGTCCTCACAGCTCAGTGAGAGAGAGTCACGAGTAAAGTGTTGAGTTCTGCTGAGACTGATGATCAGAGACACTGGAGGAGATTCACCTTAAACACAGAAAACAGCCAATTCCAACAGTTTCCTCATTGTAAAGTAAATCACATCAGCACATGCTGTTATACATGATATAGTGTCATTATGAACCAGTTCCTGAGTCCTGTATGATACACAGAAATGCTATATTTCATTCTGATGAGTCGTGGAGACATCAGAACATACAGAGAACACAATGAAAATTGATATAATTAGTTTCTACCAGGGATTAAGGCTATTATGCTACCTTCTATTTATTTATAACTAAATGTTGCATTTATACGCATTTATCTTTCCATCATCATGCAATGTTTGCATTGCGATTTCCCTCACCAGAGATCCATAGAGGCTGTGGATTGCTGTACAGTGTGTGACTGACTGGTTCTCCTCTCTCTCCTCTACACACATAAACTCCTGTGTGATGAAGAGCAGAAGGACTGAAAGTATAGTTGCATCCAGATCCTCTGCTGTTGTTTGAGAGAAGCTCCACATACATGACATAGTCAGTATTTTTTATTTGATTTACACCGTCTCTGTAGGAAACAACTGTGTACCAGCTGAATGTCCAGTCTGTAGAGGAGTCTGTAACCTCACAGCTTAGAGTCACTGAGTCCCCTTCAGTCAGCCAGTTCTGTGGAGATACACTCAGTACTGCCTGTAGTCTCTCTGTTACATGGAAAGTTCAGAACATTTAGAGACTTATTTAATAAACAGTAATACATTTTTTTACAGGTCTCAAAAAATAAAACCCACACTCACCTGATACAGTCAGTGTAACAGCATCACTGAGGTGTGAGGAACGTGAGCCTCCACTCTCTCTTCCTTTACAGGTGTATTTACCTGTGTGTGTCACTCTAACAAAACGAATCCTGTAGATCTGTACACTACTGACAGGACTGAGTGAAGCATCTTTATACCAGCTGTACTGCCACCTAGATACACTTTCATCCTGTATCTCACATCTCAGAGTGACAGTGTCTCCACTGAACACCTGTTTATCAGGATTTATAGATGCCACTGGTTTGGGTTTCACTGTAAGAAATAACAGAGCATCTAAAATGTCATGATGAATGTCATAAGCATAAAATTATGGTTAATTAACAAATAAGTTTCATTAACTTTATTCACTTATTTGCACATGCATAGTTTTGATTTAACTGTATTCATAAATATTTGGCATCAGGTGTGATTATTAATAAAAAACATTATTTTACCAACCTCTGTCTAACAGACAAACTATAAAATGAGTACTAGTTACAAACGATAGCTAGTGGTACAATAATTATATTGTGTTTATTCAAAAATATGTAAACATGTTCTAAATATTTGCAAATATTTCCATATACAGTGTTTGTTACTACATTGTATTATATTCACACATACAGTATTCTACACAATAAGTAGCTATTCTCTAATTGCAAATTTCCATATGTTTAAAAAAAAACACACTCACCTGATACAGTCAGTGTAACAGCATCACTGAGGTGTGAGGAACGTGAGCCTCCACTCTCTCTTCCTTTACAGGTGTATTTACCTGTGTGTGTCACTTCAACACTACTGATTGTGTACATCTGTACACTACTTACAGGACTGTGTGAAGCATCTTTATACCAGCTGTACTGCCACCTAGATACACTTTCATCCTGTATCTCACATCTCAGAGTGACAGTGTCTCCACTAAACACTTGTTTATCAGGATTTATAGATGCCACTGGTTTGGGTTTCACTGTTGGAAATAACAGAGCATCAAAAATGTCATGATGAATTTTGTTTTATGTGCATAAAGTTATGATTGATAAACAGGGAATACAAAAGTGTTAAATGATATCAAATAATTGTCAGCAAGTGTGAGTTGTTGGAAAAAAAAAACAAAAAACAGATTTTATAATCTCTGTGTAAAATACATTATTATTTACAAATATCATACTGTTTGTTTCTCACACGTTAAAGACATTTTCTTTCAAGTATACTGTATATGAGTTGGTATGGAAAATGTTTTGGGACTAGTTTTGTGACATGCCAAGAGATGGCAGCACACACAGTCACAGGAGCATCAACCTGTATACAGTAAGTGTGCCAAAAAACATTGTTCTGTGTACACTGGGAGGTGAAGCTTGTGCTATTCTGACCATGTGTGTTATCGTGTCTGCGATTTTATCATGGACAGCAAGTTAGAAACAAAATGAAATTCTACATAAAACTGGGCAATTCTGCCACAGAGATTATTGACATTGACATTATCTGCCAAGTTTACAGTAATTCTGTAATGAGTCGTTCAGGGTGTTTTGCATGCCACGTGCACTTCAAGAGTTCAAGAACATCTCTCGAAGTTGACAAAAGATCAGGCAGACGTTCATAGAGCTCAACCCCCAAAAATAGCAAAACCATTCAGTAACTTGTGCATAATGATCATCAGAGAACAATAGACAACATTGCTTCTATTGTCAGTGTTTCAGCCCCAGGCTGCTAATCCAGGAGCAGGAGGAAGACAGGGTCCAAGTCTGCAAAGAATTCAGTCAGCATGCTGTGGACAACCCGTCTATCATGTTGAAGTTCAGTACCAGTGAAGAATTAAAGCAACTGTCGTCATGGTGAAAGAGCCCAACATCTCAAAAACTGCAAAAGGTGAGGCAGGTCTGCAGCTCGACCAAGTGCAGGTACTGTCAGGTTCAAGAGCGGATTTCAAACCTGGGTCACTAAAGCAAGTAGCAGACACTCTAGTAGTCTGCCATGTTGAGGCATTGGAACCCAACTGCAGAGACATGCTTGAGATGTGCAATAGCATAATTTCTTTTAATAAAAACAATGTCAAACAAACAAGCTCGAAAAAAGAACCAAAATGAACACAGGCAGAGTGGGTTGTCAATATAAATTAAATTAAAAAAGACCTTTTCAAATTTAACTGTGTCAAAACAGAACAAAGGAAAGCATATGAACAGGGAAACTTGGGAAGACAGGAGGTACCAGGAAACTCGAGAAGACCAAAGGCTTGGGAAAACTCAGTGGAGCAGGTAAAGCCAGGAGACTCGGGAAGACAGGAGAAGGCAGGAGACAAGGAAAAACAGAAGACTTGAAAAAACAGGAGAAGCCAGGGGAAAAAAAAAAACTAGGGAAAACAGAAGACCCAGGAAGACAAAAAGATTTGGGAAAACTCAAGAAAACAGGAGATTTTTGAAAAAAATCTAATAACCATAAATAGCAAGACTCTCACCAATCTGACAACAAACAAACCCACACAGATCCAGATTCAAATAGAACACAAATATAAGGGCAACACAAATAGCAAGAACAATATAGTAACAAATATAAAGAGAAATAGAAAAAGATATAGAAAAACCAACAAGGATAAATATACCACGACAAAAATATTAACCAACAAGGACCAAGGCAAAAGGGGTAACTTAAATACACATCACTAACAATTAAAAGGTGGGAGACATTCAACAGTTAGGGGATAGGTTGTTGGCGATAAAAGGCCCAGTGGCAGCATCTGGTGGCCAAAGCAAAAATAAACAACCCCTAAAATGTCCAGACCCTGACATGTTCATCATCTCTTTCAATAGCCGTGCCATTGTGCATCCAGAATCTGTCCCCAGGGGCCAGACCCTCAAGAGTGAGTTTACTGCCAGGATATTAAGGCATCTGCAGGAGGACATTTCGTGAAAGAGACCAGATCTGTGGCATGCAGGTCTCAAAACTTTTTGATACCACCTCATATTACACAGTAAGAGGCTATACCTAAATGTCTAATTGCGAATTGTATATTGTCTCCCAAAATCCTGACACACTCACCTGATACAGTCAGTGTAACAGCATCACTGAGGTGTGAGGAACGTGAGCCTCCACTCTCTCTTCCTTTACAGGTGTATTTACCTGTGTGTGTCACTTCAACACTACTGATTCTGTACATCTGTACACTACTGACAGGACTGAGTGAAGCATCTTTATACCAGCTGTACTGCCACCTAGATACACTTTCATCCTGTATCTCACATCTCAGAGTGACAGTGTCTCCACTGAACACCTGTTTATCAGGATTTATAGATGCCACTGGTTTGGGTCTTTCTGTATGTAAGAATATTGCATTTAATTGTTTTATCGTATCAGTGGACAATGATGATATATATATAAATTAATTTTTATATTGGAATATTGGAAAGGGTCATAACATACCACTTCCTGTAATATGCACATATTCACTCCATTCTGTGTGGTAATAGTAGTAGTTGTCACTGTAGTCATCATCATAGTAATTTTTCCTGCGTGCGCTACACCAGTACACTGTTTGTTCTTCATTATCAACTGTCACTGTAAGTGTTTTTGCTTGTACAATATACTGAAGCTGCTGCTGGTTAACTGTGTTCCATTGAAACTCCCATCCAGTGGACTGCAGCTCACAACTCAGAGTGACGGTGTCTCCAGTGTAGACGGAGCTCTGAGGATTCACTCTCACAGTCGGTTTGGGTTTAGCTGTTGGTATGAAATGATGAAAGATCAAAAAAACTTTGAAAACAAGATGTTACTATTGTATGGTTTGTTACAACAACTGCTATTTGGTCGTTTTTTTTGTTGTAATAAAATTCTTAATTGGATTAAAGTATAAAACATTTATTGTCTTCTTTTATAATGTTCACTGTGTGTAATTAATCACACTGACTCAGCAGAATTATACTGCAAACACAATATAAAACACAGATAATTCTGAAAACATGACGATTCCTAAAGAAGAAATTCTCGTCTAGTAGACAGCGATGAGAACATCAACATTAAACAAACAGGAACCTGTTTACTGACAGTTACAATCTGAACAGTAATAATAATCACTATTTTAAACAAATGCACAAAAATGAAACAAAGACATCATCAGATTCACCTGATACAGTGAGTGTAACAGCATCACTGGTCTCTGATCTCTGAGAGGAATCCCATAGTCTTCTGCAGGTGTAGTCACCACTGTCAGAGTCTCCAACAGACTGGATTCTGATCTCCTGTTTTGTGCTGTCTGTAGATTTGTTATTACTTTTATACCAGCCGTATTCCCACTCAGAGCCTCCGCCCTGTATTTCACATCTGAGAGTAACACGCTCTCCAATGAACACGTGTGTATCAGGCTTTATGGACACCACAGCTTTACCATTCCCTATAAAACATTCTGTTGTTAATAAACTGTATATAAAGTCATTCCCAAGTGTACATTCATATATTTTTAGACTGAGTATAAACACATGTTTTTGTTATTGTTGATGTTCATATGTGTCTATAATAAACTTCTTCTTAATAAGAAATCAAAGGCATTGTGGAGCATTTTATTTAGTGCTGTTTATGACAGTCGCTCTCATGTACTGCTGTCATTAAATACATGTGCTGTTTAATATTTCATTAATAAAGACATTTAAGCAGAATAAAACTATTTATTCATATCTGAAGTTGTTCATCTATTTCCTACATTATAACACTATTTATCATAACACACAGTGTGGGTGAATTTACCAAGAGCACAAAGTGAATCTACACATCAGATGATACGAGAACAGAAAATGAAAATAACGGAGTAAATGTTACTTCATTTGTTTAAAGTGATAAAAACTGCATTAATAAACTAGGAGCAGAATTTGACACAAACTCCTCAAAACTAATCAAATCTGCTCACAATATAAATAATAAACACGATATAAATCACCTTGAGTCTGGACCACTGGTATAAGTGACATCAACACTAAAAAATAAACAAAAACAAGATGTCAATATAAACAGCACTTTATACACACTGAACCCACACTATTACTTTATATTCAGAAAATCTGAACACCATCTGTAATAAATACCTTATAAAACCTCATAATTATTAATAAACAAAACCTCCTATAACTTATATAAAGGTCACTGTTCTGATAAATAAAATGTCACTTTCTCACTTTACTGCACAGAGAAACCAAATATTATTAATATAGAAATGTGAAAATCTGAAATCATAGACATAAAACCAACAGACCCGTCACTCTAATAATCCAATAATCCTAAACTGAAAT
>MU544244.1:198101-217783 GCA_024362625.1 Silurus asotus
TGGGGTTTGTTCCCTGACTGGGAATCGGACCCTGGCCACAGCGCTGAGAGCGCCGCATCCTAACCACTAGACCACCAGGGGACATATATATATATATATATATATATTTATTTATTTATTTATTTATTTATTTATTTTTTATACCGTAATTCCTGGACTTTAAAGCGCACCCATATATAAGCGAAAATAAAACTGAATTTGACAAAGATTTTTATTTTTAACATAAATAAGATGCACCTGTCTATAAGCCGCAGTCTACATTGAAACTAATGAACTTTACATAGGCTTTAACGAAAGACACTAAATGCAATAGGGGTATTTTGGGAATAGCATGTGACTGCATTCTTTCAGTATTACTGCATGTGTGGAGATCGAGGATTATGTCTTTATGCTCATTTCTAAGTTTCTTTGACTAACCCATAACGCTGTTGGCAAGAAAAATAAAAAAGCACGAGTTTTGGAAACCTGTCTGTGCTTATATGATTTCTGTTGTAACTGGAGTTTTAGTGAGCTCTCCCTTCACCCAGACTCAACGTGTTACAATGGCTTGTAGCTTGATTTTTGTGAGGTACGAGCGGTCCCTCATCGATTTTTTTGCTTTGTTACACGAGCAAAAAATTGAGATACAAGCTCTAGACGCCGCTGCTAGATGGCGAAGCGTAGCCAGAAAGCGAAGATTGTAAAGAAAATTAAGATAAACAAAGAAGAAAAAGTAAAAATTTTAAAGTTTAGGGATACGTAGTGTAGAGGAGCGCCTCCGCTTATCGCCTCTACCCCCCCTCCACGCACACACACACACACACACACACACACACACACACACACACACACACACACATACACACACACCCCGGACGTTTTCGTTAGCTCAAGTCGTCTATTCTCTATGGACAATACACTGAATAAAACCTCATTATATCTTTAAACACTCTTTCTATTATGTTCTTATACAAGATTTGTTATTTAGAAATGTATTTTCTAATTTATTTTCCAAACTGATTTGATGTGCGAGCAAATTAGGATATGAGCTCGTCCACGGAACGAATTAAACTTGTAGCTTAAGGTACCACTGTATTTCTCTGGGGAGTTTATATTTTGTCATCGTCGTGGCCACTGGTGGAAGTTTTTTCTCCCGATGCTGTGCAGCTCAGAACACAGATGAGGTGCGTTTTTTCGTTTCCGGTCGGAAATTTCATTGGTCTAATGTTATGTCGCTCAGTTTTTTGGCTTGAAATTTGTGAAAACGGAAAAAAACCCAGGAAAAATCCATATATTAGCTGCTTTGTTGTTTAAACCGCGGGGTTCACAACGTGGGAAAAAAGTAGCGGCTTATAATCCGTAATTGTTTTTAAAGTCTTATATTTATTTCTCTGATACTATTTAAAAACAGTTAATTGTCCTCACCAGAGATCCATAAAGGCTGTGGATTGCTGTACAGTATGTAACTGACTGGTTCTCCTCTCTCTCCTCTACACACATAAACTCCTGTGTGATGAAGAGCAGAAGGACTGAGAGTGTAGTTGCCTCCAGATCCTCTGCTGCTGTCTGAGAGAAGCTCCACATACATGATAAAGCCATGAGTATTTTGTGTTGCAGTTACACCGTCTCTGTAGGGAACAACTGTGTACCAGCTGAATGTCCAGTCTGTAGAGGAGTCTGTAACCTCACAGCTTAGAGTCACTGAGTCTCCTTCAGTCAGCCAGTTCTGTGGAGATACATTCAGTACTGGATGTGGTCTCCCTCCTGCACAGATATCAAGCAGACTTTTTGAATAAACAGTGATAGAAAATATCTTGAATGTATAATTGTGTCTAATGTGTCAACAATCCAAACTCACAGCCACATCTTACAGTGTAACAGCATCACTGAAGCTTAAGGATTTAATACTTAAACAGTTTAATAGTAAAAAGTTGAAAACTTCAACACCACTGATTCTGTACACGTGTACACTACTGACAGGAGTGAAGTGTCTTTATATCAGTTACACACACTTTCATTAATAAAACTTTAAAGCTATAAAGATAAATCTTATTAATGTTTGTTACAAAATGCTGATACAAAACTTCACCATAACAACTGCATGTTTTTTGTTCATTAACGTGCTGCAGTTTCTTTTATGAGGGAAAGATAATGTGAAGGATTCTATATACAGTCCATGTACTGTCTCTGAATGAGAGCATTTTCTCTCTTATTCTGTTTCTATGGAAACAATAACATAAGAATATATGCACTGAGCTGCTGTTATAGAAAATAATAATAATAATAAAATAAGAATTTGATCAGAATCCAGAATTTAAATTATGTGGTTTGTTATTAAAATAATTTCTGAATTTCTCTGTTTCCATACAGACATAAACATGTTTATAAGAGATTATAACTGTGTTCATTAATTTTGAGGTGGTTTATTTATTGATGAATACCTGCTCTTCAAGATTATTTAAAACATTATAGAATTAATGAAATTGCAATAATTATGAAATTTTTGTTATTCAAATACTGTAAAACATTGAATCTGTTAAAAGTTTTGAATTGTTACATACCTTTTACTGTAATCTTAACCGGTTTACTGTACTCTGTGTAGTAGTAGTTGAAGTAGTTTCTTGTGAGTGCACGACACCGGTACTCTGTTTCTCCTGCATTATTGACTGTCAATTTAAATGAGTTTGCTTTTTTTCTGTTCAGAAGCTGAAACCTCTGATTATAATAGAGAAACTCCCATGCAGTCGTCTCCTGCAGCTCACAGCTCAGAGTGATGGTGTCTCCAGTGTAGACGGAGCTCTGAGGACTCACTCTGATAGTCGGTTTGGGTTTAGCTGTTAGTATGAAATGATAAAGGTGTCAGAGCTGATTTTCACATTAGTGATACTATGTTTACATATAAACATGTTAACATAAAATATATTTAATATATGATTAAAGGTTTATATTGTGCAATTGCTACAAATGTTTGATTTTTCACCACTAGGGGTCACTAAATAATTTCGAGGGGTCACCAAGTGCACTTTTTTATTTTGCAATTGATGAATATGATTCAATATTATAAATATTATTTCTTTATTTCATTATTATTACTTATTTCAATCAGGAATCCAAGAAAAGGATCTTATCTTAAAATAAGCAAATTGTTATTATTTGATGTTATTGTTGTGTTTTAGCTGATGTATGTTAATGTTAAATGATTTTAATTTGCTCCAGTTTTTTGTTCATTGGTTAAAAAGCAGAGCCTAAAAAGAAAAGTCTGTCCTTGTGAACACATATACAGTGGGGCAAAAAAGTATTTAGTCAGCCACAAATTGTGTAGATTCTCCCACTTAAAAAGATGAGAGAGGACTGTAATTTATCATAGGTACACTTCAACTATGAGAGACAAAATAGTCTTCCTGACAGTGTTCGGGGCTCAGACACACTCACCCAGTTTAAGTGTAGATTAAAAACATATCTTTTTAGCAAAGCCTACACATAACACACATCACAGCTCCAGAACATCTGATCACATGCACATTATCAACTTGTGCTGTTAATATCATGAACAGCAGCTACGCTAATTTCTCTCCACTGCTTCTCTTTCTCTCCCCATCCCGAGGCATCCTGAGGTTTGGCCAGCTCCAGTCACATCCCACCTCGTGATGATTACGGACCTTTGAAGAAATAGATGCCGAACTCACAAACATCCCGAACCATCGAGATACGTACCAGTGCCATTTGGATCCTGCTACATGTGTGGAGTTTTGACATTGGACCTTCTGGAGTGTTTAAAGGCTTTGGCATGGAGAAGCTGATGCTGGATCTGTGATGATCACAAATGCTAAGCTTATAAAACCATATAGACTGTATAAGACTGCAGAAAGAACATCACTTATAATCTTATACCCCAGTGCTCTTGTTAGTTCTCACTCTCCAGTGTTCTGTATTGTTGAAAGATTTATGATCAAACTCTTGATGTCACCCAAATGAGGATGGGTTCCCCTTTTGAGTCTGGTTCCTCTCAAGGTTTCTTCCTCATAACATCTAAGGGAGTTTTTCCTTGCCACGGCTGCTCATCAGGGACAAATTCACACCATTCACCTTAATTGTTGATTTGTGTAAAGCTGCTTTGAGACAATGTCTGTTGTAAAAAGCGCTATACAAATAAACTTGACTTGACTTGACGTGACAAAATGAGTAAAAAAATCCAGAAAATCACTGTCTGATTTTTAAAGAATTTATTTGCAAATTATGGAGAAAAACATGTATTTGGTCACCCACAAAAAAAAGCAAGATTTCTGTCTCTCACAGACCTGTAACTTTTTTAAGAGGCTCCTCTGTCCTCCACTTGTTTTCTGTATTAATGGCACCTGTTTAAACTCGTTATCAGTATAAAAGTCACCTGTCCACAACCTCATACAGTCAGACTCCAAACTCCACTATGGCCAAGACCAAAGAGATGTCAAAGAACACCAGATACAAAATTGTACCCTGCACCAGGCTGGGAAGACTGAATCTGCAATAGGTAAGCAGCTTGGTGGAAAGAAATCTACTGTAGGAGCAATTATTAAAAAATGTAAGACATACTAGACCACTAATAATCTCCCTTGATCTGGGGCTCCACACAAGATCTCACCCCGTGGGCAAAAATCCCAAAACCACACAGCGGGATGTAGTAAATGACCTGCAGAGAGCTGGGACCAAATTAACAAGGGCTACCATCTGTAACACACTATGCAGCCAGGGACTCAAATCCTGCAGTACCAGACGTGTCCCCCTGCTTAAGCCAGTACATGTCCGTGCCCGTCTGAAGTTCACTAGAAAGCATTTGGATGATCCAGAAGAGGATTGGAAGAATGTCATATGGTCAGATGAAACCAAAATAGAATTTCTTTGATAAAAACTCAACTTGTTGTGTTTGGAGGAGAAAGAATACTGAGTTGCATCCAAATAACACCATACCTTCTGGTAGGCATGGGGTTGGAAACATCATGCTTTGGGGCTGTTTTTCTGCCAAGGGACCAGGACAACTGTTACATGTAAAGTAAAGAATGAATGGGGCTGTGTATCGTGAGATTTTGAGTGAAAACCTCCTTCCATCAGCAAGAACATTGAAGATGAAATGTGGCTAGGTCTTTCAGCATGACAAAGATCATGAGATCAAAGATCCCAAACACATCAGCTGGGCAACGAAGAAGTGGCTTCGTAAGAAGCATTTCAAGGTCCTGGAGTGGCCTAGCCAGTCTCCAGATCTCAACCCCATAGAATTTTTTTGGAGGGAGTTGAAAATCCGTGTTGCCCATTGACAGCCCCAAAACATCACTGATCTAGAGGAGATCTGAATGGAGGAATGGGCCAAACTACCAGCAACAGTGTGTAAAAACCTTGTGGAGACTTACAGAAAACGTTTCATCTCTGTCATTGCCAACAAAGGATATATAACAAAGTATTGAGGTGAACTTTTGTTATTGATCAAATACTTATTTTCCACCATAATTTGAAAATAAATTATTAAAAAATCAGACAATGTGATTTTCTGGATTTTCTTTTTTATCATTTTGTCTCTCATAGTTAAAGTGATGAAAATTACAGGCCTTTCTCATCTATTTTAGTGGGAGAACTTGCACAATTGGTGGCTGTCTAAATACTTCTTTGTCTGTTATTTGTTCATCAGATATATAAAAAAATAGTTGGAATTCTGTTTTTTTTATTATTTTGTTAATATTTTGGGGAGGGTTTAGTAGTTAAAGTATGTTTCAATGTTAAAATAGGGGTCTCCTGATAAAAAGGCTGGAAACTGCAGTATTTGACTAGTTTGGAATGATGATTTACATTTTGGTTGGTTTGAAGAATTCGCAAGAGCAAACATGTTATTTTGCATGAAACTGGGTAAATCTTCCAGAGACATTTGACATGATTTTGTAAGGTTATTGTAATTTACCATTTAAAATGTTTTGAGTGTCACGTGCGCTTCAAGAGCTAAAGAACATCAGTGGAAGATGACAAGAGACCAGGAAGACCTACAACAACCTTAACTCCTGAAATTGTCAAAACCATTCGTCAACTCTTGCATGATGATTATGGGAGAACAATTCACAACATTGATGCCATTGTCGTTGTGTCATACTGTGGTGTAAAAACACACCTTGCCCTGTTACACATTGTTACAGATGAGGCCACAAATAACAAATACATTTAAACTTATTTTGAGAATATTTAAAACATAAGAGAATTAAAATAAAATATTTGTATTCACACATCCCCTAAACCTGTTTAAAAACAAAAGGAAAAACATGAAATACCTTTTGCTGTAATGTTATATATGATAGGTCACAATTAACATTTGGTACTAAATCCATTTTGTACATTTATTAAACTGTATGAGTTCCAGGACCAGATAAACTATTTATACAGTCTATAACAATGTTGTCTCAATTACAGTTCATCTGTGCGTAACACTCATAACTTATACATATATCTAGATATATAGTATGTGAATCTATGTAAAGATCACCAGCTAATTATCGTTTAATTTTTTAAATTTTAATCACATTAATTAATCATGATACCGTAACTGACAGTATTTATTGTGAATATACAAAATAAAAAGGTACAGAATATAAAGAATAATTAATAAATAAATCACCTTGAGCATGAGCCACTGGTAAAAGTGAAAACAGCACTGAAAAGGGAACAGAAACAGAAAACAGAATGTATATTTAGTCATCATTTCTTGTGTGTTTCCACATGCTGAGGAGAAAAGTATGATATTTCCTTAAAAGTTAGTATCTAGTGATACCTGCTTGAAGAAACCTTATTCCATCATATATTACCATAATTATTACATATTATTATAAGAACACCAGCTGACACCCTGCTCCACCTCCCACCTCTACTTCAAACACTTCAGCATTGTGAAATGTAGAAGTTACATAGTATAACAGATAAGCCACAATTTTATTGATTTTAGCAGCTTTTTAAATGTAAAATTTTTACTGCACCCAGTCTTTAGACAATAAAAACTACTGCAACGTGCAAATAGAAGCGAACTGGAGCAGGATTTTCACTTCCCCAGTCTGAGAGGGAATTTTACTTTTGTTTCCAGGCATTATGTGTCATTTTAAAAAAATTAGTTGAGCTGCACATTTTGCTGAATCTCTTCAAATCTGTTTAAAAATATCAGCCGAGGTAGAGGTAAACGAAAGGTACCTCAGAATATGCTCAAGAAGAGCTGCTAGACTGTAGGATAGATGACATTCTGTTGTTGAATCTTGATTGACTATTATGCAGTTACTCTAAACATTCACTAGACAACAGCCTAGAGCATAAAGCTTATAACATATAGCTCCTTAATTTAAGGAATAGGCAAAAATACAAGAGACTGGTTCATTGTAAATGTATTTGTGTTCCATTTACATAAAAAAAAAAAATCTGGTCACGAGCCACAGCTGTACACCTGTAGGTGTGACCTACATACACAGTTATTTACATTTACATTTGTGGCATTTAGCTGATGCACTTGTCCAGAGCGACGTACAAAGTGCTTCGAGTCTCTAGCAATAAATAAATCTACGCTGGTACACTAGATTACAAACTTATGATAATGATTGTAATAAAATCAACATGCTCACATTAAATTTGTAGTGTAATTGTCAAAAACACATCATAAAATCACTTTCTTTCTTTCGGCTTCTCCCGTTAGGGGTCGCCACAGCGAACCACCCACATGTTTAATTTGGCAAATGTTTTTACACTGGATGCCCTTTCTAACACAACCCTCCACATTTATCTGGGCTTGGGACCGGCACTAAGGTTTGTGCAACCCTAATGGCTGGGGTTGGTTCCCTAACCGGGGATCGAACCCGGGCCGCAGCGGTAAGAACGCCACATCCTAACCACTATACATCAAAAAAATAACTTATGGTGTGTAAATCAATTACCACAGAGAGATTTACGGTTCATTTAGAAAGTATTCAGACCCCTTAACTATTTTTTTTTTCTTCAAAATGTTTCTACACCTTGACTGGAATCTATCTGGAAAGTTTATTAATTGTACATGAGGTTTAAAGGCACACAGCTCTCTATAAAATGCCTCAAAGTTAACTATGCATATCAAAACAAAAACCAGCTATGAGGTAAAAGGAACTGCCTGCATAATTCTCAAATGGAAAAAGTAGGGCACAACCAGCACTCAGTAAAACTGAGCAATCACCTAAAGGATTTTTTCACCTAAAACATTCTCTGGCACGATGAAACCAATATTGAACTGTTTCACCACCATTCTAAATGTTTTGTCTGGAGGAAACCAGGCATGACTCATCCCCTGCCCAATACAACTCCAACAATGAAGCACGGTGATGGCAGCATCATGCTGTGGGGGTGTTTTTCTTCAGCAGGGCCAGGGCAACTGGTCCGGGTTGCGTGAAAGCTGAATAGAGCAAAGTGCAGAGAACTTCTCTCTAAAAACCTAAACAGCTAACTAATGAGTGTTGTATAATGTAAAGCTGTATAATCAAATCCTGTATAATCACTCCTGTTAGCCAAAGGAATCGAAACCTAAAATGGTCACAGATTCACCTCAAATGTTTAGAAAATATGACCTGTGGACAAATATATATATAAATGTTGATATTTGATGCATGATGCAAGGTTTTTTATACAGTATGTGACTCCAACATTCAGCAACTATTTTAGTATAATCTTCTGAAGGGACAATACTATAAAAATAAAACTTGGATATAACTTTGGTTGATTGTTAGTTTTTTCTCAAGGTTTCTTCATTATGTCATCAGGAAGAATTTTCTTGCCACAGTCGCCACCGGCTCACTCATTAGGAACAAACTTACACTTAAAGAACAATCTTATTATGACGATGTCCATTGTTAAAAGCACTACACAAAAAAAAAAATGAAGTGAATTGAAATGAAATTAGATATATTTAGATAGATTAGGTATGAAATCCGGCCCGTGGAGACCTTTTTGTCTACGGAAAAAAAATGACGGAAATTTACATGTATCCTGCCAAGATCCGCCGCCACTTACGTGGACGTTATGTTTTTACCGAATTAAAATAGGGGCGCGCAGTAGTGCGTTATGTTTTCCAACCGATTTTGCAAAACCTTTTCCGCTGCTTACCTTTTCTACTTCTGTTTACAGTCAATGGCTTTCACTTTCAGCCCGGCTTCCACTACTCTTTTCTTTTACTTCATTGTGTGACTGATGAACTTAATTTCCCTGTAGTTACTGCAGGTCTGCACATCTCCCTTATTCTCCCTTACACTCCTTCTCCATTCCTCAGGCATCTTCTCACCTTCCAGAATCTTGTTAGACAATCTGGTTAAAAACTCCACTGCATCTCTCCTAAACATCTCCACGCTTCTACCGGTATGTCATCTGGTCCAACCGACTTTCCATTCTTCATCCTCTTATTCATGCTCTCACTTCCTCCTTACTAATCCTATCCACTTCCTGCTTCACCAACTCCACATCATCAAACCTTCTCTCTTTTTGATTTTCCTCATTCATCAGCTGCTCAAAATACTCCCTCCACCTTCTCAACACACTTTTCTGACTAGTCAACACATTTCCCTCTCCATCCTTTACTGCTCTAACTTGCAGTACATCCTTCCCAGCTCGGTCCCTCTGCCTGACCAATCGGTACAAATCCTTTTCTCCTTCCTTAGTGTCCAACCTCTCATACAGCTCCTCATATGCTGTTTCCTTGGCTTTCACCACATCCCTCTTTACCTGCTGCCGTATCTCCTTGTACTCCTGCCCACTTTCTCCTCACTCTGTCTATCACACTTCTGTTTTGCCAACATTTTTTTCCTTCTGCTCTCCTGCACGTTCTCATTCCACCACCATGTTTCTTTGTCTTCCTTTCTATTTCCAGATGTCACACCAAGTACTTTTCTAGCTGCCTCCCTCATCACTCCTGCAGTAGTTACCACAATTAAGAATTTCATACAAGCTGCATATTGACTATAAAATATATCCATTTTTAATTTCTATATTATTGTCCCTTAAAAACACACTAAAATGGTTGCTGAAATTGTGGTGTACACACTTGTGTGACATAATAATATATATTAGTTGCAGAAAACAAAAAAGTTACACAACAACTTGTGTCTGCTCTCATGCCCTTGTAAAACTGTATAATGTTAAAAACTATAGTCGACAATATTAATGATACTCTCAGTTTGTTAAGGATGCGGTGAGTGGTTTGTATATTAAAAGTATTGTGTTCCTAATTAAGTGACCAGTGAGAGGGTTTCCAACTGACTTTGAAAAAGGTCAGTGATTGTCAGTGGAGCTGAATTATTATTATAATTATAATATATAATATTATATCTCTGTGTGTTTGTGTTGAATCGTCTCTCAAATGTTTGTCTAAGAAAAAGAAAATGAAAGCAAGCAAGAAAGTGAAGCACACTTGTGTGTGGCTTGTTTGAAAGCGGAGCATGCTAAGTCAGTTTTCGATGGAGCCAACTGCGAGCATTGTGCTCAAATGTATCTGCACTCTTTTTTTCTCCCGCTGGGCACTTTTCAAGGAGGGTGCCTTACTCCATGCGGTTCTGGCTCCTCTCTCGCCTACAGGCAGAGCATCGAGCTAGCTCATGGGGTTTGCAGATGGACTTTGCAAATGGTTTAGAGACGGGCTTATTCCTATCTCCAACCTTACCCGCTTGGTTCAGCACTCACTCGCAGGCTTTGGAAGCACGCCTTTCACCGGTTTCTTCCGCCTGTAACGAGTGCATGCAGCTCTGCCTCTTTTCCTCAGAGGAGTGGGAGCTACACTCTGTGACACAAAAGTTGAGGAGTTAATGGAGGTTGTGACCTGCACCATAGCCAAACTCGAAATAACTTGGCAGGCTTATGAATAGTAAGTGCCTCCGTCCAGTCAATTGTATGAGCGCTTTCTGACACCAATGTCGCAACCTCGACATCGGGATCTCTCGTTCTTTTCCGAACTGCACACTGAGGTGTCCAGGTCATGGGCAAAGCCTTTTTCGGCCAGTCCCTTTAACCCCAGTTCAGAATCGGGGAGCAAAACACTAAAGACCTTAGCAGCAGTATTCACTGTATTTACAGTAAGAACATTACTCATAATCTCACACTCCAGTATTCTGTATTGTTTAAAGACTATAATCACAGTCTTTATATCACCCAAATGATTATGGATTTTCCTGTTGAGTCTGGTTTATCTCAAGGTTTCTTCTTCATAACATCTAAGGGAGTTTCTCCTTGTCATAGTCGCCATGGCTGCTCATCAGGGATAAATACACATTGTTCACCTTAACTGGTAAATTCTGTAAAGCTGCATTGAGACAATGTCTGTTGTGAAAAGCGCAATAGAACTAAACTATATTATTGCAAATAAACAGAAAAGTCTAGTATAGATGATGAAAAATAGTCATTTTGATATATTAACACTAATAAACAACAATAAACTATCTGAAAATGTTTTGTTTCCAACTGGTTTAAAAGAGCTCAGTGAGAGTCAGTGGATGTAACTGTCTACAGCATATAAACAGTTAAAGAGTTAAAAGTTAGTTTTTGCTTTTGCAGGTCCACTTTCACACCTGCTGCAGCTCTGCCTTAAAATAGAATAAACCACATCCTGAACTGGTCTCTGCTCTCAGGCCTCTAACACTGACACTGACCTGTGTGTGTACAGGACTAATGACAAGTGTTTGTTTATTGCTCTCATTTTGTACACAGGTAAATTATTCTAAAAAAAATTTTGTCAAATGCTGTGATTTATTATTATTATTATTATTATTATTATTATTTTAAATATTAAATTGAATTTGGTGTTTGTCACAACTACGATTTCTTTAGTGGAAAAGCAGATAACAGCAGGACACAGAAGATCAGGTACAGATTCCAACAATACAGATTCATTTACACTCATTAGTATATTTAATTCATTTAAATAACGCAGATGTTAAACTTTAAAATTTACTTAGTTACAGTAAGTTAGTTACAGTTACATAGAGTTACACCTCAAACCTAACCTGTCACATAACACAAATGGATCCACTGATCCACCTGGGCAGGCTTGCTGAAGTTCACACAATGTACTAATCACATAATAAACACACTCATGATATTTAAAGTGCACAGAAAGAACATTTACTCACAGAACATCACAGTGAGTGGAGTGAACTCCATCCTGTCCCTCTAACGACTGACTGAGTGGAGGTGTATGTTAAAGACTTTCCATTTCCTGTGAAGTCACACACACACACACACACACAGTTTTTTTTGTTTTGTTTTTTTTTACCTAAAAGCTGACAGACTGCAAAAGCTATTCAGAGAGGGGTTAAAATCAATTGAATTTAAAAATAAAATATGAACTATTTTACACTGCAGCCAAAACATCTACATGTACATTATAATTAACCTGAAGAAATGATTTAACTGTGCTGCTGCTGCCCTCTGCTGGTTGCTGAAGGTGTGGCACAGCCACTTGCAGTAAATAAAAAAAAAAATGTATAAATAAATTGTTTTTACAGTATAATATATATGGAGCTATTTTCTGCTACAGTATTTCTGTGGAAGAAGTAAAGGATGTTACTTACTGCAGACACCTACCTAAATATCTTCCCCAATTGTGTTGACATGTTCATGTGTTCATGTACAAACCTTATTTACATTCAAGCTTGATTTACACACCCTTAATCTTGACTACTGCATTGTGTTACTCTGCGGGACTGAGAAGAAATGCACAGATGAAGTTATCTAGCAGGGTTTAACACTAAAAACTTGTATTTCACTTTATGCTGTTAGAAAAAATATTTATTATATATAAATAAAGCACTACAAATATTTAAAACTACCATACAACAAAAATCAGCTGAAAATATATAAGGATTTATAAAATATTACACAAATGTTTTACAGAAATTTATATTTGAAAATATATTTGAATCAGTTGTGTTGAAATCTATTACAGTGCGGATAAGGTCAGGATTAGAATTATACATTTGTTACCACTAGACGGAGACAAATCTAGTTTTATTAGAATTTCTAGATAGTTACTGGTCTGGTTATTTTTCTCTGATCTCTTTCATAAACACGTGTGTGTTTTTTGCGTGCGTCTGTGTGTGTGTAATCTATATAGACTGTTGTGTACAAAAAATCCCAAGAGATTATTTAAATAGAAGAATATACTTTGCACTGCTGACATGTGATTGTTAAATTATTTCATAAAAGAGCAGGTGGAAGTGTACAGTAAGATTATAAGGTACATTTAGATATTTAGACACTGTTACTATATTTCTGTCAACTAAAATTTAAAGTGACATGCTTATTCTCTCTCTCTCTCTCTCTCTCTCTCTCTCTCTCTCTCTCTCTTTCTCTGCAGAGTGCATGCTGGGAGTGAGTGGGCGGAGTGTGTGGAGTGTGAGCGGGAACGTGCTTGTCTCTTTTCCTCTCTCTCTTTGCATTTTCTATCGTTAGATAGTTATTTTTCTTTAAATTTATTATATATTTCATAACATCTAAAAGCCCTCAGTTCTCTGTGTATAGAGAAGGTCTCTGGGTGTCAGCACCAGCACCTTGCTGGGGAGCATGGTGACCCAGAGCACTAAGAGTGGTTCTATTTGTGTACACTGTGGAAAGGGCGACTAAATTGAACACGTATGGGATTGTAGTCAGAGGTTCACTCATCCACGTGTTTCCCCTTTCAAGCCCATCCAAAAGAGTTACATTGTCAAATGTTTCCCCCTTTATTGATGAAGCGATCTTGGTGAGAGAGCTCTCCCGGTTTGGAAGGCTCGTCTCTCCGATTAAAATGATCCCGATCGGATGTAAATCTAACCTGGTGAAGCACGTAGTGTCCTTCAGGAGGTTCACCTACATGATTTTGAACAGTAACATCACCGAGCTGGAGCACATGTTAACGTTCAAAATTGATGGGTTCGACATAATTTACGTATTGACCGAATCCATGAAGTGCTTCAGCTGGAGGAAAAGCGGACACCTGGTGCGGACGTGTCCGCAGGCAGCGGGGGGAGGGCGAGAGCAGCGCTTCGGCTCGTGTCAGGGATGAGCCGGAATAGACTGCACAGGTGGATGGTGAGGTTGGGACGGTTCTCCCGGCCTTGGGTGGTGCATATCACCTGGCAACAGGTGGAGCGAATTTTCCGGCACTGGTGGCGAGCGGTGCGGTTTTCCCGGATGCGAGTGGATCGGAGTCAGACAGAGCGGTGGCTGCGATGTCTAACACCAATATTCCTGTTGGAAAGTTACCTGAAGTGTTGAGTACTAAAACTAAACCAGTGTCCGGTGAGGAGGTGATTAACACTGGGTGCACTGAGACACTAATGATGTGATGATCACTGTGAACAAAACATGCGTTTCGTGAACATCAGTGATCACTTCCCTGATTTAAAGCGGTTATATTAGGCTATTAAACGGTTCATGTGTGAAGGTTTTTTTGAGGATAAGGAAGTGTTTTGGCTGAAGATAATACTGACCAAACTCACTAACTTGTTTGATGGTGGTGGTGAAACGGTTTAGTCTACTCAGTCCTCAGTGGCTGCACACTCTGCTGTTATTAACCCTCTTCTGCTTTGTCATGGAGGACATTCCATCTCTAAATGTTAATGGGGTGAGAGATAGCAGGAAGAGAGCAGAGTTTTTTTAAATAGTGAGGCAGAAGAAGATAGATGTGTTTTTTACAAGAGACCCACAGCGACGGTAAAAATCTCCCTGACTGGACACAGGAATGGCCTGGTCTTTCCTGCCTGAGCCACAACACCTTCACCAGTGGGGGCGTGGCTATTTTATTCTCTAAGATTTTTACAAAAGTCACATACGATGCAGATGAGATTGTAAAGGGCAGACTGTTAAAAGTCAGGGCCCAAATCAGGAAACACGTTTTTATATTTGTCTGTCTATATGCTCCAACATCACCAATAGAGAGACTTGATTTTTTTTATGTTTTATGTACAGCCATCAAGGCGTGTAATAAAGAAGAATTTTTGTTTGTTGGTGGTGATTTAAACTGTACAGTATACAAGTGCGACCGAAACCACATTGAACCCCACATGCCTTCCCGTACATGTCTAAGTCAGATACTCCAGAAATATGGTTTATGCGACACATGGCGGTCAATTCATGGCTCTCAGAGACAGTACACATGGGCTCATGCCCGCAACAATTCTGTCGCTGGCGAGGTTGGACAGGTTTAACGTTTTTAACCATTATTTTAAAGAGTTGTGTTATCAGCCCTGTAGGTCTCTCAGACCACGATGATAATCGTTTTACAGATATTTGTACCTTTTTTTTGAAACATTTTTCTAAGAGGATAAGAAACACTTTACCTCCTTGCAGCAGTGGTGGGACCTGGGCAAAGTTCACACCAAACAGTTATGTCAACAGTACACTGCAAATGTCACAAGAGATTTGGCTCAGTCAATACAGCAATTAGAACGTAAAATCTTAGAACTTCACTCCCTTTTACAGTCCGCAGGAGATTAGGATCGTGTTCAGACCCTTTCAGCTAAGAAGAAGAAGCTATCTGACCTCCTAGGGTTGAAAGTACAAGGTGCGTTGATAAGATTGCGCTTCCAGAACGCCAACCAGATGGATGCACAGTCTAAGTTCTTTTTTAAGGAGTGGAAGAGGGCTTTGACTAGGCCACTCCAAAACCTTAATTTTGTGTTTTTTGTTCTGGTGTGTTTCAGATTATTGTCCTTCTGCATAAACCACACTGCATAACAGTGTAGAAATTATATTTTTGGAACTCCTTGTTTTTTTTCTTTTTTAATTTACACTGTAAGCCAGCCATATGTGGTGAGTGAATTACTACTAAATAGCAATAAAAGAAATAAGCATTTTATCAGCTTTATAACTTTTTTTTTAATAACCCAAAACATCAATGTATTTAGAATTAGCTGGATGCAATATAAAAATCCTAATTTTTTTTATTGGTATTGTGATTGACAGAGAAGAAGGAAATGTTGTTGTCTAAGTTAAAAACAGAGCCAGTCATGCTCTTTGTACTCCTCTTTAGCAAAAATCTTGAGATCTTTATGATACAACTTCCTGACCTCCTGAAATTAGGGTCAACCTTTATATAATTGAGCAACTCGTAGATATACTGAAATAATCTAGAAAAAGATCCTCAAAATATGCCCTCAGTCAAAAGGTTATGCACCTTATTAGCCCTGTAACACACACTAATTTTAATGCATGATTAGACATACATTGCTGTACGATTTAATACACACAACCTTATTAATCAGCTCTTTACACATAAATGCAGAACACTGGAACACAAAAATTAGACTAAATTAGAACACTCTCAAACCTAAACAGAGAAAATGAATTGGCAAAATGACTTCTCGCTGTCAGAGTCGCAGAATGGCAGTCCTTACGCTACTTCCTATAAAAAGGAGACTTAACATACATACAAAACTGGAGACCAGTGTCCCTATTGTGTCCCTACAAACTGCTCTATAAGGTTTTAGCCACCAGACTGGGAAGCGTCCTGGAGGAAGTTATTCATTCTGATCAGGCTTACTGTGTACCTGGGAGGTCGATATTTGACAACATCTCGCTGGTTCGGGATCTCAGTGCTTCAGAATTGTTCGGGCTGAAAATGGTCCCCATAGACCAGGAGAAGGCGTTTGACAGAGTGGAACATGATTTTTTATAGAAAACTCTCAAAGCTTTTGATTTTAGCTCTGAATTTATAAGTAAAATAAGAGTTTGGTATTGTGACATTGAAAGTGTACTGAAAGTTAATGGTGGCTTATGTGCTGCGCCAGAGGACGCATGCTGATTATGAACAACCTGGCAGCATCCTCCCTATGGCACAAATTAACATGTATAGACCCACCTGTAACGCTTTTATGAAGGATTCAGTCAAAGTTTTTAGACTTTTTCTGGGACAAGTTACACTGGGTGCCCCAAAGTGTCTTGTACCTACCCAAGGATGAAGGTGAGCAGGGCATAGTGCACCTACAGAGCAGAACTGCTGCTTTTTGTTTACAATTTTTACATAGATTTTTAAGCGGTTCAATGTCTTTAAGTTGGAAATGTGTGACCAGTACTATTTTAAGGTATTTTAGAAATCTGGGACTTGACAGACCTTTGGTTTTATTAGACCTTTGAAAACAGGACACTGTAGGACTACCTGTTTTTTATCACAATCTTTTTAAAGTGTGGAGACTTTTTAAGACAAAGAGAGCCACGGGCATGGACTCACTACACTGGCTACTTCAGGAGCCCCTCTTCTATGGAGCCCGTCTGGACACTGCAGGCAGTGCCCTCACCCAGACTCTGCTAGCATCTGGTCTTATAACGCTGAGACACCTTGTGGACCTGGCTGGACTAGAACTCAAGAACAACTACTTCAGGGGTGGAACTCTGCTCTCTAACCAGTGGAGCTACGAATGTTAGTGGAGTACTGTGGAAGCTCTGAACAGCCGAATAAGGAAGACCCTTTTCCTGAGCTTTTTCTGTCTCCAAACTTAGAGGGAAATACTGGTCACTTTTTAGACTGTAAGAATGTCACACATATGGATTTTTTTACATGGTCTCTGGAAAATTGTTTTATAAAGCCTTTGTTATGGTTTTTAACAAGAAAAGTCTGGCAAGGAAAAACTCCCTGAGATGGCATAAGGAAGAAACCTTGAGAGGAACCAGACTCAAAAGGAAACCCATCCTCATCTGGGTTGCACCGAATGTCCATTTGTAGCAGGTATATGATGTTGCGCGGTACACTGATGGTGATCAAAAGTGAAAAGTAGTCCTGAGTCAGTGTAGGAGACTGTTGACATTAACTACATTTGAATCCATCCTCAAAGCCCCGTTCTTACTCCGGAATTTCATGGAACCACCCAAGGCATTGATGAGAAACCGTCCCAAGCTACACATAGTGGCCTCCAATCGAAGAGAACGCTATCCAGAGGCAGGCCTGGACGAAGTGGGAAGTTCCATGGAGAAGAGAGGGGCAGGAACTGTGGTTACTGGAGCCTCAGGAGCAAGTTTAACTCATCAGAGAGAGAGAGAGAGAGAGAGAGAGAGAGAGAGGGTGACAGGAAAAGAAGGATATGGATTATTAAGTGTCCTTATTGTTGTAGGAAAAGTTAATATCACTGTGTAACACAGACATGAGGGCTCTCTGGGATAAGAGACGATGCACCACACCACCGTCAACGAACCTGAGTGAACGTGTAAATGTGAGGGGGCCAAATATAAATATCCCAGTTCACCAAAGACTCTATATTCATGATCCCTCCAGATCTGAGCCTTTACCTAAGAAATAATTCACTGATCAAAGGCTTATTTCTCCTTGGCGTTTGAAGCAGCATTTATTTATTTGTCCTACTTTAGCCATGTTGTAAACAAACTAAACATTATTAAATAATATTCACAGTATAAATATTTAACATTCTATTAATGTCTTTTTATAGTAATTTGTGCTTCATGGTGTGATGTGAGAAAAGAAGAGGGATGATTTTTCTCTATATAACAGGATCTGTCATACAGGTTTATTAGGTTCTATGGAGGTGTGGAGCTGCTTTATCCTGCTCATGGCTTTGATCAATATAGAGTTTAATCCCAGGAGCAGTGGATGAGTCCATTACTGGAGACCATTCATACAGTAGATTCATTCAATAATTCAGTCCACCATCCTGACTGTAAAAAAGTAGAAGGGATTCACCTACTGTATGAAGAACAACTCCATTTAAACAGCAGCCTGAGCTCAGGATTAAAGCAGGAAGTCTGAGATGGCAACATGACCTGCTGCACCACCATCCACCCCTTATAACAGCAGTCTCATTAATTCTGCAATTTGTCAAATTCCATACATCTCCAAATACATTGATATTTTACTTGAAGAGAGAAAAACTGCATTTGTGGTGATGTTGCATTGGTGTGATGAGATAATTCAGGTTCTTGGACTCTCACTAAGTCAAGTGGCACCTTCATAGAACTTCTTGAATTTGATCTTAATGTTTACAAACTGGTTTTGAAAGTGATTAGAAAATATTTTTATAAATAGATAAATGAAAGTGAACAAAATAAACCTGGACATAAGTGACTGGTTAAATGATTTTAATTCATGTATAAATTGCAATAGATTCATAAATAGACCAATGAGGACAGTGAGAAAAGTTACGCTTCAAAATAATATCCTGGATTTAAAAACATATCAAACATTCAAACATTTATAAATGTAATTTAGTCTTTAATTTTGCAAAACTATAAAACTGAATCCAGCCAAACATTGTTTATTATTTCTGCTGCACTGAACAGTTCAGCTCATTCCACTATTATGGATCAAATGGTTCCCAGCTGTTCCTTTCCATGAGCCAACTGGAAGTCCAGATACTGTATAAGCAACTGTACAATTGCATATGTGGTACAAAGATTTGTAACAAATTACTCCAGTAATTTTTGTTCAGCCTCCTTGTTTTGGATTCCTGGTGTTGGGCTCCACATAACAAGGAGCATCTGAGTGAAGAACTTCTCCAGTCAGTAGAGCCTCTTAGGCAGGTCCTACTCTCTGGGAATGTTAAAGTGATAAGGGCAAGGAAACCAGTTGGTGAGGTTTTTGATCATTAGAATCTTCAGAATGACTGTCAGGGCCTGAATTTCTGTTATTAAGACACATCCAGTGAAATCCTGATGTTGTGTCTCTCTGGAATGGTGTGATGGTTGATGCAAGCAAGTTCTCAGAAAAAGCCACCAGGTAT
>MU544244.1:237086-254078 GCA_024362625.1 Silurus asotus
TATATATATATATATAATAGACATGCAGGTGGTTGGTGTGGGAGAGGCAGATGTAGAGGACAGGGTGGTATGGAGACGGATGATCCGCTGTGGCGACCCCTAATGGGAGCAGCCGAAAGAAGAAGAAGAAGAAGATAAATAAATAAATAAATACACAGTGTCTATAAGCCACAGTGTCTATAAGCCTACATTGAAACTAATCAACTTTACACAGGCTTCAATGAGAGACAGTAAATGCAACAGCGGTATTATGGGAATAGCATGTGACTGCATTCTCCCGGTATTACTGCATGTGTGGAGACCGAGGATTATTTCCTTATTATTTTGTGATGCTCATTTCTAAGTTTCTTTGACTAACCCATAACGCTGTTGCCAAGAAAAAAAAAAAAAAGCACAAGTTTTGAAAACCTGTCTGTGCTTATATGATTTCTGTTGCAACTGGAGTTAGCGAGATCTCCCTTCACCCAGACTCGGCTTGTATCTAAACAGTAGCCGACCAAGAAAGTCATTGTACACTGTCTTCCTCCTTCCTTTCACAACTACAGTGGTATCTTGACCTACGAGTGCATTAATGTACGAGTTTTGCGAGGTACGAGCGGTCACTCTTTCAATTTTTTTGCTTTGTTACACGAACAAAAAATTGAGATACGAGCTCGAGACACCGCAGCTAGATGGCGAAGCGAAGCCAGAAAGCGAAGATTGTGACGAAAATTAAGATAAGCAAAGAAGAAAAAGTAAAAATGTGTACGTTTAGGGATACGTAGTGTACAGGAGTGATAGTAAAAAACGAGTTTTCCCTCCGCCTCCGCTTATTGCCTCTGAAACCCCCGCCCCTCCCCCCCGCACACAAACACACAAACACACACACACATACACACACACACACACACACACACACACACACACACACAACGTTTTCGTTAGCTCAAGTCTTCTCATCTCCAAGAAAAATACACTGAATAAAACCTTATTATATCTTTACATACTCTTTCTATTATGTTTTTATCCAAGATTTGTTATTTAGAAATGTATTTTCCAATTTAATAACATGAAACATAAAAACGGGGTGTCATTTTGAGGGTTGGAACGGATTAATGCCATTTTAAGTATTTTCAATATGGAAAACTGATTTGATGTGCGAGCAAATTGAGATACGAGCTCGTCCACGAAACAAATTAAAGTCGTAGGTCAAGGTACCACTGTATTTCTCTGGGGAGTTTATATTTTGTCATCGTTGTGCGCCACTGGTGGAAGTTTTTTCTCCCAATGCCGTGCAGCTCAGAACACAGGTGAGGTGCGTTTTCGGTCGTTTCCGGTCGGAAATTTCATTGGTCTAATGTTATGTCGCTTATTGTTATGTTGTTTTTTGCCTTAAAATTTGTGAAACCGTGAAAAAATATGGAAAAATCCATATATTAGCCGCTTTGTTGTTTAAGCCGCGGGGTTCAAAACGTGGGAAAAAAGTAGCGGCTTATAGTCAGGAAAATACGGTATTTGTTTTTGTGCGCCACTGGTGGAAGTTTTTTCTCCCAATGCCGTGCAGCTCAGAACACAGGTGAGGTGCGTTTTCGGTCGTTTCCGGTCGGAAATTTCATTGGTCTAATGTTATGTCGCTTATTGTTATGTTGTTTTTTGCCTTAAAATTTGTGAAACCGGGAAAAACCCAGGAAAAATCCATATATTAGCCGCTTCGTTGTTTAAGCCGCGGGGTTCAAAACGTGGGAAAAAAAAAGCGGCTTATAGTCAGGAAAATACGGTATTTGTTTTTATAGTTTTATATTTATTTCTCTGATATTATTTAAAAACAGTTAATTGTCCTCACCAGAGATCCATAGAGGCTGTGGTTTGCTGTACAGTGTGTGAATGACTGGTTCTCCTCTCTCTCCTCTACACACATAAACTCCTGTGTGATGAAGAGCTGAAGGACTGAGAGTGTAGGAGCCTCCATATCCTCTGCTGCTGTCTGAGAGAAGCTCCACATACATGATAGAGACATGATTAATTTGTACTGCAGTTACACCGTCTCTGTAGGGAACAACTGTGTACCAGCTGAATGTCCAGTCTGTAGAGGAGTCTGTAACCTCACAGCTTAGAGTCACTGAGTCTCCTTCAGTCAGCCAGTTCTGTGGAGATACACTCAGTACTGGATGTGGTCTCCCTCCTGCACAGATATTAAGCAGACTTTTTGAATAAACAGTGATAGAAAATATCTTGAATGTATAATTGTGTCTAATGTGTCAACAACCCAAACTCACTCCCACATCTTACAGTGTAACAGCATCACTGAAGCTTAAGGATTTAATACTTAAACAGTTTAATAGTAAAAAGTTGAAAACTTCAACACCACTGATTCTGTACACGTGTACAATACTGACAGGAGTGAAGTGTCTTTATATCAGTTACACACACTTTCATTATTAAAACTTTAAAGCTATTAAGATAAATCTTATTAATCTTTGTTACAAAACTCTGATACGAAACTTCACCATAACAACTGCATGTTTTTTGTTCATTAACGTGCTGCAGTATCTTTTATGAGGGAAAGATAATGTGAAGGATTCTATATACAGTCCCTCTACTGTCTCTGAATGAGAGCGTTTTCTCTCTTACTCTGTTTCTATGGAAACAATAACATTAGAATAAGTGCACTGAGCTGCTGTTATAGAAATTAATAATAATAATAAAATTGTATTTATTATTTTACAGTTTTGTTATTAAAATAATTTCTGCATTTCTCTGTTTCCTTACAGACATAAACATGTTTATAAGAGATTATAACTGTGTTCATTCATTTTGGGGTGGTTTATTTATTGATGAATAATACCTGCTCTTCAAGATTATTTAAAACATTATAGAATAACATGAAATTGCAATAATTATGAAATATTTTTTATTCAAATACTGTGGAACATTAAACCTGTTAAAAGTTTTGAATCATTACATACCTTTTACTGTAATCTTAACAGGTTCACTGTACTCTGTGTAGTAGTAGTTGAAGTAGTTTCTTGTGCGTGCACGACACCGGTACTCTGTTTCTCCTGCATTATTGACTGTCAATTTAAATGAGTTTGCTTTTTTTCTGTTCAAAAGCTGAAACCACTGATTATAATAGAGAAACTCCCATCCAGTCGTCTCCTGCAGCTCACAGCTCAGAGTGATGGTGTCTCCAGTGGAGATGGAGCTCTGAGGATTCACTCTGATAGTCGGTTTGGGTTTAGCTGTTAGTATGAAATGATGAAGGTGTCAGAGCTGATTTTCACATTAGTGATACTATGTTTACATATAAACATGTTAACATAAAATATATTTAATATATGATTAAAGGTTTATATTCTACAACTGCTACAAATGTTTGATTTTTGACCACTAGAGGTCACTAAATAATTTCGAGGGGTCACCAAGTGCACTTTTTTATTTAGCAATTGATGAATATGATTCATTTAAAACAGCACAATATATAAATTACTTCTAAATATTTCTAAAATAATTCATACATAAAATAAGACATTTGCTTAATGTCAAGAAGTTTTGCAGCATATTGCGAGAGTGGGAACATACAGACGTAGCTCTAAAAAGACGTATGAATAAATGAAAGAATGTATTAAAATAATTGCGCTAAAATGAAAACTTATTTGGACAGTAATTTTAAATTCAGTTTTATAGAAGCAATAGACAAGGTGAGATTTTATAGTGTGTAATCTGTATCCAATCTCAAACCCCAAATATTCAGACCCAGAGTCTACATTAAATAACTTTTAACTAATACATACGGGCATTATTATTTCTTTATTTCATTATTATTACTTATTTCAATCAGGAATCCAAGAGAAGGATCTTATCTTAAAATAAGCAAATAGTTATTATTTAATGTTATTGTTGTGTTTGAGCTGATGTATGTTTATAGCTTTTAGAAATATATTAGTCCATTAATTCTTAGATTAAATGATGTTAATGTTAAATGATTTTAATTTGCTCCATTTTTTTGCTCATAAGTTAAAAAGCAGAGCCTAAAAATAAAAGCTTGTGAACACATATACAGTGGGGCAAAAAAGTATTTAGTCAGCCACCAATTGTGTAGATTATTCCACTTAAAAAGATGTATCATAGGTACACTTTAACTATGAGAGACAAAATAGTCTTCCTCCCGAGGCATCCTGAGGTTTGGCCAGCTCCAGTCACCTCCCACACCTCCCACCTCGTGATGATTACGGACCTTTGAAGAAATAGATGCCGAACTCGCAAACATACCGAACCATCTAGAGACGTACCAGTGCCATTTGGATCCCGCTACATGTGTGGAGTTTTGACATTGGACCTCCTGGAGTGTTTAAAGGCTTTGGCATGGAGAAGCTGATGCTGGATCTGTGATGATCACAAATGTTGAGCTTATAAAACCATATAGACTGTATAAGGCTGCAGAAAGAACATCACTTATAATCTTATACTCCAGTGCTCTCGTTAGTTCTCACTCTCCAGTGTTCTGTATTGTTGAAAGATTTATGATCAAACTCTTGATGTCACCCAAATGAGGATGGGTTCCCCTTTTGAGTCTGGTTCCTCTCAATGTTTCTTCCTCATAACATCTAAGGGAGTTTTTCCTTGCCACAGCTTGCTCATCAGGGACAAATTCACACCATTCACCTTAACTGTTGATTTGTGTAAAGCTGCTTTGAGACAATGTCTGTTGTAAAAAGCGCTATACAAATAAACTTGACTTGACTTGACTTGACAAAATGAGAAAAAAAATCCAGAAAATCACTGTCTGATTTTTAAAGAATTTATTTGCAAATTATGGAGGAAAATAAGTATTTGGTCACCCACAAAAAAAAGCAAGATTTCTTTCTCTCAAAAGACCTGTAACTTTTTTAAGAGGCTCCTCTGTCCTCCACTTGTTTCCTGTATTAATGGCACCTGTTTAAACTCGTTATCAGTATAAAAGTCACCTGTCCACAACCTCAAACAGTCAGACTCCAAACTCCACTATGGCCAAGACCAAAGAGATGTCAAAGGACACCAGATACAAAATTGTACCCTGCACCAGGCTGGGAAGACTGAATCTGCAATAGGTAAGCAGCTTGGTGGAAAGAAATCTACTGTAGGAGCAATTATTAGAAAATGTAAGACATACCAGACCACCAATAATCTCCCTTGATCTGGGGCTCCACACAAGATCTTACCCCGTGGGCAAAAATCCCAAAACCACACAGCGGGATGTAGTAAATGACCTGCAGAGAGCTGGGACCAAAGTAACAAAGGCTACCATCTGTAACACACTATGCAGCCAGGGACTCAAATCCTGCAGTACCAGACGTGTCCCCCTGCTTAAGCCAGTACATGTCCGTGCCCGTCTGAAGTTTGCTAGAAAGCATTTGGATGATCCAGAAGAGGATTGGAAAAATGTCATATGGTGAGATGAAACCAAAATAGAACTTTCTGATAAAAACGCAACTTGTCGTGTTTGAAGGAGAAAGAATACTGAGTTGCATCCAAATAACAACATACCTACTGTGAGGCATGGGGTTGGAAACATCATGCTTTGGGGCTGTTTTTCTGCCAAGGGACCAGGCCAACCGTTACGTGTAAAGTAAAGAATGAATGGGGCTGTGTATCGTGAGATTTTGAGTGAAAGGGGCTGTGTATCGTGAGATTTTGAGTGAAAA
Source organism: Silurus asotus (assembly GCA_024362625.1). Taxonomy (NCBI): domain Eukaryota; kingdom Metazoa; phylum Chordata; class Actinopteri; order Siluriformes; family Siluridae; genus Silurus; species Silurus asotus. The sequence continues at coordinate 242,747 of MU544244.1, forward strand.
CCTCCTTCCATCAGCAAGGGCATTGAAGATGAAATGTGGCTAGGTCTTTCAGCATGACAATGATACCAAACACATCAGCTGGGCAACGAAGAAGTGGCTTCGTAAGAAGCATTTCAAGGTCCTGGAGTGGCCTAGCCAGTCTCCAGATCTCAACCCCATAGAATTTTTTTCGGAGGGAGTTGAAAATCCGTGTTGCCTATTGACAGCCCAAAAACATCACTGATCTAGAGGAGATCTGAATGGAGGAATGGACCAAACTACCAGCAACAGTGTGTAAAAACCTTGTGGAGACTTACAGATAACGTTTCATCTCTGTCATTGCCAACAAAGGGTATATAACAAAGTATTGAGATGAACTTTTGTTATTGATCAAATACTTATTTTCCATTATATTTTGAAAATAATTATTTAAAAATCAGACAATGTGATTTTCTGTATTTTCTTTTTTCATCATTTTGTCTCTCATAGTTAAAGTGATGAAATTTACAGGCCTTTCTCATCTATTTCAGTGGGAGAACTTGCACAATTGGTGGATGTCTAAATACTTTTTTGCCCCCACTGTATGTTGTTAAATGCTTTTAAGGAAATAAGTGAAATGGAGAGATGTGTTTGATATTTACATTAACAGATCAAAATCTTTGTCTGTTATTTGTTCATCAGATATATGAAAAAAAATAGTTGGAATTCTGTTTTTTTATTATTTTGGTAAAATTTTGGGGAGGGTTTAGTAGTTAAAGTATGTTTCAATGTTAAAATAGGGGTCTCCTGATAAAAAGGCTGGGAACTGTAGTATTTGACTAGTTTGGAATGATGATTTACATTTTGGTTGGTTTGAAGAATTCATAAGAGTTCGCAAGAGCAAACATGTTATTTCGCATGAAACTGGGTAAATCTTCCAGAGACGTTTGACATAATTTTTTAAGGTTATTGTAATTTACGGGCCATTCAAAATGTTTTGAGTGTCACGTGCGCTTCAAGAGCTAAAGAACATCAGTGGAATATGACAAGAGACAAGGAAGACCTACAACAACCTCAACTCCTGAAAATGTCAAAACCAAAACCGAGAACGATTCACAACATTGATGCCATTGTCGTTGTGTCATAATGTGGTGTAAAAACACAATTAGCCCTGTTACACATTGTTACAGATGAGGCCACAAATAACAAATACATCTGTGAAAAAGATCACCAGCTAATTAGCGTTTACTTTTTTAAATTGTGATCACATTAATTAATCATGATACCGTAACTGACAGTATTTATTGTAAATTTACAAAATAAAAAGGTACAGAATATAAAAAATAATTAATAAATAAATCACCTTGAGCATGAGCCACTGGTAAAAGTGAAAACAGCACTGAAAAGGGAACAGAAACAGAAAACAGAATGTAAATTCAGTCATCATTTCCTGTGTGTTTCCACATGCTGAGGAGAAAAGTACGATATTTCCTTAAAAGTTAGTATCTAGTGATACCTGCTTGATGAAACCTTATTCCATCATATATTACCATCATTATTATAGCAAAGAACACCAGCTGACACCCTGCTCCACCTCCCACCTCTACTTCAAACACTTCAGCATTGTGAAAGATGTAGAAGTTACATAGTATTGATTTTAGCAGCTTTTTAAATGTAAATTTTTTTACTGCACCCTGTCTTTAGACAATAAAAACTACTGCAACGTGCAAATAGAAGCGAACTGGAGCAGGATTTTCACTTCCCCAGTCTGAGAGGAAATTTTACTTTTGTTTCCAGGCATTATGTGTCATTTTAAAAAATTTAGTTGAGCTGCACATTTTGCTGAATCTCTTCAAATCTGTTTAAAAATATCAGCTGAGGTATAAGTAAACGAAAGGTACCTCAGAATATGCTCAAGAAGAGCTGCTAGACTGTAGGATAGATGACATTCTGTTGTTGAATCTTGATTGACTAGTATGCAGTTACTCTAAACATTCACTAGATAGCAGCCTAGAGCATAAGCTTATAACATATAGCTCCTTAATTTAAGGAATAGGCAAAAATACAAGAGACTGGTCCATTGTAAATGTATTTGTGTTCCATTTACATAAAAAAAAAAAAAATCTGGTCACGAGCCACAGCTGTACACCTGTAGGTGTGACCTACATACACAGTTATTTACATTTACATTTGTGGCATTTAGCTGATGCACTTGTCCAGAGCGACGTACAAAGTGCTTCGAGTCTCTAGCAATAAATAAATCTACGCTGGTACACTAGATTACAAACTTATGATAATGATTGTAATAAAATCAACATGCTCACATTAAATTTGTAGTGCAGTGGTCAAAAACACATCATAAAATAACTTTATTTCTTTCGGCTTCTCCCGTTAGGGGTCGCCACAGCGAACCATTCACATGTTTGATTGGGCACATGTTTTTACGCTGGATGCCCTTCCTAACACAACCCTTCCCATTTATCCGGGTTTGGGACCGGCACTAAGGCTTGTGCCACCCTAATGGCTGGGGTTGGTTCCTGACCGGGGATCGAACCCGGGCCGCAGTGGTGAGAGCGCCGCATCCTAACCACTATACATCATAAAATTACTTATGGTGTGTAAATCAATTACCACAGAGAGATTTACGGTTCATTTAGAAAGTATTCAGACCCCTTAACTATTTTTTTTTCTTCATTAATCTGCACTCAGTACCCCAAAATGACAAAGTAAAAACAGAGTTCTAAAAATGGTTGCAAAAGTCTGTAAAGGGAAAGTTATAAATCAGATACATACACAAGTATTCAGACCTTTTGCAACAACGCATGAATTCTAGTTCAGGTGCCTCCCATTTCACTTGATCATTGCCGAAATGTTTCTACACCTTGACTGGAATCTACCTGGAAAGTTCATTAATGTACATGAGGTTTAAAGGCACACAGCTCTCTATAAAATGCCTCAAAGTTGACAATGCATATCAAAGCAAAAACAAGCAATGCGGTAAAAGGAACTGCCTGCATAATTCTCAAATGGAAAAAGTAGGGCAGGTATAATGTATAGCTGTATAATCAGATGGGCCACAACATTTGAAGATCACTCCTGTTAGCCAAAGGAATCAAAACCTAAAATGGTCACAGATTCACCTCAAATGTTTAGAAAATATGACCTGTGGACAAATATATATAAATATTGATTTTTGATGCATGATGCAAGGTTTTCTATACAGTATTTGACTCCAACATTCACATTTCAGCAACTATTTTAGTATAATCTTCTGAAGGGACAATACTATAAAAATAAAACTTGGAACTTTTCTTGCCACAGTCGCCACCGGCTCACTCATTAGGAACAAACGTACACTTAAAGAACAATCTTATTATGACGATGTCCATTGTTAAAAGCACTACACAAAAAAAAAAATGAAGTGAATTGAAATGAAATTAGATATATTTAAATAGATTAGGTATGAAATCCGGCCCGTGGAGACCTTTTTGTCTACGGAAAAAAATGACGGAAATTTACATGTATCCTGCCAAGATCCGCCGCCACTTACATGGACGTTATGTTTTCCAACCGATTTTGCAAAACCTTTTCCGCTGCTTACCTTTTCTACCTCTGTTTACAGTCAATGAGATGATATAACACCATCTAGTGACCATCCATTTAAATGGTTTGCTGCTTGTTCAAGACTTGATTTAAGACATGAACATAACACAAGAGCTCCACAGATCAGAATATCATCCGCAAACATCATAATCCAGGGAGACTCCTGTCTGACTTCGTACGTCAACCTGTCCATCACCACTGCAAACAGCCACCCTCACATAATTCACCACCCTCACATACTTCGCTGACACACCTGACTTCCTCATACTATACCACAGATGGTCACATCTTCTCTCAGCCTGGCTTCCACTACTCTTTCCTATAACTTCATTGTGTGACTGATCAACTTAATTTTCCTGTAGTTACTGCAGGTCTGCACATCTCCCTTATTCTTAAAAATTGGTATCAGCACACTCCTTCTCCATTCCTCAGGCATCTTCTCACCTTCCAGAATCTTGTTAGACAATCTGGTTAAAAACTCCACTGCATCTCTCCTAAACATCTCCATGCTTCTACCGGTATGTCATCTAGTCCAACCGACTTTCCAATCTTCCTCCTCTTAATCGTTGCTCTCACTTCCTCCTTACTAATCCTATCTACATCCTGCTTCACCAACTCCACATCATCCAACCTTCTCTTTCTTTGATTTTCCTCATTCATCAGCTGCTCAAAATACTCCCTCCACCTTCTCAACACACTTTTCTGACTAGTAAACACATTTCCCTCTCCATCCTTTACTGCTCTAACTTGCAGTACATCCTTTCCAGCTCGGTCCCTCTGCCTGGCCAATCGGTACAAATCCTTTTCTTCTTCCTTAGTGTCCAACCTCTCATACAGCTCCTCATATGCCATTTCCTTGGCTTTCGCCACATCCCTCTTTACCTGCTGCCGTATCTCCTTGTACTCCTGCCTACTTTTCTCATCACTCTGTCGATCACACTTCTGTTTTGTCAACATCCTTCTCCTTCCGTTCTCCTGCACGTTCTCATTCCACCACCATGTTTCTTTGTCTTCCTTTCTATTTCCAGATGTAACACCAAGTACTTTTCTAGCTGCCTCTCTCATCACTCCTGCAGTAGTTACCACAATTAAGAATTTCATACATATTGCTGCATATTGACTATAAAATATATCCATTTTTCATTTCTATATTATTGTCCGTTAAAAACACACTAAAATGGTTGCTGAAATTGCAGTGTACACACTTGTGTGACATAATAAAATATATAAGTTGCAGAAAACAAAAAAAAAATTGTGTCTGCTCTCATGCCCTTGTAAAACTGTATAATGTTAAAAACTATAGTCGACAATAATAATGATACTCTCCGATTGTTAAGGATGCGGTGAGTGGTTTGTATATTAAAAGTATTGTGTTCCTAATTAAGTGACCAGTGAGTGGGTCTCCAACTGACTTTGAAAAAGGTCAGTGATTGTCAGTGGAGCTGAATTATTATTATAATTATAATATATAATATTATATCTCTGTGTGTTTGTGTTGAATTGTCTGTCAAATGTTTGTCTAAGAAAAAGAAAATTGAAGCAAGCAAGAAAGTGAAGCACACTTGTGTGTGGCTTGTTTGAAATCGGAGCATGCTAAGTCAGTTTTCGATGGAGCCAACTGCAAGCATTGTGCTCGAACGTATCTGCACTCTTTTTTTTTCCCGCTGGGCACTTTTCAAAGAGGGTGCCTTACTCCATGCGGTTCTGGCTCCTCTCTTGCCTACAGGCAGAGCATTGAGCTAGTTCATGGTGTTTGCAGATGGACATTGCAAATGGTTTTGAGCTCAGTCAATTGTTTGAGCGCTTTCTGACACCAATGTCGCAACTTCCACGTCGGGATCTCTCGTTCTTTTCCGAACTGCACACTGAGGTGTCCAGGTCCTGGGCAAAGCCTTTTTCGGCCCGTCCCTTTAACCCCAGTTCAGGATTGGGGAGCGAAACACTGATGATCTGACTCCTCTTCTGGCTCCTCTCTCGCCTACAGGCGGAGCATCGAGCTAGCTCATGGGGTTTGCAGATGGACTTTGCAAATGGTTTTGAGCCGGGCTTATCCCTATCTCCAACCTTACCTGCTTGGTTCAGCACTCACTCGCAGGCTTTGGACGCACGCCTTTCACCGGTTTCTTCCGCCCGTAACGAGTGCATGCAGCTCTGCCTCTTTTCCTCAGAGGAGTGGGAGCTACACTCTGTGACAACAAATTTGAGGGATTAATGGAGGTTGTGACCCGCACCATAGCCAAGCTCGAAATAACTTGGCAGGCCCGTCCCTTTAACCCCAGTTCAGGATCGGGGAGTGAAACACTGATGATTTTAGCAGCAGTATTCACTGTATTTACAGTAAGAACAGTACTCATAATCTCGCACTCCAGTATTCTGTATTGTTTAAAGACTATAATCAAGGTCTTTATATCACCCAAATTCGTATGGGTTTTCCTGTTGAGTCTGGTTCATCTCAAGGTTTCTTCTTCATAACATCTAAGGGAGTTTCTCCTTGCCATAGTCGCCATGGCTGCTCATCAGGGATAAATACACATTGTTCACCTTAACTGTTAAATTCTGTGAAGCTGCATTGAGACAATGTCTGTTGTGAAAAGCGCAATAGAACTAAACTTGACTATTATTACAAATAAAAAGAAAAGTCTAGTATAGATGATGAAAAATAGTCATTTTGATATATTAACACTAATAAACAACAATAAGCTATCTGAAAATGTTTTGTTTCCAACTGGTTTAAATGAGCTCAGTGAGAGTCAGTGGATGTAACTGTCTACAGCATATAAACAGTTAAAGAGTTAAAAGTTAGTTTTTGCTTTTGCAGGTCCACTTTCACACCTGCTGCAGCTCTGCCTTAAAATAGAATAAACCACATCCTGAACTGGTCTCTGCTCTCAGGCCTCTAACACTGACACTGACCTGTGTGTGTACAGGACTAATGACAAGTGTTTGTTTATTGCTCTCATTTTGTACACAGGTAAATTATTCTAAAAAAAATTTTGTCAAATGCTGTGATTTATTATTATTATTATTTTTTAAATATTAAATTGAATTTGCTGTTTGTCACAACTACGATTTCTTTAGTGGAAAAGCAGATAACAGCAGGACACAGAAGATCAGGTACAGATTCCAACAATACAGATTCATTTACACTCATTAGTATATTTAATTCATTTAAATAACGCAGATGTTAAACTTTAAAATTTACTTAGTTACAGTAAGTTAGTTACAGTTACATAGAGTTACACCTCAAACCTAACCTGTCACATAACACAAATGGATCCACTGATCCACCTGGGCAGGCTTGCTGAAGTTCACACAATGTACTAATCACATAATAAACACACTCAGGATATTTAAAGTGCACACAAAGAACATTTACTCACAGAACATCACAGTGAGTGGAGTGAACTTCATCCTGTCCCTCTAACGACTGACTGAGTGGAGGTGTGTTAACGCCTTACCATTTCCTGTGATCTCAAAGTCACACACACACACACACACACACACACACACACACACACACACACACACACACATTTTTTGTGTTTTTTTGACAGACTGCAAAAGCTATTCAGAGAGGGGTTAAAATCAATTGAATTTAAAAATAAAATATGAACTATTTTACACTGCACCCAAAACATCTACATGTACATTATAATTAACCTGAAGAAATGCTTTTTCTGTGCTGCTGCTGCTGCCCTCTGCTGGTTGCTGAAGGTGTGGCACAGCCACTTGCAGTTTAAAAAAAGAAAAAAGTTTAAATAAATTGTTTTTACAGTATAATATATATGGAGGTATTTTCCTGCTACAGTATTTCTGTGGAAGAAGTAGATGATGTGACTTACTGCAGACACCTACCTAAATATCTTCCCCAATTGTGTAGACAGCCTTAGTGTTCATGTACAAACCTTATTTACATTCAAGCTTGATTTACACACCCTTAATCTTGACTACTGCATTGTGTTGCTCTGCGGGACTGAGAAGAAATGCAGGGATAAATTATTTAGCAGAGCTTAACACTGAAAACTTGTATTTCACTTTATGCTTTTAGGAAAAATGGTTATTAGTTATAAATGAAGCACTACAAATATTTTAAACAAAAATCAGCCTAAAATATATGAGGATTTATAAAATGTACAGAAATGTTTTAGAGAAATTTATATTTAAAAGTAGATTTGAATCAGTTGTGTTGAAATCTATTACAGTGCGGATAAGGTCAGGATTAGAATTATACATTCGTTACCACTAGAGGGAGACAAATCTAGTTTTACTAGATAGTTACTAGTCTGGTTATTCTCCTCTGATCTCTTGCATCTCTCTCTGTGTGTGTGTGTGTGTGTGTGTGTGTGTGTGTGTGTGTGTGTGTGTGTGTGTGTGTGTGTGTTGTGCTGCTGACATGTGATTGGTAAATTATTTCATAAAAGAGCAGGTGAAAGCGGACAGTAAGATTATAATGTACATTAAGATATTCTGACACTGTTACCATATTTGTGTCAACTAAAAAAGTGACATGCTTATCTCTCTCTCTCTCTCTCTCTCTCTCATTCTTTCCCACTCACTCTCTTTTTTACTCCGAGATCCGAGATCACCGGCATGTAGTATCCAAAAGAATAGATAAATGAAATGATTAAAAAAAATAATATTAATAAAAAAAGATAGAAAACAGAGAAAAGAGAAAGGAAACTAAAGGAAAATTGGCATTTTGAAAAAACTTTCAAAATTTTCAAAAGACTTGTTTTGGCTTTATAGGCTATTTTATTTCTCCTAACTTATGAAATTTGTGATTCAACTGGAGAGACTGAATTACCTTTTTTTGTTTGAAGACTGCGATTCCCATGGTGCCTAGTGTTGTGTGTATTGTCTGTGTGTTAAGTGTTGTGTGTCTGTTCTTGGTTCTGTGTTAAGAAGTTGGGTCGTGACATTTCTCGCTTACTGACGGAAAAAAATCCCAAAGATTGGATGTATAGGAATTGTGCCGGTTACTGGACTAATCCTTATTTAGACCATTTGGCATTATTGAGTGAAATTGTGTCACATCTAGATACTTTTTCCTAGAGATTTAGATGCTACTAGAGGTTTCTACTATGCTCCAGTTTAAGTTACCCCGTTATGCTCTTCACTGCAACAGGAAGTGGTGCATTCCAGCCTCAGCACAAGACTCAAGGAGGTGGTCCTAGGAAAAAGGGGAGTTCAGTTATAAGGGATTAGAAAGAGTTCCAATTTCATGTCCTGTAACTTACCTTTTGCCTGTGGTGACACCAACTGGTAAATCTTTATTATAGCTTTACAATAATTCCAAACTCGCCTTTAAACCTTTTAGGAAGAGATATGATGCACAAAATGGAAATGAAAATTATGTTCTTTGAAACCAATGTTTCACTGTCTTTTTCTTCTGTCCTAATGCTTTCAACTGAGCCACAGCCACATCCGGAAGATTTCTTTCATGGAAGTACAGAGGTCCTGCCTGATTAACCAAATTTAGGTGAAGTTATCCCTAAATTATGGGCCTCTCTCAAAGACAAGAAAGGTTCAATCCAGGTAAAACCGTATCATGCACTCATTAAAACTTACCATCCGATTTTTGTTAAACAAATGTCCATTGTCGAAAGAGAAGAAAATTGAATTGCTCCAGTTATTGACAATTTATTGTCACAAGGTGTTTTGATCGAGACACATTCATCTTATAACACACTGATTAATCCTGATCTTGAAGGCAGATAAAAAAATGCTGGAGGCGAACACAAGATTTACGAGAGATTAATAAAATAGTTATTCCCTTAACTCCTTAGCTACCATTGTAAACTCTATACCAGCGACTCACAGATTTTTTACTGTGATTGATCTTTGTTCTGCGTTTTTAAATGGCCCCTTTGGCCTCAGAGATGCAGCCGCTTTTTGCGTTTACCTATAGGGGGATGTCAATTCACCTGGACCCGTCTTCCTCAGGGTTTTGTTTACTCACCAGCTGTATTTACCGCTGTAGTGCACAGAACTCTGGCCAATATACACCTGCCAGAAACAACCTGCATTCTTCAATACGCAGATGACATCCTTGTCACAGGACTGACTGAGCAGGACTGCCACAAGGCGTCAGTGATTGTCTGCAATGTCCTGGCTTAGGCTGGATTTAAAGCTTCACACCAGAAACTACAGTGGGTGAAAAGAAAGGTCTCATATCCGGGCCATATGTTCTCAGAAAGACAACGTAGTATATCGCAGGACCGAGTACAGCTTGTGACTAGTTTTTCAAGACCTCAGACTGTGAAACAGATGCAGAGCTTCTTGGGACTGGTGAACTACTGCTGAGCATGTTTTCCTGACTGCGCACAGCATGATAAAGTTTTGCGTAGTGCTATTGATCACAAAGCTCCTTCATCACATCTCATTCTGTGGACTCATGAAATGACTGACAGTTTTGCTGCCCTCAAGAAGGCTATACAGTCTGCTCCAGCTCTAGGTATTCCAAATTATGCTAAGCCTTTTCACCTCTATGTGCATGAACGTGGTGATACAGCTGCAGGGATCCTAGCCCAGGAACACAGTGACAGATATCGCCCTGTTGTGTATCTTTTCAAATCTTTAGACAACATAGCTTGCGTGCAGTGGCTGCTGCGGCTCTGATCGTCCGGGATGCTGAGAAAACGGTACTGTCACATCCTTTGATACTGTACATCTCACATCAGGTAACAGCTATTTTACACAACCTTAACACACAACATATGAGAGCACAACATAGATTTGGTATGAAACCACACTCTTGGCAACAAAAAACTTAACTATTAATCTTCTTCTCAGCCACATTCAGCTTTAGTAGCTCTGTGTGATCTGCTAGACAATATTGACTTAGATGGTTTTGATGACGCACATGATTGTCTTAAACACATTGAACAAGAGACCTCTTGTAGGCCCAATCTTTTAGATACGGCGCTGGAAAAGGGGATTGCCTATATGTATATGGTTCATGTTCAAAACATTCTGATGGTGTGTATTTATGTGGATATGCAGTTGTAAGATTACCTGAAGAAATAGTTGAAGCTAAATGATTACCATACACATCTGCACACAGCTGCAGAGTTGGTGGCACTTACAAGAGCATGTCAGTTGTGTGAAGATAAAGTAGTGACTATATACACTGATTCTAAGTTTGCTTATGGTGTTGTGCATGATTTCGTCAAAACATGAAAGCAAAGAGACTTTAAAACAGCTGATGGAAAGCCCATTGCACATTTTAATCTCATAGGCGACCTTTTAAAAGCTGTTTAACTCCCTGCCAAAGGGGCCATAGTGAAGGCATGCCGTAGATGATTCAGAGGAAATTCGGGGAAACACCTTAGCGGATAAAGAAGCTAAGGAAGCAGCAAAACAATCAGTTGACGTGGACACAGTACATACAAATCCTGATAGCTCGTTGATGTCACATATCTCCAATATACCAGACATTGACCGAAAAATACTTCAGAGTCAGCCTACTGAGGAGGACATTGGGCTTCCAATCAATGTAAATTCACGTTTGACTTGTGCCAAAACTAACGTACATCAACATGTACAACATACTGCGCTTACTTTTCCCGAAGCCCCTTTTCAACACCTACAGATAGATTTTACACATATGCCACCTGTAGGAAATTTGAGATACCTGTTGGTTATAGTTGACAGATTCAGTAGATGGCCAGAAGCATTTGCATGTGCAACAGAGAATGCTAAAACGGTTGTCAAAATATTAACGAAAGAGATCATCTAGGTTTGGTATTCCTAGTGTGATTGAAAGTGATAA
>MU544244.1:263387-289667 GCA_024362625.1 Silurus asotus
AGGCTGTGGATTGCTGTACAGTGTGTGACTGACTGGTTCTCCTCTCTCTCCTCTACACACATAAACTCCTGTGTGATGAAGAGCAGAAGGACTGAGAGTGTAGTTGCCTCCAGATCCTCTGCTGCTGTCTGAGAGAAGCTCCATATACATGATAGAGACATGATTCATTTGTACTTCAGTTACACCGGCTCTGTAGGGAACAACTGTGTACCAGCTGAATGTCCAGTCTGTAGAGGAGTCTGTAACCTCACAGCTTAGAGTCACTGAGTCTCCTTCAGTCAGCCAGTTCTGTGGAGATACACTCAGTACTGGATGTGGTCTCTCTGTTACACAGGAAATACAGTCCAAAGTTTTCAAGACCACTGATTCTGTACATCTCTAGACTACTGACAGGACTGTGTGAAGTGCCAACTAGACACACTTTAATAAAAAATGTTTTAAACCTATATTGATTAATTTGTCAATATACACAAAACTTAACCGTAACAATTGCATCGTTTTGTTTATTTGTATGCTGCAGTCTTTTTGTCTCAGGGTACAGATAATGTAAAGGATCCCCTATACTCTCTCTGAACGAGCTGTTGCTATGGAAACAATAACATATTAGAATACATGCACTGCGCTGCTGTTATAGAAAACATTGAAATTGTTTATCTTTTGTTAAATACTACCTGTAATGATTTCAAAATATTTAAAACATTATAGAATAATATGGTATTGCAATAATTAAGGAATATTTGTTATTCACATTTCATCCAACTTCAAACCCATTGGACGGGATGTGAAAAAAAAATATTATGACATACCCTTTACTGTAATCTTGGCAGGTTCACTGTATTCTGTGTAGTAGTAGTTCTTGTTTTCATAGTTGTAATAGGTGTAATACTGGAAGTAGTTTCTTGAGCGTGCACAACACCGGTACTCTGTTTCTCCTGCTTTATTGACTGTCACTTTAAGTGAGTTTGCTTGTTTACTGTTCAGAAGCTGAACCCACTGATTTCTATTATAAAAGAGAAACTCCCATCCAGTCGTCTCCTGCAGCTCACAGCTCAGAGTGATGGTGTCCCCAGTGTAGATGGAGCTCCGAGGATTCACTCTGATAGTTGGTTTGGGTTTTTCTGTTAGTATAAAATGATCAAGATGTCAAAACTGATTTTCAATTTAGCAGTAGATTTACTATATTTAAACATATAAAAAAAAGCAACAATTGTTTATTTTAACTTAAAGTAATTTTTGTGAATTTACCAAGAGCACAAACTGAATGGTCATCAATAAGTTGAAAACAAACTGATCAACTCTACACCACCTTCTCAGTTTAATAGAAATAAATAAATAAATCACCTTCAGCATGAGCCACTGGTATCTGTGAAACCAACACTGAGAAAAGAGACAGAAAGAGAAAAGATGATGTAGACATTAAAATCATTTTGTTTACAATATTTTTTTGTTTTTTGTTTGCTTTCTGAAATCAGCACATCAACTCACACGATTAATTTCTTTTCAGAAAATTAAACTACTGTCTGTTACAAGGAAGAACGTAATTATTCTGTTCATTAATATATTTATTATTCATTATTTTATGAAGTAATCAGGTTTGTAGCAGCTATTATTTTTAGTGTTATCTTACAGCTACGATAAAAAAGATCTTTCACACTGTAACATTCAGTCACTTAATCACACAATAAACTCATCTTTCAGAATGCAGATAAACAACTTTATACCCAACAATTCACTTAAATGAAAACACAAAGAGAACATTTACTCACAGAACATCACAGGAAGTGGATTAAACTCCATCCTGTCCCTCTAATGACTAACTGAGAGACAGAAGAGAGGTATGTGGTCAAGTCTTATCAATTCCTCTGTCACTGTCAGTTCAACATGTTTCACCAGCTGAAATCACTCAGTAAATAGAAAGCAATTCTGCCTCGTGTCAGTGCAAATTAATATCAACTGGTTCAGTCCCAACTATTGGCCTATATAAAGGTGTCCCATTACCAAGGTGTCACACAAGAAACATCTCATGATGGGTAAAAGCAAAGAGTGTAAGTGGCCTTGGGTTTTCGTTTGTTTGAAGAATTGTTCATGTGCAGGGTTTTGTGTGTGTGTGTGTGTAGGCGGAACCTGTGTTCGGGATGAGATTGATCGGAGGTATTTATCTATGATGCGCACGTTCACAGCATGTGCCTTTTTTTGGTTAGCTGTTGGTTTTTTGTCTCTGCATGCGTTCTGAGAAATAGTGTGAAGTCTTTATTTTTGAACACTGGTACTGGATTGTCGGAGTTTAGCAGAGTTTGGTAATGTTTTGCACCCTTGGTAAAGCGAAGCGAGGCATGTTTTTCGTTTTAATGTGAAATCTGGCTATGATAGCTTATAGCTCATTACTCTGTTAAGTTGATGATCCTTTAATGCGTGAATGTTATTTTTTTACATTTTGATTATATGTGTATTTTTCTTTATTCATTTTAAGTTTCACGATGTTAAATGGTGATTGGTGGATGGTTCATGTTAAAGAGTACGACTCGTGATGTTGTGTAAAAAAATAACCTTCAAAAACACGTGCATGCACATTCTCATTTATTAACCCACATCATGTACATAAAGAAATTTCAAGTACGTTAATATACTGCCGCCATTTTGATTTTTGTTTATCTCGATCATCGGTTACCTTGATGCTTTTTGGCGACCCCCTAGGACATCGACATAACCGGGTTCCACTGTATAAAACATATTGCATAATTTGTAGAATCCTGAATGCGGGTACATTCCGTAAAGGGGTATAATGCGTAAGGAAAGTATAATCCAATTTTGTAAGAAATTGCATCACCTTTTTAGCAGGTTGGAGGGTATAGAAACTGGAATGGGTCGTGTATTGGAAATGATACTTGAAACGGTATACTACAAAATTAATGATACTCTACATTCAAGCCTCTTTTTTCATTAACTTACCACCATTTTTATTACAGATAACCAAAAATGTACATTAATACAGATGCTTAAACTTGATCACAACACGTTTGCTAAGAGCCGGTACAATATTAGCATAGTGTTCCTATTAAAATGGCTATGAGTGGGGTCTTCAACTGGCTTTAAAAGAGTCTAATGAGTGTCAATAATAAAATAAAATAGCCCAGAATATCAACAGTTAAAGAATTTGTACTTATTTGTTGCTTTTCCACATCCACAGCTCTTCAAAGTTTAATTTGCAGCACTGCATTAAAATAGAATAAACAAAACTTGCAAAATTGCATTGCTCTGTGTGTTTACAGGAATTGAGATATTTTACTGCACAGACCATAATAATAACAAAAATGGAAATAAAATGTGAGTATGGCTATTTAATGCTATAATGGTTTTGTTATAGCCCTACTGTAGTAGTACAGCAAGAAACAGAAGCTCAGGTGCAGAGTTCATCAATACAGACTCATTTACACTCATTAGATTAGTTAATTATTATAGTTTTAGCAATTCATTACACATCAAACAAACATGGATACACTGATCACCTGAACAGTCGAGCTTAAATACAAACACTGTCCAAATCACACAATAATCTCAAACAACTTTATACCTCAACACTTACTTTAATAAAGAAACAAAGAGAACAGATACTGACAGAGTGACAGAGCAGTGGTGTGTGTTAAAGCCATAACACTTCCTGTGTACACATTTAGACACACACACAAATGAGAGACAGCAACAATGTGGTTTCTGTTCCTGTTTTAAATCATATGTCAAAGCTATTATGTTTTGAGTTAAAGAACAACACTGAGTTTCATTGCTGTAAATGTCTGTTATGTGCTCACTGACCACTTATACCTGCTCTAATGCAGCAATCCAATCATTACATTTACATTTGCAGCATTTGGCAGACACCCTTATCCAGAGCGACTTACAACTGAGCAGTGGCAGGATTTGAACCTGTGATCTTCTGATCCAAAGCCCCATGCCTTAACCACTGAGCTACCACCTCCCCCTCCCCAATCAGCCAATCATGTAGCAGCAGCAAAAAGTACAAACTTCTGCAGTAACTTGCTGTTATATAGATTACACAAGCAAAAGGAAACATGTCTGTATGTTTGTTTAATATTTAAATATGGTGTGCTGAGACCAGCTGCTGCCACGATGGCTAACATTTTAATTTTGTTATTTTAATCTCTTTTTATTTTCATCTGGGCTTCTATTGGCTGCAAATGAATATTCTAATTTATACTGGCCTACAAAGTCCTCACCAATCATTACTTTAAGTATCTAATCAAGTACTTTGTTGAGAGGGAACAAAGGACCTGTATCAGCAGCCCCAAGGGAAATGAGCTAATATAAGGAACAGTACAGTGAGTTCTCACACACAACATGCCCTCCTGCTTAGTATCCTACTAAAGAGAATCCAGTCTCTGAGGAGAAACTTTACAAACTCAGATCAAAGGTCAAGGTACAGAGGGGCATTCACGACTACAAGTGTGTTGCAATCAGCATATTTCACCATCAGCATCAGCACCATTCACACTGAGCTTCCTGACCAGCAGCCTATCTACAGCAAGCAGAACTGGACCAGGGCCAGCAAGAGAATAATGCACCTCAGCAATACAAACAGAGGACATTTCTCTCTGTTGCAGTCGGGGAAGTGCTACTGCTCTTTAAAGACCGACATGGAGCTGATCAGGAGCAACTTCTTCCTGGAGACAATTAAGGGCTCTCAACAAGGGACCACCAAGGTCCAGAGACAAGAGCCTGAACTCAGCACACAACACCCACTACCTCATACTGCTGCTTTACTTGCAAACACAAACTTGTGCAAAGCTGCACGTTTTGGAAACTTAATTTCACAACATAAATCACCTCCATGGTTGAAAATGCTGCTAAATATGTGTATATACTGCATATATTATATTCTTACTGGAAACCATATTCTATGTAAATTCTTTATTCTGGTATTCAATTTTTATTCCTGCAATTGTTACATTTGAACCTTTTTTTATTTCAGTAATGTAAAATGTCACCATAATAAGCATTTAACCATTTAACTGCATAACATGTTTTTGTGACAAATACAATTTGAATTTTCTTTTTTCTTTTTTTTTTTTGCTGTGGACATTTATCTCCCTCAAAGTCCTGCTGAGATCATCACTCTACCTTACTGCTCTGCTGAGTTTTAAAAGGATTGTTTTTAAAGGTTTGTCTGAGGGGGTGGAAGTTGGGGGTGTAGTAGTAGTCAAGAGAAGTTAAAATGTAATAGAACATTATATTTCTTTATAATGTATGTTGTTGGTTACAATTTGGTTTTAAAAGAATGCAGTGAGTGTGAAAGTTAAGTTGATATAATTGGTCTATTGCATATCCTTATTCACACCTCCCCCCACTCTTCACATACATCAATGCATTAAAATAAAAACTAAACCACATCCACAAACTGGTCTCTGCTCCCAGGCCTCTATCAATAAAACTCATGAGCAATGTATATTTTAGTTTCCTGCGCAGAACACATTCTTCCTGAAAGACGTGATTGTAAACCACACTCTCTGAAAGCAGTTAGTCAGAAATGACTTTCATTAATGAAACTACAAACAGCATTCAGTCATGCTGTATTTAAGCAGATTAAGTGATCACGAGAGGCTGCATGTGAGCAACAGATGACAACAGGACACAGAATAAAACTCATTTAAACTCATTACACTGTTCAAACTCTGTTTTAAACTTGTTTTCCTCGTACTCTGTTGGACGATCATAGCTACTAAAATTACTTACACATCAAACTAAATTAAATGTCAGAACAGATTTGGATACACGGATCCACCTGAACAGTGATGCTGAAATACAAACAAATCATGCAAAAAGCCATTCAGGAGATTCAGGCTGCAGATGGAAAAAGAGAACATTTACTCACAGAACATCACAGCGAGTGGATTGAACTCCATCCTGTCCCTCTAATGACTGACTGAGTGAGAGTGCAGATGTGTGTGTTAAAGTCTTACCACTTCCTGTGATAATACAAAAAGAGAAACAGAGAGAGAGAGAGAGAGAGAGAGAGAGAGAGAGAGAGAGAGAGAGAGAGGGAGAGAGAGGGAGAAAGAGAGAGAGATGCATGCATGCACACACAAAATGAGAGAATGTATGTGTTTCCTGTTTTAAGAGTCACACAGCAAATTCTATAATTTAGCAATTAATGCAATTTTAAAATCAGCAAATCACAATTCACAAACTAAGTAACTTGTATTTTATGAATCTCCTGGGATTTTCACACGCAACAGTCTCTAAAAATTACACAAAGTAAAATAAACACCTTTTTTGTTGAGAGAGGTCAGAGGAGAATGTTCAGATTTGATCGAGCTGACAGGAAAGGCTGCAGAAACTAAATATGTGGCGGCCAGTGATTAAAAAGTAATCTAAAATGCCTTTGTCTCCCTCTAGTGGTAACTGCAGTATAAATTTAATCCTGACATTATACACACTAATACAGTGGCCCCCAAGTCAATTGGTACCGGGCCCCACAGAAAGAATACATAGCTTACATTATTTCTGTTTTATTTATTATATGATTTTGAACGATGTTTTATGTTGGAAAATTACCGGATTCTCTCCTCCACATCTGTCTATGACTCACTCTTGATGCATGTCAATATGTCTCGGTCACATGTCTTACCTACAACCGCTACCTTCTTAAAGGGGCTCCTCAGGCTGCTAACATTACCAGTAAATTCAAACCCCCAAGCCAGCAAAATGAACAAGAACTAACACAGTGGATTCACATTCGTTATTCTATTTAGAAAATACCAGTTTTTATGCCGGTTGTATCATTTTATTTTGTTGTATTTATCCGCCACACCTTAAAGGCCGGTCCGTGAAAATATTGTCTGACATTAAACAGGTCTGTGGCGCAAAATAGGTACTGATTCAAATACAGCAAATTTCATTACACTTTAGTCTGTTCAGGAACATTAAGAACAGTCATTACACACCTGAATGGTGATTTTGAAAATTACTAAATGTCTGTACAATCCAACTATAACATTTAGTTGACACATTTTATTATTTAGAAGTGGTTTCATGCCCCCTTTTCTCTCCTCTGATGGAAAAAAAGAAGACTTTAGGAAGACTGTAAAAATGTATTCTGATAATATATTACAGTATTTGAAATATATCAGGTGATTTGTTGTATAAAAGTTTGAAATATTTACAGTAAATATTTTGGACAGTGTGACAGCAGTGAAGGGTGCAATAGGAACGACAAATTGGTTCAAGGTGTAAATGCATCAAGGATCGGCTCTGAGCCCTTTTCTGTTTGCAGTGGTGATGGACAGGTTGACAGATGAGGTCAGACAGGAGTTTCCATGGACTATGATGTTTGCGGATGATATTGTGATTTGTGGTGAGAGTAGGGAGCAGGTGGAGAAGAGCCTGGAGAGGTGGAGATATGCGCTGAATAGAGGGGGAATGAAAGTCAGTAGGAGTAAGACAGAGTACATGTGTGTGAATGAGAGGGAGGGCAGTGGAGGGGTGCAGTTGCAGGGAGAAGAGGTGAAGAAGGTGGAGGAGTTCAGGTACCTGGGGTCAACAGTGTAGAGTAATGGAGAGTGTGTTAGAGAAGTGAATTAAAGAGTGCAGGCAGGGTGGAGTGGGTGGAGAAGAGTGATAGCAAAAGTGATTTGTGATAGAAGAGTATCTGTGAGAGTGAAAGGGAAAGTTTATAGGACTGTGGTGAGACCTGAGATGTTGTATGGTTTAAAGACAGTGGCATTGAGTAAAAGACAGGAGGTGAAGCTAAAGGTAGCAGAGCTGAAGATGTAGAGATGTTCATTTGGAGTAACGACAATTAACAGGATTAGAAATGAGTTTATTATTGGAACAGCTAATGTGGGATGTTTTGGAGACAAGGTGAGGGAGGCGAGATTGAGATGGTTTGGACATGTGCAGAGGAGGGACATAAGGTATATCAGTAGAAGAGTGCTGAGGATGGAACCACCAGGAAGTAGGATAAGAGGAAGACCAAGGAGGAGGTTTATGGATGTGATGAGGGAAGACATGCAGGTAGTTGGTGTGAAAGAGGCAGATGTAGAGATCAGGGGGATTTGGAGACGGGTGATCGCTGTGGTGACACTAAGAAAAAAAGAGTTGCAACTAAGTTGTAATTGGCATTTATTTTCAATTCAGGCTAATGTAGTAGCCTCCACCTGCACAGTGATGTAAATGGTTTAGTTTTAGCATGTGTTAGTGACATTAGCAGTGTTTCTAATCCAGTGAATCATAAGAGAATAATAATCATGGATTATCAATTTCAAGTAATTTGTTTTTTCAGGAGACCAGAGTTTTAAAATCTCATACACAAATACTGTAATATTGAACTGTTGCAGGACGTTTCAGTGTGGAATCAGCAGCAGGGTAAAAATACCCTGATTGCTTCTGAATGAATGGACACATCAAGCAGACGAGAGCAGAAGGGACTCCGGACAGTGACTGGGGGCGCGAGTGTGTGGATGAGCCCCAGCGTGATTAGAGGAAAGGAAAGACAGAAGATAAATGTGAATAAAGAAAGCTTTGCTAAGTGAACTAGTCAGTTTCTTTCTTTTTTTTCATCATTGAAACAATAAAACCTTTTCCAACAGTTATTTGCTTTTAACAGAACATTTTATTAGCTCATTTCCATAAGAAACTAAAAAGCCAACAAAATATCAGTATGATTGGAAATTTGTACATACACGAATACCAATAGAAATAAAGCAAACATTGTCTTGGTTTATATATTTAGTAGATTTTGCCATAAGTACATAATTATATAAAAATAAAACATTTCATTTTCATCACATCTACAATTAATGTTCACACATCTGAAAAAACAAAACTAACAGTCAAAGTGAGATTGGAAGTTTACTCCTCATAAATCACCTCGAGTGAATCTCAGATATACAGAAGAAAACACAGCAGTACAAATCCAGTAGTGGTAGAAGTAATACTGAGAAGATACAAAACACTATTAGTTCACCACCATATTTCAGATAACAGTAAATTAACCTGCTTTTATGTTGAATTAATCGAAAGCTTCCTGCTTTCAGCTTTACGGAAAATACAACCTGCACTGGAAACTATTATCCTGCAGTCATTTCCCAATCATGCAGTTTAAACCACATACAGTCTCTGAATATTAATCAAAACTCACTAGTGAATGTTCTAGCACACAAAACACCTCCTAGTCTTTCAGTTCTCTCAATGATACTAGTTTCCATTCACACCTGATCCTTTCATCTCATTCCTTTCTGTCAGGATGAAGCTCTATAATGTTGGAATTTGTGTTAAGAGGTCCAGCAACTGAAAGTCCTACTGGCAGAGTATTCAATATTTTCAAAACAATTTATTTGTATAAACCTCGTTACAGTTACATGAATTGTGAAGTTTGAATGTGCAGGTCACCATGTTGGGATTAAACTCACTCCAGCAGCAGATGCATTACTTTATTATATCAGATGGTATTTTGCAGAAGCACAAACTCAACCCTCAGACAATGAATCAACATTTTATTTTGAACTATAAGAGTTTAAACAATAGTGTTATTCTGTTTTGCATTAGCAGCATGTAGACTTTATTACAGACTACACACTTGATAACTTTAGCTGAACAAAATCAGAACAATGAGGACATTTATAAGATGCAGAGAAAATAACAGCATGTTAAAAAATAAAAATTATAACATTAAAATCAAACAATAATAAAATGACAGTAAACACATCCTCTTTTTATAGATGAACTTCGTTCACTCCTCTATGACTGCATTCTCAATTCTGTCTTCATCAGTGTAAGCTGTTAAAGAAAAGCACAGCGGCATTCGTTTCATTAAACAAAAAAAAACCTGAATGTAATTTCGTCCTAAACACAGTTTAAAGGGTGTTTGTTTAATGCTTATAAATGACAGTGAAGTGATGAATGATGGTGATTTAGGAAAAGATGTTAGAAAATAAACATTCGTTCGTCATCTTTAACTGCAAAATGTGAATCAAAGATTCTTTATTAATTATTACAACCAATTTACAGTGGAACCCGGTTATCTCGACCTGGGTTATTCCCTCGACAACCCTATTAAGTCGACGTTTTTGAAGTGGAACCGCCAAACTCTCGCTTTGTCTACGCATTTTTGAATGGTTATTTTGCCGGACCCTAATATCTCGGAAAAAATTTTAACGTCAGTTATGTTGATCGGCGCTGTGCAGCCGCAGAAGAACTCGCGAAAATGGTGGAAAAATCAAATCTTACAGATACTACAGGTGTTTGTATTGTATACTGGTGAATCTCTGCTGTGTAAGTGCACATATTAATTTTTTTGTTAAATGTTATGTGATGAACGGGAGCGCACGCTCGGTAAGGAGCACGGCTCTCTCGGTAAGGAGTTGAAGCCGGGAGGTTCAGAGAAAGCACCTGCCACGCCCCCTTCGGCCATTCACATTTGAGACTTTTCAGTCCCTTGTTTTTGGTTTCGGTTTTGGATCTTCCTGGTTTTTTTTCAGGCTTTGCGCCGTGCCGCCGGTCGTGGTATTTTTGCCGCCGGTCGTGGTATTTTTGAATTTCCCTATTTTTCCATTCACAAACTCTCTCTCTCTCTCTCTCTCTCTCTCTCTCTCTCTCTCCCTCCCTCTCTCTCGGCTTATCTCCCACTCGGCATCGCGGACGTAAGTTTTTTCGGACACTTTGCTTTGTGTGTTTGTGCAGATTACTTCAGCCTGATGGTCATAAGTTTTCAGAAACTTAGTTACTGTTTATTTTTCTTTTTTTTCCACATGTGGACTAAATCTGTTTGTTTTTTATTTTTTTGAGTGATCTGTGTGTTTATAATGTTGGAGAATATAATAAAGGTTTGTATGGAGAGGGACGGTGGTTTGTATTGTATACTGGTGAATCTCTGCTGTTAGTAGGTGCACTTATGCCTTTTGTTGTTAAAAAACGTATGTAAATTTTTATAGCACGACTTCAGCAAACAAATCGCGGCAACGCTGTTGTGTAAAAAACCCTCCAAAAACACGTGCATGCACATTCTCATTTATTAACGCACATCATGTACATAAAGAAATTTCAAGCACGTTAATATACTGCCGCCATTTTGATTTTTGTTTATCTCGATCATCGGTTACCTCGATGCTTTTTAGCGACCCCCTAGGACATCGACATAACCGGGTTCCACTGTATTACCAAGTCCTTTTGTGCTATTAAAATATTTCACCTCATAATTTTAAACACTAAATTCAATATTATCTAATGGCTGTTTCTATGATGAAGAAGTCAGAACATCTACCTATTAAATACACTTCATTATTTTTTACAGTTTTAAATTGATGTACAACTTCAATTGAATCATCGGTCATTTCAACTCATCATACTCACAATTAAATCTTACTGAAAGTGTATTTTAGATCAAGTGCTTTAACACTCAAGTGTGGATTAAAAATAAATTATATATTATTTTCCTTTTTACATGCAATTAAAGTGGATTGTGTGAATGTTGAGTCTTATGGAAAGAGTTCTTACCTCGAGCTCTGTAACATTTGACCAGCAGAATGATGGTGATCAGCAGATATGGAGATGCCGTCACTACACTACTGATCAGCATGAGCACTGAGAATGGAGCTTCTACATGTGATGGACCTGATACAGAATACAAAAATAATGATATCACTTTATTCATGCTGAACTGAAGATGTTTAGCTCAAACTGCAGCACAAGTACATCAATGCTCATTTCTAGGAACAGGAGTAATATGGCATGTGAACACTCTGGATTTTGTACACAGATTTAAATAAACTACACACTTCAGCTTATATTATGTAGGGATACAGAGTTAAACTTAAGTTACAGTTAAATAAATAGTGATGTGATTTGAGACATTGTCCACAGTTAAAAGCTCTCTACAAAAAAAAAAAAAATTGAAATTAATGTAAAATTCTCACGTCTGACTGAGATCCAGCTTCTCGGTGACTCTCCTCTCTCTGGGTGTTTACAGTGGTAGAAACCTTCATCTGACTTTGAGACTTTATGGATGATCATCTCTCCTGTAGTCTGGTTCTGGACGACTGATCCATCTTTATAGAAATCAACTCGGAGGTTTGAGGGGTTTGTGTTACGATATAAACAGTGTAGAGTCAGAGGAAGTCCCTCAGTCACAGGATGGACAGAACTCTCCAGGACCAAATCACCACCTAGAACACAGAAAATCACATTTACAATATAAGTAAAAAAAGCAGTGATGGATGGATGGATGGATAGATGGATAGATAGAACAGAAGAGACCTGCATAAAGCAGTGAAGCATCAGTGAGACAGCCATGTCCTAACAGTGTGTGTAGAGATCAGAAGTGTGATGTTTATAGGTATTAATTGAATTGGCCCTAAAACTGTTGGTTTCCCTCCTGGATGGAGAGAGGTTACGTAATCTGTGTATAGGATTGGAGAAGTCCCTGATTGTGTTGATTGATTTGCTGTACTGTAGTAAAGATGCTCAGTGGCAGACTAAACTTATACTAACATCTGATTTGCTTCTTCACCACAGTGGATGTTCTACTAATAAATAAATGACAGGAAATTTAATTAATAGGGAAATATTTCACAAATATTTCACATATATTTTTCAGCTTCTCCCATTAGGGGGCGCCAAAGCGGCTCATCCGTCTCCATACCCCCCTGTCCTGCACATCTGCCTCTTTCAACCCAACTGCCTGCATGTCTTCCCTCACCACATCCATAAACCTCCTCCTTGGACTTTCTCTTTTCCTCCATCCTGGTGGCTTCATCCTTAGCAGTCTCCTACTGATATACCCCATGTCCCTCTTCTAAACATGTAAAAACCATTAATCACGCCTCCCTCACCTTGTCTCCAAAACGTCCTACATGCAGTGTCCCTCTAATAAACTCATTTTTGAATATTTTACAAATAATAATGAAAATTAAGCAGAATGCAAACTGGGCTGTGTAAAAATATCTAAGTCTTCTACTATACATGTAACTTAACAAAACACATGATTCTGTTTAAATCTAATGTTTAATAGAGTGTGTGAGGCGACACTACTGAGTGTGTAGAGCAGCATCAGTGAACATGCAGGAATGAAGGAGTGAAGAGTGTGTGCAGAGAAACAGTCACAGATGACAGCACTGAGCTCTATGCTCTTCCTCTCCACTCCATCATCTACATCTTTACTTATGAGTGAAGGTGAAACACACTGCACTTTGCATCTATTTTTAATGATGAAGCTCATTGATATAAAACAGGTTTCCACCTTGCACTCTACATTACAGACACAATTTAAATATCATAACATTAAACATAAATGAATTAGTGGTAGTAATCACCATAAACAGAGAGAAATCACATGTTCTCTGATGTGACTGATTGATTATCAGTGATTAATTAATTTTATTATCATTATCAGTGTGAGTATGTAAGTGAACTTGTAGTCAGTTTATAAAACATGACTTACACACATCCATACTCAGAATTACACAATAATATTTACTGATTAATGTAGAGAGAAAAATCAATTTCATCTTGAACAGTTTGTTGAATTGTAAACTACTGATGTTCTGAATATTCTGTAATGAAACATTTCTCTTTCTCTTTAACAGTAAACACACTACATGAAGACTCACCATGAACTGTGAGGTTGACAGGATTACTGTTTTCTCCAGATTCAGACTCACACCAGTAAACTCCAGTGTAGGATGTGAAGAGGAAGCTGATTTCACATGTAGATCCTGTAACTGATCCCCACTGTGAACAATCTAACACTCCTTCACTGTCTGTGTATCGTCTCACTGTCCATCCAGTAGAGTTACTCTGGTCCTCACAGCTCAGTGAGAGAGAGTCATGAGTAAAGTGTTGAGTTCTGCTGGGACTGATGATCAGAGACACTGGAGGAGATTCACCTTCAACACAGAAGATACACAAATAAATATATGTACAACATGTAATGCAATGAGGATACAAGTGTGTGTGTGTTTAGAATGATGTCTATTAAATTGATAATCAAAACCACAGTCCACATCATGAGACAAAACACACACAGGTTTAACATGGAACATTTATCATAAAAGCTGCAAAACACTAAATGGTAAATATAAAGAAAAAAATCAAATCTTTGAAAGAAATAAAACAGTAGGCAGAATGTAAAACAGAATAAACACTGATTGGCCATAACTTTATCACCACCTGCCTATTAATGTGTTGGTTCCCTTTTTGGTGCTAAAACATTTGTGACCCATCGATCATTCACCACTGTTCCTTCTGTAGCACCCCTAGTGTTACTGGCTATAATGGGGTGGCTAACCTGAGCACTTTTTAATAAATATCTGAAAATATTAACCCTAATCAATTTGTCTTATCTTTACTTTGAGTATGGGTTTTATTTATAATTAAAAGTATTAACTAGCCGGTACCAAGAAAAAGAAATGCCATTCTATATTGTAAATATAGACACACAACACAATTTAAACAACAATAACAGTTTACTGAATGTGATGTCAAATAAAATATGGTGTAAATAACTTTCAATGTCAAGTTCAGTTTTAAATGAAAAATACCAGTAACATTCACTTATGAAAAAATGTCCACAAAACAAATAATAAAAGCCGGCAAAAGTAAATAAAAACTTTACTCAGTATACCAGTTGCAGGCCTGTACGTAGCTGGGGTTCGTAGAAACCAAACAAAATGGCTACTTCACCACGAGGGCAACAAACGGAAAATAGTACCTGGTATGAAGTTTGTTTACACACCGTGCACGCGTCAGACAAAAAAAAGGGTCGATGTAAAACACAGACAGAGCATGGATGCTTCAAGGGATACTCCTTCACCACACGTAGTCCCTGCTAGTTGAGCTAGCTATCCGCCGGTCCATTAGCAAAGTCTCAGCACATGGCGCAGTAAACCACAACTTAAATCTCCGCTCATCAGAGGCGATGTCCACGTCTTTCTGATGTGTTTCCAACTCTGCACGGAAACTATCACCACACAGGGTTCAGGTTGAACACCTAATAAGCTTCCTTACACTAATTGAAGAACAGGTCGTACTTGTTAGTTCAGCAGCTCCGGTGTCTTACTCTCCCTCTTTTTCTCTTTCCCTCCTTTTCTTTCTCTCGTGTTCTCTCCCCCTCAACGTGCACATGCGCACCCAGCATGCCTCATAACATGACACATAAATTAATAAAACTTAAAAACAACAAAAAAAAAAAGTTCTTTTTAAATAATTTTTACCAGCATATTCATATTATTTAAACAAAAAAGCATTTAACAAATAATTAATTGTTTTTATTTACTGTTACCTTATACAGGTGTCATGTGACCTTATTACATCACCTTATTGCTGGCCAATAAATTATAATTTTCATAACATTCATTTGTAAAACTATTTATACAGAACTCTAACAATTTCTTGATGTATGCATAAATGCATACATCTAAAACAAATACCCATAACTTTATCTGGGTTACACTTCTTGGAGCACTTTTGATAGATTCTGACCACTGCAAACCAGAAACATTCCACAAGAGCTGTAGTTTTGGAGATGCTCTGACCCAGACGTCTAGACGTCACAATTTGTCAAACTCATTCTAATCCTTACGCTCGCCCATTTTTCCTGCTTCTAACATCAACTTTGTCAAGAAAATGTTCACTTGCTGTCTAATTAATAAATCCACCCACTAACAGGTGCCATGATGAAGATCATCAGTGTTCTTCACTTCACCACTCATAATGTTATAATGTCATAATGTTATGACTGATTGGTGTATATTTATTTCTCTGATAATTTTTAAACAAATCTATCAGGTCATTTTTCTCACCAGATACAGCAAAGTTTAAATATAATAAAAAAATTCAAAACTTGGAAAAAAAAGAAAAACTTGCAATTGTTACAAAAATGTAATAAAAATGGCATATACAGAAGATAAACCAGAGGATATTAATATAAACAGTGTTTAAAGTGAAAATAAGAATAGAAGCACATGTTTTCCTCACCAGATACAGCAAAGTTTAAATATAATAAACAAAATCAAAACTTGGAAAAAAAGAAAAACTCGCAATTGTTACAAAGATGTAATGAAAATGGTATATACAGAAGATAAAACAGAGGATATTAATATAAACAGTGTTTGAAGTAAAAATAGGAATAGATGCACAATATCAGGGATCACATCAGCTCAGAACCATGACATTTCTCATCATTGCTCCAAAAGGTGAAATCGTACTTGTGTCATTTAACCACATTATTTGCATTAACAAAGAAATGATAAATACATTTCATCTTATAGTTATATATTTATTTTTCTGATACTATTTAAAAACAGTTAATGTTCCTCACCAGAGATCCAGAGAGGCTGTGGATTGCTGTACAGTATGTGACTGACTGGTTCTCCTCTCTCTCCTCTACACACATAAACTCCTGTGTGATGAAGAGCAGAAGGACTGAGAGTGTAGTTGCCTCCAGATCCTCTGCTGCTGTCTGGGAGAAGCTCCACATACATGACATAGTCAGTATTTTTTAATTGAGTTACACCGTCTCTGTAGGGAACAACTGTGTACCAGCTGAATGTCCAGTCTGTAGAGGAGTCTGTAACCTCACAGCTTAGAGTCACTGAGTCTCCTTCAGTCAGCCAGTTCTGTGGAGATACACTCAGTACTGCATGTGGTCTTCCTTCTGCACAGATAATCAGCAGACTTTTTGAATGAACAGTGATAGAAAATATCTTGAACAAAGAAAAGTCATGAAAAACATGAATGAATTAAAATATGCAATCGTTATTCTACAATGGTTATTGTTGTTGTTTAAATGATGTATGTTTTTAGCTTTTAGAAATACAATAACACATAATTCTCAGATTAAATGATGTTCATGTTAATAGATTTAATTTGCTCTTGTTGTTTGTTCGTCAGTTAATAAGTAGAGCCTGAAAAGTCAAATCTGTCCTTGTGAACACTTGTAAGTTGTTACAAGCTTTTAGGAAAATAAGTGAAATGTGTTTGATATTTATATTAACAGAGTAAAATTAGGTTTATAAAAAAAAGGGGGAACTTGTTTATACTTATTTATTATATATATATATATGTGAGTTGCAGCTAATTATATTCTGCTGTTTTTGCTTTTATTAAAAATGTATACAACTTACTGTCATTAAATGAAATGTGTCTACTAGTGTGTTTATTTATTTATTTTATGATTCACAGTTTGGTTGGTTTGAAGGATTTATAAGAGTGTCTGTTCAGAGTCTGTTAGAACTCAACTTAAAAATATGCACTGCACTCAGACATTAAAAGGCCTCAGACATCCTGGCTTTACTTTCTAATCCTTATTACTTTGTCCAAACGTGTATGAGGTGATTTAAAAATGTTTCTATATTAGTTTTGTAACATGCCATCAGATGGCAGCACAATGTTGCACACACAGTCACAGGGAGCACCAACCTTCATAAGTCAGTCTGCCAAAATACATCATCCTGTGTACATCATGAGCTGTGCAACTGGTGCTATTCAGAACATGCACATTTACACATCTGCAATTTTATCATGGACAGCAAGTTAGAACAAAGAGCAAATGTGAAATTCTGTGTTAAACTCTGAAAATCTGCTAGAGACGTTTGACATGATCCTCACATGTGAATTTAAGATGTGTCATGTTGCTGCCAAGTTCATCCCCATGCAAATTTCATGTCAAATATCATTAATGGTGATGAAACTTGGTGAAGCAACAGTCCTCACAGTAAAAGAGCCAAACATCTCCATGACTGAAAAAGTGAGGCAGGTCTGCAGCTTAATTATGTACATGCTCATCATCTCTTTTTGACAGTCGCAGCATTGTGCATTGAGAATTCATCCCCAGGTTCCACACCCCCTTTCGAGTTCTACGGCCAGGTTTTAAGGCGTTTTATGGTAGGACATTTGGTAAAAGCGACCAGATCTGTGGCGTGTGAGTTTCGAAACATTTTTAAAACCATCTCATATTACACAGTAAGAGACAATACATAAATGTCTAATTGCTAATATGTATATGTATAATAAAAGTGATACACTTTTATCCTGTATCTCACATCTCAGAGTGACAGTGTCTCCACTGAACACCTGTTTATCAGGATTTATAGATGCCACTGGTTTGGGTTTTGCTTTGGGGATTAAACACACCTCGCCCTGTTACACCTTCTTACAGATGAGGCCACGATTGACAAATACCTTTAAATTTATTTTGAGATTATTTAAAACATAAGAGAATTAATAGGAAATTGTAATAATTTCTTTATATTCACAAGTCTCCTAAACCTGCTAAGAAAACAAAATAAAAATCATGAAATACCTCTTGCTGTAATGGTGACAGAATCACTGAGTCTTGTGTAGACGTAGTCGTAGTTGTTATAGATGTTGTAGATTTTCTTGCTTGCACGGCACTGATACACTGTTTCTCCTGCAATATCAACTGTCACACTGAGTGTGTTGGTATCTCTGGGGTCATTCCTCTCAAGCTGTGAATTTCTGTACCAGAAAAACTCCCATCCAGTCTCCTGCAGCTCACAGCTCAGAGTGATGGTGTCTCCAGTGTAGATGAAGATCTGAGGATTCACTCTCACAGTCAGTTTGGGTTTTTCTGTTGGAATAAAATGATGAAGGTGTCAGAGCTGATTTTCACTTTATTTGATAAACAGTTGATGGACTGTGCTTTATCATGTGACAATACTTTTTAACATTTGATACAAAATCTGTGTTGTAAATGTTCGGCCTGTTTAGTTGTCATTGATGTTTGCAAACTGACTGAATAAGAAAAAAAAAAAACTACTGTAATAATTTATTAGTGATTTTGTTTACTGGTTATTAGATCTAAAAATCTGCTGCTCTAAATCCCACAGAGAAAAGATCACTTACAATATAATAGGTTATAATAAATAGCTATTAGACAGACAGAGATTGTGTGCATGTGCATGTGCGTGTGCGTGTGTGTGTGTGTGTGTGTGTGCAGTGTGTGTATATTGTATATATATTCTTTATACACTTTATGCGCTTTATGCTTTAACATGTAACCGTGAAAAATAACAAAATAAAATACTCTTTAACATTTGGTACAAAATCTGTGTTGTACATGTTCGGACCCATCGAGTGTGCCATCACGGACGACCGCAGGCGGCCCACAGGGAAGAGTATCAGGGAGTCGGCAAAAAGATGTTGGCACACAAAGTCCTGGACCGGTGCTTAGACCTAGTCTTTGCGCTCACGTCATACGTTTATCAAGAAATCCTACGGATGAAAAATTTTGAGCTCGGCCCTGTGTAAAGGTGGTGGTAGCTTAGTGGTGAAGGCAGTCAACTTTGGATTCAAAGCTCATGAGTTCAAATCCCATCCACACCAAGCTGCCATTCCTGGGCCCCTAAAAAAGGCCCTTAACCCCATCGCTGCTCAGCTGTATGAATGAGATAAATGTAAGTCACTCTGGATAACAGGGTTTCTGCAGGGTCTTAAAAAGTCTAACGTTTAAAAATCACTATTTTATTTTCAGCTGAAGTGAAGTGAAAGTTTAACGATACTTGTCTTGAGAAACAATTGGTAAGTTGCTAAAAACGTATTTGTGTGTTTTTGATATCGGTTTTAAATTTCATTCTTAATGATCTTAAAAAGTCTTAAATTTGACATTTGTGAAACCTTGAACGTACATTGCAAGTGAATCAGCCCGGTCCTGTGCAAACAACTGTTTTCTAGGTTTTCTCAGCCTGTGATGGTGGAGCTCATGGAGCAGTTGGATGAAGTTGCAGGGTTTCCAGAAAGACCTTAAGACACATGTGAGTGGAAAGAACGCTGAATACCTGATCAAAGCTATTAACATTAGTCAAACACTGATGTGTGTGTGTGTGTGTGTGTGTGTGTGTGTGTGTGTGTGTGTGTGCGTGTGTGTTGGTCAGTTAATGAGAGCAGCCCCTACACTTCGCCCAGCCCGAGTTGTGCGAATACGAGTACGTGATACGCTGGAAAGCTCTGATGGAGATGGAAAAGCAGCAGTATGAAGGAACATCAAGGAGGTTGTAGGAGAAGTTGGAGCAGGAGATGGAGGAGGCCAGACATAAGCAGTATATGAGCAGTATATTCTCCAGATATTGCCAAAATATACACCTGCACTCTGTAACTAGGGTCATCATATAGCCAAGAAAAAAAAATATTATGATTTCAGATAAAAGACCATGAAAGTCAGATTCAGCGTAACCACCTTTTTAGTGCCAACAAGTTTTATACACATGAAGTTTGAGAATGATGTATTTTATTTTATTTTATTTTATTTTTGTTTATGTTTTGTGAACAACAATTTGTATGGTTATGTGTGTTACATTATTTCAAAGCACGACACAGAAGCCAATAATCATCCAACAAGTAAAATGCTTTTAAAGATTCCATTTATCAAATAAAATCAATGATGTCATACTTTAAGGCTCTTCTCTGTTCTGGCACCGAGGTGGTGGAATGAACTTCCCCTAGATGTCTGTACACCAGAGACCCTGATTATCTTCAAGCGACGACTGAAGACCTTCATCTTCCTGAAATACTTAAATTAGCACTTTCCAAGTTTGCTTTGTAGAGTTATATTTATATTAAGTTTGTAATCTTGTGTACAGTGTAGATTTATTCATTACTAGAGATTTAAAGCACTTTTGTACGTCACTCTGGATAAGGGCGTCTGATAAATACTGCAAATGTAAATGTAAATGTCATTGATGTTTTCAGGCTAAAAACTGACTAAATGAGTAAAAATTTACTGTTAATATTTATTAATATCTGCTCTAAATCCCACCCAGACATAATATTACATTAATTATAATATTTTATAATAAACAGGTCATAGAGAGAAAATCAGAATCATGTACTCAGACTGATCATGGAATAACATGGACTTTTATTAAATGCATTCATTCTACACGTCCCTCTGAATGACCAGTTACTACACAATCAATAACATATTAAACTGAGTCTAATGTGTTTAATGATCTTGTTATTATACCAAAGCAGGTGGAAAAAAGCAAGAATCATGATGTACCTTTTGCTGTGATCTTGACAGGATCACTGAGCTGTGTGTAGTATCTGTAGTCACTTCTCCAGTGTGCTGCACACTGATACTCTGTTTCTCCTGCATTACTGACATTCACACTCAATGTGTTGGTTTTCGTTGCTACATTGCTCACAATCTGTGAATTTCTGTACCAGAAGAACTCCCATGCAGTCCAGTTCTGCAGCTCACAGCTCAGAGTGATGGTGTCTTCACTGTTGATGAGGCTCGAAGGAAATGATCTCAGAGTTAGTGTGGGTTTTGCTGTTGATATAAAATAAAGGTGTCAGAGTTGATTTTCATTTTCAACACATGCAGTAGATTCACTGTGCTTTAACATATGATGATTTTAGAATAAAATAGATTTAACTTTTAATACAAAATCCATGTTTTACACTTATTATGATTTATTATTATAACAAAGTTTTCTACATGAACATTTTCTTTCTTCAAAAGTCTAAAGGATTTAATAATAAAATAAGAAAAGAATAACCAATATAATCAATGAACAATTACTATTTTCATCACATTAATGAATCTTCATATCTTAAGTGTAAATAATTATTAATTTACTAAGAGCACAAAGTAAAAGGTAATTATTAAATTGAGGATAAAAGTCACCTTGAGCGTGAGTCACTGGTAAAAGTGAAACCAACACTGAAAAGAGAACAGAAACAGAGATCAGAATGTAAACATGAAAATGATTCAGTATATTCATGGGAACAGCACATTGTATCAAACTCACATGATTTATCTGTAGTCTAAAATCTGCAGTCTAGAAGAAATCTAAACTACCATCTCTCAGAACATTCAGACTGCACCTTTATACCTCACATTCACTCTGCAGAGACACAAAGAGAACATTCACTCACAGTATCACCGGGAGTCGACTGAGTTCCACCCCAACCCTCAATGTGTCATTGATTTTAGCAGCTTTTTAAATCTTATGTTTTACTGCACTCAGTGTAAAGAAAATGGGAAACTACTACAAAGTGCAAATAGAGGCATTTGGAGCAGGATTTTCACTTCCCTTAAACCTGAGAGAAGTATTCTTCTATTTATTTTTAACAATGTACAAATACTGTACTGCCCCCTTGTGGGAAGAGTTATTTGTGTTTTGAGTTTCTAGTGTTTTGTCCACGCAGAGGCACCGTAGTTCAGTTATTCTCCTAACCTTCCTACAGCAAGTCATACTCCAGAGTGTTAAAGTCTGTAAATTAATATTTTGACAGTGATCTTATTTTAATTAGATACAAAATTTAATTTTAGCATGTTTTCTATTTGTAATTTGTAATAAAATATTACTATTACTGTTAGCTTCCCTATGGCATTTTCCATGAATATTAGCATTGTGCTAAGCGCTCGCTAATGAGATCGTTTTTTTGAGGGTTTTGGTTAATTCTAAGCTACTTATTTTATATTTGCATTGTTTATTCACCCTATTGAGATTGTAATATGCATTCTCTTTGTTTCTGTATGTTACAGTTTTACAGTCCTTCCAGTAAAACACACTAAAAGAGCAAGATGCTTCCTGGTTCCTTATTGGAGACTGTTAGCGATCTGTACAGCAGTTCACACACACCAGTAAAGGCAGAATAAATACTTTCTTACTGTACTTAAGTAGATTTTCTGGTATCAGTATTTTACTTCACTTTTCTTCTGTACTTAAGTAGATTTTCTGGTATCAGTACTTCACTATTTATTTTTTTGGACAACTTTTTACTTTTACTCGTTATATTTTTTACACAAATGTCTGTACTTTCTACTTTCAAACCAGCCTTGTTACTTTAAACAAAACAACTTCAATCTATTTAGTGACATGATGAAATGTCAATTCTTTTTCTTCTCACTGCGGCTCGTTTTTAGTGTTTAGAGTTTATTTCAAAGTGCTGTGCATTAGTCTGGAATCAGTGTGTATCAGATTGAATCTGAGAATCAGCAAATATAATGTGATCTCTGGGAGGAAACTGAAGGGGATATAAGGAGAACATAGAAAAACCTGCAAAGACAGAAATACTTTTAGGGAACTTGGAAAAACTGTCTGTCAGTTTCTATTTCATAAGGCTGCACGGTTCACAAAGGACATATTTAGCATTCAAATACAGAGGTGTATAGACAACAACAAAAAGCCCATGAAAGGCCAAATAGAAGGGTTGATACTTTACAAACATGAACCCCACCAGTGACAGACATTGTTTGGAGACTATGACAGCAATGTACAGCATTCTTTTTTTTGTGTGTGATATATACACACACACACACACACACACACAACCTCTACCAGTCAGTGTCTTTGTCCATTAAATAGCAGGTTAGCCTATGTAGCAGAATGAAGTATGGGATGTTTCTTACCCAGGTTTCAAGGAAAAAAACACAACACATCCTTATATCAAGCTGTGTAGATCAAGAGAATCAAATAAAGCCCAGTTTATTTTCCAGTGAACATACATGTAAAATCTTTTGTGCCAGTCTTCGAGGTACTGCAAGTCTGCATTTGCCACTTTTACATCTTTTTTCACACCACTTGTGGCACCTCCTTGTGCAGGTAGTGAGCAAAGCAGTGGCTTTAATAATTACACTTTTTATTTATTAAAAAAATAATCTATACTTGAAATGGTGCACTATAACATTAATTACTGTACTCTATGTGCACGCCTCTTTTTCATTCACTGACCACCATCATTATTACAGAAACCAGAAACCACCTCGGCTAGGGAATGCTATAGAGATAGTACGGTGTTCCTAAAAAAATGGCTGGTGAGGAGCTCTCCAACTGGCTTTGAAAAGGCCAATAGGTGCCAGTGGAGCTGAAGAGGTTGATCATATCAACAGTTAATATGTGAAAAATTTGTTGTTGCTTTTGCACATCCATCTTCAAACCTCTTGCAGCTCTTCACAGCTGAATTTGCAGCACTGCATTAAAATAGAACAAACCCCACCCCAAACTGTCTCCACTACGTGTGTTTACAGGAATAAGGAGGACTGTTTGTTTCTGCACAGTTAATGCTCTTATCTTCAACACAGAGAAGTTATTAATCCTTAATATTTATTCTAAAGTGCTGTGTTACTACACAGGAAAATGGAAATAAAGGTCATAGGGCATGTTGTCAGTGTAGTTATTAATGCTACAATCGTTTTTTTTTTAAAGATTTTTTGTGCACAGAAAAGACCACCAGAGTCTCAACACATCAGCAGAAACACATTTCATTTACTCACAACAACCATGATTTCCTTGTGTGAAACATAAAACTCCATGCAGTCATTTTCTTCAGCATGTCAGAATCACACGAGGGATCAGTGAGCAGCAGATAACAGCAGAACACAGAAGATCAGATACAGAGTTCAACATTACAGACTCATTTACACTCATTAGATTAGTTACCTATCATAGTTTAGCAAGTAGATACACATCAAACTAATCCCAGCACATAAATATGAATACACTGATCACCTGAACAGTTTAAATACAAACACTGTCCAAATCACACAATAAACTCATCACTCAGGACATTCAGACTGCAGATGAACAACTTTATACCTCATCACTCGCTTTAATGAAGACACAAAGAGAACATTTACTCACAGAACATCACAGCAAGTGGACTGAACTCCATTCTGTCCCTGTAATGACAGACAGAGAGACAGAGCAGTGGTGTGGGTTAAAGCCATACCACTTCCTGTGTAACCATTTAGACACACACACACGAGTTTAGTTTCTGTTCCTGTTTTAAGAGTTATATGACGAAAGCTATAATTTTTCATTTTGCTATAATCATAATAAATGTCCATTATATGCTCACTGTAAACTTAAACCTGCTTTAACATACAGCAATCCAATCAGCCAATCACGTAGCAGCAGCACAATGCATAAACCTCTGCAGTAACTTGCTTCAGAAAGCTGCTGGAATTTTCACACACAACAGTCTATATAGATTACACAAGCAAAAGAAAAAGGCATGTTGATGAGAGAGGTGAGAGGAGAATGGAGAGACTGGATCAAGCTGATAAACTCCTCAATCAGGACATTCAGACTGCAGATGAACAACTTTATACACCACGACTCACTCAAATAAAGACTCAAAGAGAACATTTACTCACAGAACATCACAACAAGTGGAATGAACTCTGTCATGTCCCTCTAATGACTGACTGAGTGACAGAGCAGTAGTGTGTGTTTATACAAAAAGAGAGAGAGAAAGAGAGAGAGAGAGAGAGAGAGAGAGGTGCATACACACAGAGGGAGAATGTATTTGTTTCCTGTTTTAAGAGTCACATTGCATATGCTATAATGCAGCAATTAAGGCATCAATCCGATTAACCAATTATATGGCAGCAACACAATGCATAAGCCATGCAGTAATTAGTATTTTAACAATCTCCTGGACATTTTATACACAGCAGTCTTAGTTTACCCACACACACACACACACACACACACACACACACACACACACACACACACACACACAGAGAGAGACAAATCTCCTTGTTGATTATAGAGGTCAGAGGAGAATGGCCAGACTGTACTGAGCTGACAGGAAGTCTAAAACATATTATCTATATCTGATGCAGAGAAGCTCATCCATGCGTTCATGAACTCCAGAATAGACTATTGTAATGCATTAATAGGTGGATGTCCTGTGTCATTAATAAACAATCTATAGTTTGTCCAGAATGCAGCAGCCAGAGTTCTCACAAGGTCAAGAAAATATGATCATATAACCCCAATCTTATCATCCCTTTACTTACTACCTGTTAAGTTTTCGAATCGACTACAAATATAGACTAAAAACACTAAATGGTTTGGCGTCCATGTATCTCTCCGGTCTTCTAACACGCAACAATCCGTCAGATCTCAAAACTCTGGAATTCTAGTAATTCCTATAATAGCAAAGTCCACTAAAAGCGGTAGATAATTTCATTTACATTTAGCTCCTGAACTTTGGAACAGTCTTCCTGACAGTGTTCGGGGCTCAGACACACTCACCCAGTTTAAATGCAGATTAAAAATTTATCGTTTTAGCAAAACCTACACATAACACACATCGCATCATAACCTTGTGCTCCAGTACATCTGATCAAATGCACATTATCAACTTGTGCTTGTTAATATTATAAACAGCAGCTACACTAATTTCTCTCCACTACTTCTCTTTCTCTCCCCATCCCGAGGCATCCTGAGGTTTGGCCAGTTCCAGTCACGTCCCACCTCATGAAGATTATGGACTTTAAAGAAGTAGATGCCGAAT
>MU544301.1:0-16313 GCA_024362625.1 Silurus asotus
CAGCCACTAACACTTCTACAAACGTGTTAAGAACCTTCTCTTACTTGGCCTGAACCCAGGAGTTGCTTCTAGACTTGTTTATGAGTGGGGCTCATAATCACAGGTTTACTTTAACATAGAAAAGTAGATCATTTCTTATTAATATTTAACAATAACAATAAACTCTGAAAAGTTGTACTTGACGCCTCAGTGTTTTTACTTTACTTTATAAGTGAATGGCTTATGGAATAGCTCCTGTCACAGTCCCCCAAGAGAGACAATGTTTGCTGTCCTTACTATTTTCAGATGTGCTGTATGGACAGGTAGTTTGGGTGTAAATCTACATCACCTCTTAGTATATTACTCTGTATAGACCAGGGGTGGCCAACCAGTCAGAGACCGAGAACCACATTTTTGACCGTGTTACCGCAAAGAGCCACATCATACACATGGGCACACATGAACATCACCCATCCCTTCCTCTTACACACACACACACACACACACACACACACCTCTGCTCAGCCAGATTTATTGTAAATGTCACACACCAACATAATGACAGAAATTGACTCCTACAGGACAGTCATTTTCAACAATGTGTGCACTGTCTCACACACACAAACTCAGTTTAACCAAGTCCACAAACAAAAATATAATAATTTACAATAGTGTTTTTTCTTTTATGATGAATGTTACTTAGTGGGACTTTTGGCATCCTTGCCTTGAACAATCCCCTTCAAAAGAAAATTCAATTTAAATGGCAATGAAATCCATAATTTTGTGTGTTATGCCTTTTGCCTTGGCACCATCACTGGAAAACTTTCCTGCCTTTTCAAAAGCGTCTCTACAGACGGAGTGCGCATGCTCAGATCGACTTTACTTTTCTGCATCGCGTTCTTCTCAAATTTAGAATAGCAATCGGGATGTTTGGATTTCCGGTGATAAATTAAACCCGACTTGGAAAACTCTTTGCAGATACACCCCCGCTTGAAATTTCAGCACTGCATGTTCTGCACATCGCTCTCCACACACCGCAGACATGTTGCTCTTATTCAGCTAACCGTGTGCTGCTGCGCTTTTTTATTGCGTCATTACAATTGTGTTTCTGACGTGTTGTTTCGGTGATTTAGGTATTTCCGAAAATTCTCGGTGCATCCCTGTAATTTATGATTGGCCTCATACCAGGGTCTGATATACCGCAAAGTTACCCAGTAGGGGCACAAGCTCATTTAAGTCATAAAATACCGTATTGAACTCAAGCAAAGCGAACACACACATTAAAAATCAAACACACAAAAATCGATATGAACGTAAGAGCCGCATGAAACCAGCCAAAGAGCCGCATGCGGAACCACCGGACACGCCTGCCTCCTACACTCAGCACACTCGCACAGCCTCACCCTCCTATTAATCACCTTTACCTGTTTCCAATCTAATCTCCCCTTTATAAGGAGCCCAGTTCCACTCGCTCATCGTCCGATCTACAGTTCACACTGGCGATCATCCCTGGACTACCCACATTATGGATTGTTAATTCGGCTTTGGTCCACCCTGAAGTACACAGTACATGGGAAATATTGAGATGCTCCCTAGAGATGCACAGCCACTAAAACTCTCAGCTTCCTGCACCAGTCTTTTCCTCACACCTTCCAGCAGTAGTATTCCTACAAGTTCATGCTGTTCATGAGCAACACTTTACATAAAAATACACACAACGTCTAAAACGACAGAATCAATAAACATGTGGCCAACGAATAAGCATTCAGTCATCGTATAGAAGCCTGTAGCTTATGCCCCACAGGATTCATCATGGTCGAAAGCCCGCCCCCTTTTCTCCATTGCCGTAGATATCAGAGGTATGTGGGTTTTTAGCTGTTTAGCTAGTTGGAGCTGGTTGTAGGTTTTATTCTGTGACTTATGCGATTTCACTCGTTTAATGTAACATCAGATCACTGAGATACTCAGCGTGATGTGCTGCTTACTCTCAGCTAAATGTAATGTTTTGTGCGTGGGGTATTGCAGGAGTTGGTTTTAGTTTAACAGGGAATACAGTTGTGTGTGAATACAGTCCCGTGGTGCAGCATCACAGTTCTCAGGTGATCTAGGTCGGGGTCCCAGCTGCTACTATTACCTTCTCTAGAAAAGTTACTGCATGAGTTCTGTAGCTGCTGTCGTGAGTATCATATCTTCAGAGTACTGGGTAAGTGAAGTGTAGTAATTAAAAAAACTTTAAATTAAGGTTGTAGTGATGGTTTGCTTTTTTAACGTGTCTGTGTGTTAGAGCCAGTCGAGTGAGAGCATGTCACGCTAATATTTCCTATCCTTTGTACTTTGACACAAAGACACTTTAATAAAGCTGGAGTTGCTACACTTTGAGGAGTCTGTCTCGATGGTATGGACTGCTGAAAGTGTGGGGTTCGGTTCAAACCATGTTTTATGAGATGAATATGATATAATTGGGTACTTGCTCCTTTACCCGGCTGTTGCAGGCAGTAGTTTACCTGGCTGACCTTACCTGGCCGTGCAGTCGTGTACGGAGCATTTTTCCTGTAGTGCACGTGTGCCAGCATCCGGACATCACATGTTACTTCCAGTTTCCACTTCCATGATGGTCTGGAAAGGGTTGTTCTTACCAGGAAAGGGATGTTCTGACCATCTGCTGGCCTTCACAGATATAAATCATATATGAGGATGACATCATGTTTGCAGGTACATTATAACTTCATGAAGACATGCAGCTTAAGTGCTGAAACTAAAAATAAAATTACAAATAAATCATTAAATGAACTGAGTTTCCTCTATTGTGTAAACCTGCTTACTAAGTAGTGATGTATGGAATTCCACCATCAATTCATGGTTCAGAACAAATCCACTTTAATGAAAGCAAAATAACAATGATGACAATCTGTCACTCACAACATCTCAGCTCTTGGTTAGAGAAGCTGCTGCACGCTGAGCTGCACTTGTGCATGAGATCATCTGTGCTTTAACTCTCAATTTATCACAACCTGGTAGAAATATTTCTGTTTTCAAAACTGCATTGCCTCTGGATCCATGTTTAGTGAAAGTGTGTGTTCTGGTTTGAGCAGCTTTACATCACTCATATTTAACTCAACTTGATTGGTTAGAGAGTTGATGTGGGCGGAGCATGAACTCTTAAATTAACAGTAACATGGGTATAATAGCTTGTTCTTCATGATGTCTAATTATAGAGATATAAAGCGTGAAAAAATGTGTGGTGTCTATATGTGTGTGTGCGTGCATGTGTGTGTGTGTGTGTGGGTGAGTGTATGTGAGCATACATGTTGGGGGGGGGGGGGGGTTTTGGGGGCATTTTTATGGGCATCATGAAATTTTCCATTGTATGATAAAGATCTCTGCTACTGGTGTGAATGTGCAGGTCACTACAACACACTCGTTACAGGAAATGAAAATTCCAATGCTAACACTCATTGTGTGGAGGTGATGAACTGTATTCATTCTGGATTCTGCAGTTGAAATTCTTCTCATTATAGTCACTAATGAAGTTTGCATGAAGCAGGTCAGTGTGAGGTGCTGAAACGCTCCGTCTCAGAAACTCAGGAACCACAATGCTGTTTTTATTAAACTGAAACACCTGCATATGAGAGACACTGCTGCAGCCACTAACACTTCTATTAATGTCTTAAGAACAGTTTCACACTCGGCCTTAACTCTCGAGTCCAAACTCATGACTGCTTGTAGACTGGTTAGGGGGTGGAGCTAATATTAATTTCTCACATGCAACATTGCTGGAGGCGCCTTTTTTTTTTTTTTTATAGATGTTTATAATTTTTTTTTAATAGTGCAGCATTTAAGCATCATGTCCTATTTAAAGAATACCATATTGAGGAGACCAAATGAGATGTTCTATTTTCAAGAAATTTTAGATTCCTGCATAAAATTTAAAGGTTGATGAATAAGTATAAATATCTAAGCAAATTTAATCGGTGGCAGCTTGTGATGTCTTGAAAACTGGGTCACACCATCTCCCAAAAAGCAGTGTTTCAGAATACAGAGGTAAGTATCAGGGTCTAATAAGATCAAAACACACAGACTACACAGCTGAGTGGTCAGAGAGCCTATGCTGACTCTCGTACACCACAGAATGCTCCCACAATGGACATGTTAGTGTCTTTTGAGAAATGGAGGAAGGTGGCCTGGGCTAAAAAAATCATCATTCAGATGCCCAATTGTGTGGCATGACAACCAGGATGCTATAAAACTGGGTGGAGCTGACGCTATTCTCAATTTGTTTAGAAAGCTCTCTGTGTGTGTAAGAGAAATAAGAAAGTCATAAAAATAAGAAAAAAAAATCTTCCCATTAGGGGTCACCACAGCTGATCATCTGTCTCCAAACTACTCTGTCATCTACTTCTGCCTCTTTCAAACATGTCTTCCCTCACCACATCCATAAACCTCGTAATTGGTCTTCGTCTTTTCCTTCTTCCTGGTGGCTCCATCCTCAGCATTCTTCTACCGATGTACCCCATGTCCCTTCTCTGCATATGTCCAACCAATCAGGCTTCTCTCACTTTGTCCCCAAAACGTCCTACATGTGCTGTTCCTCTAATAAACTAATTTTGAATCCTGTCCATCCTCGTCATTATCAATAAAAATCTCAACATCTTCAGCTTTGCTACCTCAAGCTCCACATCCTGTCTTTTAGTTAATCCCACTTTCTCTAAACCATCAACATCGCAGGTCTCACCACAATCCTATAAACCTATGAACCTTTCACTTTTACAGATACTCTTCTATCACAAATCACTTTTCTTCACTTCTTTATCACCCTATCCATTACTTTGCACTGTTGACCCCAGGTACCTAAACTCCTATCGTCCACAAACATCATAGTCCACGGAGACTCCGGTCTAACCTCATCTGTCAACCTGTCCATTATTACTGCAAACAAGAAATGTCTCAAAGCCGATACTTGATGAAGTCCAAGCTCCACCTTAAACCAGTCTGTCATTTCTACTGCACACGTCACTGCTGCCACACTGGTCTCCTACATGTCCTGCACCACCCTCACATCTGACACACCTGACATACTAATACAATACTACAGCTCCTCTCTCTCTAGGCACCCTGTCGTACACTTTCTTTAGATCGACAAACACACTATACAACTCCTTCTAGCCTTCTCTATACTTCTCTATTAACATTCTCAAAGCAAATAATGCATATGTAGTGTTCTTCCTCTGCATTATACCATACTGTTACTCACAGATGTTCACCAC
The DNA here is from genome assembly GCA_024362625.1 of Silurus asotus. Classification (NCBI taxonomy): domain Eukaryota; kingdom Metazoa; phylum Chordata; class Actinopteri; order Siluriformes; family Siluridae; genus Silurus; species Silurus asotus. The sequence goes on from MU544301.1 coordinate 5,244, forward strand.
TTCTCTCAGCGTGGCTTCCACTATTCTTTCCCATAACTTCATAGTGTCACTGATCAGCTTTATATATATATATATATAGGCAGAAAGCGACGCAGGAGGCGCGGTCGGAGAGGCGGATTACAGTCTGAGGACTTACCTGGATTTTTCGTCTTCCAGGAGTAAAGATCGAATAGGATTTGGCAATGCTAGAAGATCGCGGGAAAGCTACCGATGGCTCTGGCCGGTTGGCTCCAACACTGGCGTTCCATTTTAGTGTCCTCGCCGTGTTGAAACATCTACCTGGGGTTGTGTCCAAGAAAACCTCCGTCCGATTCCTCGTGTGACATTGTCGCCTCCACATGGCACTTTGAAACACCAGATCACTCAACAACAAAACATTTGTCCTCAATGATGTAATCTCCTCTCACAATCTGCATCTGTTTATCCTCACCGAAACCTGGCTTCCCCCAGGTGACGTCAGTGCCTTTTCGGGAAATCCTCCCATGTGGTTACCTTTACCTAAACACGCCGTGGCAAACAGGTAGGGGCGGGGGGATAGCCACTATACACAGACAGTCCCTGAAGTGCCGCCAACTGTACACTAGAGGGTATTCCAGCTTTGCGGTACAAGTATTTGTGCTCACACTACCTTGTCCGATTTTATGTACAGTAATCTACCGGCCGGCCAAATCAAACAAGGATTTTTTAAATTGAGTTCTCAGAGCTTCTGTCAGAGTTTTTAGCAAAGTTTGACGATGTTCTAATTTGTGGTGACTTTAACACTCGACCTTATTATCTCTCGTGAGGTTATTGTGTCAGCTTGTGAGGTCAAGGATTTTCCCATCTCTGACCATTCTCTTATACGGTTTGACATTTGTGCTGTTTCGCCTTTGACATCGCCTTTTTGTCTGGACCAGTTCCTTGCCTCCTTCCATACCATCTGCTCCAAGATTATGGACTCTGTTGGGCCCTACAAAGTGAAGTCGACCAATGGTCCATTGGACCCCTGGCTAAATGATACAACTCGGGCCCTTAGGCGCCGGTGTAGACAAGCTGAGCGAAGATGAAAGAAGGATAGGCTCCAGGTGTCGCTGGAGATGTTTAGAGACAGTCTTGCCACCTACCAGAGTGCACTGAAGGAAGCTAAAGGACATTTCTGCTCTCATCAAGAGCAATAGCCACTGCCCTGGAATTGTCTTCAGCACTATCAATTCTGTCAGAAATCCGGTGTCTGTCATCTTGAATGACGTTTCTAAAAACAAATGCAATGCAGTCAGACAACATTTGGACAAGGTTTTGTCTGTTAGGCAAATCATTACACAAGTCCCCACTGTTGCTATTTCTACTCGTGCGGCCCAATGTGTGCTAGAGAACTTTTATGCTGTTACTTTGGTGGACCTCAGGAAAGCTGTCCACGTGTTAAAACCCACCACCTGCCCTCTATACGTTGTTCCTGTTAGGATTTTGAAGGAGGCTGTTGACATCATAGGTCCCATTCTTTTCTCCTTCATAAACAGCTGCTTTAGCGTGGGTACTATTCCCACTGCTCTCAAACACGCTATTGTTAGACCGCTGCTCAAGAAATCCAACCTTGATCCCTCTATACCATCCATCTTCCGCCCAATATCTAACCTATCATTTTTGTCTAAGTTGATGGAGAAGCTTGTTCTCGCCAAGCTTCAGTCTCACCTTCAACTGCACGGCATTGGTGATACATTTCAGTCCGGTTTCAGGTTGAGACATAGCACTGAATCAACATTATTGAGGGTCCGTAATGACATTCTTCGAGCCTTGGATGGTAAAAGCTCTGTGGTTTTGGGTTTACTGGACCTTACCGCTGCATTTAACACCGTGGATCATGCTATCCTCATCTCTCGTCTTCAACATGTTGTTGGTCTGCAGGGTGCAGTATTAAATTGGTTCTCATCATCACTCACTAACAGAACTTTTTCAGTAATGCTGGATGATTATTCTTCCTCGGTTGCTCCTCTGTCATTTGGTGTGCCTCAGGGATCTATTCTTGGTCCTATTCTGTTCTCACTCTATATGTTGCCACTTGGACAACTCATCTCCAATTATAATGTTCAATTTAATTTCTATGCTGTCAACCTGCAGATCTATCTTTCTGTGATTCAGAGTAATGCATTTGGCCCTCTTCATAGTTGCCTTCAGGATATTAAACGGTAGCTTTCCCAGAACTTACTTCATCTAAATGAAGAAAAGACTGAGTACATCCTGTTTAGCTCGGACTTACACAGCAGTTTTCGGAGTTTCGGTCCTCCTACACCTCAGTTTGCACCTACCGTGCATAACCTGGGTGTTATTTTTAACCAAAGTATGCACTTCGATAAGCAGATCAGTGCAGTAGTGAAGGCGAGCTTTTATCAGCTAAGGCTTCTCAGCAAGGTCAAATCTTTCTTGTCCCAAGCTGAGCTTGAAAAATATATACATGCCTTCATCAGCTTGAGGATTGACTATTGTAATGCCCTTTACACTGGACTTAACCAATTACTTTTAAATTGGCTTCAAATGGTACAAAACGCGGCAGCACGTCTTCTCACCAACACCTCCAAATGCTCCCAAATCACCCCTGTCCTCCGTTCGCTTCATTGGCTTCCGGTACGGTTTAGGGTGGAGTATTAGGTCCTGCTGTTTGTGTTCAAGAAGATTAATGATCTGGCCCCGCCATACCTTGCCGAACTCTCCGCTCTTCTGGACATACCTCTCTGGTTGTTCCTAAATGCAACTACAAAAAGTTTGGAGGCCGGTCATTTGCTGTCCAGGGACCAACGCTGTGGAATGCACTTCCATCACACATACGATGCGCCACTGAGCTGAGTATTTTTAAATCGCATTTAAAAACTCATTTGTTCAGACAAGCTTTTAACATGTAGCCCTGATTCAACTGCTATATTATGTTCATTGTGTCTTACTTTAATTTATTTTCATAATTTTTTTATTTTTGTTTATTTATTACTTTTAATTAAACTTTAAATTTTTATTTTTATTGTTTATTTTTTGCTTTACTGGAAAGCGCCTTGTGCTCCTTTTGGTGGTTGTAATGCGGTTTATAAATAAAGTTTGATTGATTAATTGATTGATTGATTGATTTCCGTTTTTACCTGCTGCCACATCTCCTTGTATTCACCTCTCTGCCGATCTCAATCCTGTTTCTCCAACTTCTTTCTCCTTATGCTCTCCTTCACTTCCTCATTTCACCACCATGTCTCTTTGTCTTCCTTTCTATTTCCAGATGTCACACCAAGTACCTTTCTAGCTGTCTACTTTATCACTTCTGTAGTAGTTGCCCAATCATTCAGCACCTCTTCACCAACACCCAGCTCCTGTCTGACCTCTTCCCTGAACCTCACACTACAGTCTTCCTTCTTACACCATCTTATAATTTTTTTTAGTCCTCACTCTCCTCCACTTCTTCACCTCCAAAGCCATCCTACAGAACACCATTGGATGCTGTTTAGCTATACTGTCCCCTGCCAACACCTTACAGTCTCCAATCTCCTTCAAGTTGCATCTCCTACATAGAACATTGTCCACCTGTGTGCAACTTCCTCCACTCGTATATGTCATCCTATGCTTCTTCTTCTTCTTAAAATTCCATCCTTTTAGCAAAATCTACCACCACCTGCCCTTCCACATTTCTCTCCCTAAGACCATACCTTCCATCACCTCCTCATCACCTCTGTTCCTTTCACCAAAATGGCCCTTGATGTCTGTCCCAATCACCAATCAGTCTTTCCTAGGTTCGCCCTCTATCATCATGTAACTCACTCCAGAATTTTTCCTTCTCACAACCCAGTTAACTGCCCGGTTGGTTCAGTACTGGGGTTTCTACGTAAGCAATTTACCCCAGGGTTGTTTTCTTCCACCCTGAAAGGTTATGTATCTGCTATCATGGCTTACTGTGCTGTGCTTGCTGAGGAGTCGCTGGGCAAGCATTCCTTGGTGACAAGTTTCCTGCATGGCACCCGGGAGGCTAAGGCCTGGGATGTGACCCAGAGTGCCTGTGTGAGACCTGGCCATTGTGCTGGATGCTCTCTCTAACCCCCCTTCTGAGCCCTTGGCCGAGGTGGCTATTAGAAGCTACCCCACGATTCATGCTGCAGGCATCCTATCCTCCTTATTTTCAGGCCCCCGAACAGGAGAAACTAAATTGACTCTGTTTGGTGTGAGCACTGGACACATACGTCCACAGGACAAAACTGTGGAGGAAGTCGGAGCAGCTATTTGTCTGCTAAGGTCCCCCCAAAAAAGGCGAACAAACAGACACTCGGGATGTGGATTGTGGGTGCCATCTCATCTTGCTTTGAGTCCTCTGGACTCCCTGCTTCTTTTGTGGTCAAAGCTCACTCTACCCAAAGTGTTGTAGCCTCTACAGCTTGGTCCTCTGGAGTCCCTCTCCATGACATTTGCAATTCAGATTTCATAGCCTTGACCTTAGAGCCATTTCTGGCTCCTACGTCCTTCGGTTAAGCTGTGCCCATACACACTAGGCAGGGATTGGTCAGTATGGCGTGATTGGACACTTATTCCCAAAGCGTTGTAGATGAAGCTTGAGTTCCTGAAAGGGACCGTCTCTAGGTTACATATGTAACCCTGGTTCCCTGAGGGAACTAGATGCTGCATCTCCAGGTGACACTCTCTGGATCCCTGCAGTGCTTCCTTCCCTTTTCGGAAGCTATCATCAGCTCCACCGCATTAAAGTTGGTCATGGTCATAAAAGCACCCCACCTGCATTGATGTCACACCTCTCCATTGGACAGGCTGCACACGTGATTCAGAGCGTGGACAACGCAGAGTCATTCCCAAAGCATTGTTGACTCAGTGAATTGTTCCCTCAGGAAACATTCATATGGATGTTTCTTTGTATGTTTGGATGTACCAACTATGAGTTAACAAAAAGTTTTGAGACCAGTGCAGTGCACCACAGATGCATTTTCAATGCACAATGCCATGAATGCGAAAAAGGACGAGCATGCACTTGGTCATGCTGTAGACCTGCCTCGCCTTTTTCAGTTGTGGAGATGATGGGCCCTTCCTCTGTGAAGACTGTTGCTTCATTTTCAATATATTTTTTTTTTTTTTCACATACACATTCATACAGACTATGACAATGTAGGGCTAAAAAAATTAAGTGAATATATAAATTAAAGAAAAATATATGTATGTACAAATGAATTCCAGAACGGGATTCATAAGTATGGAAGATATTGACAGAGTATACAATCTTCCTGTACCTGGTCCGACACCGCGTTCGGTAGATATCCTGCAGGTTAGGGAGCTTGGAGCAGATGGTACGTTCGGCTAAAAGCATCCCCCTCTGGAGTGTTCACCTGTCCTGCATGGTGCTGTTCCTGAACCAGGAATTGATGCTACCCATAAGAATGCTCTTAATAGTTCAAGTGTAAAAGGTCCTTAGCAACCGAGAGGGTAGGTAAAAGTCCCTTAGGTGTCTCAGATGGTGCAGACACTGCCGGGCCTTCTTCACCAGGGTGTTGTTATGACAGGACCAAGACAGGTCCTGTGTGATATGAACACATAGGTAATGGAAACTATTCACTCTCTGGTTCTCTGAACATGCGTGCTGTTTGTGCCGCTGGAACCGCTAGCGTGGTTAGCTGCAGCCTTGAAGTAAGCATAAAAGGTGTTTAGCTTGTCTGCCAAAGAAGCATCTGCATTCCCTATTCTGGAAGATGATGTTTTATAAACTGTGATGGTTCTTAGTCCCTGCCACAGGCTCCTAGAATCACCATTTTAAAACTGTGACTCTAGTTTCATCCTTTAGCGCTGTTTTACTTCCTTCACCGCTCTGCACACACTGTAAGATGCAGCCTTGTACTCGTCCATGTCCCCGTTGTCGAGCCCTGTGTTGTAGACAGCAGAGAGGTATCTCAGAGCATCTCAAATAGTTTTATCAACCCATGACTTCTGGTTGGAAAACGTTCTGATGGTAGTTTTATGTACCATATCATCTGCTAGTTTCCAGATTATGGCAACAACCACTTCTGTAAACATGTTAACTTCATCAGAGCTGCGCCTGAACATGTCCCAGTCTGCGTCATCTCAAGCATCCTGTAGAGCGGCCACCGATTGGTCAGTCCAGTGTGCGACCTTGCTCTGAACCGGAGCTTCCTGTTTCATCCTTTGTTAATTCTATCTGGAAAATGTGTGAGCTGTGTCCCATTAATTTTCTATCCATTCCTAATGGTTAACTTTGTATTTTGCTTATGAACAGACACAAGATCAGTGACCTCTAAACTGCCTTCTACACAATCTGCTGAAAACTTCTTAGTGTTATCGTAAATAATACTAATGACCTTTTCCCCCTAAAAATCTAATATTTACCCTAAAACCCTCTATATAGGCTCACATGATTAATGTAACAAGGACACAAGGAGAGCTTTGCATATCTTTAAAGTGAATGGACCAATCAAATCAGTCCACAGCTTCAAATCATCCAATCAAGTGTGAGTGAGAGCTGCTTTTCTACTGAACACACAAGTTGATTTCCTCACTATCACTGTGTCTGAACAGGAACGATGATCTCACTCTTTGTGGCGCTTTACTCTCTGCTTTGTCTCTGCACAGCTGGTGAGAACATTTTCAAATCTTTCATTTCAAATAGTAATATTACATATTTACCTCATTTACTGACATCATTAACCATTAAATATCACACACTTTTTACAGTAAAAACATCTGACATCAAGGAGCTTCACGTGAGAACAGTAAAGAGTGGAGAAGATGTAATTATAGCGTGTGATCTCAGTCTGATCACAGACAAAAGTAAAGTATCCTGGTACAGACAGAGTTTTGGAAAAATGCCTCAGTTTTTTGCAAAATATTACGGGAATATCACACACTTTTTACAGTAAAAACATCTGACATCAAGGAGCTTCACGTGAGAACAGTAAAGAGTGGAGAAGATGTAACTATAGCGTGTGATCTCAGTCTGATCACAGTCAAAAGTAAAGTAGTCTGGTACAGACAGAGTTTTGGAAAAATGCCTCAGTTTTTTGCAAAATATTACAGGACCAATAGTTACACATTTGCTGATGGATTTAATGATAATCGCTTCAGTTTTACTGTAAATGAGCATCAGTTTGATCTCATTATTAAAAATCTAAGAGAAGATGATGAAGGAGAATATTTCTGTGGCGAAACGGAGTTATCTACAATAAAGTTCACATCTGGAACACGTCTGCAATTTGAAGGTAAACAGTTTGACTCTGATAAGCTGCTATTTCCAGATCAACACTTTAACCAGTATTATGTGTACATATGCAGTAAATGTTGAGGATTTCACTTTATTCATATTTACTATCATTTTTGTTCATCTGCTGCTTTTCTAATTGATTTATAAAGATAAAGAGATGAAACTCTGTCCTTCACCTGGACCAGGAAACAAGACCACAGGTTCTGTTACACAACAGGGTTCAAACAGCTGCAGTAAATGTTGAGGATTTCACTTTATTCATATTTACTATCATTTCTGTTCATCTGCTGCTTTTCTAATTGATTTATAAAGATAAAGAGATGAAACTCTGTCCTTCACCTGGACCAGGAAACAAGACCACAGGTTCTGTTACACACCAGAATTCAACCAGCAGAGGTGAATAACATAAATGTTTTATGAAATAATCTTATTTTTAGTTTCTATAACAAAACTGTCCTTTGTAATGACATTTCCCATTAAGAAATAATAATTTCATATTTATCTATAAACGTTTTACATTTTCATAGGAAAAGATTCTTGGATGATTTACACCTTAACGACCTTCAGTATAATATCTGTTATTGTAATTATGGTTTTGGTTGGTGTTTTATTTAAAAGTCAACGAAAAGGTTTGTTTAATTTTATTATTATTAGTTTTCATTATTATTATTTATAGAGTTAGTGTATACATTTCTCAAAAACTCAGAATCTTTTTACATTCAAACTTTTCTATATTATTGTTCAGGTGCTTCATCACGAAAGCCTGAAATCAGCAGCAATCAGGTAATCCAGTCTTCTATTCACTGTGATTCTATTCTGATAAAGAAATCCACATCTGACCTACAATCCACAATGTACAGAGAATTTTACTAAACCATTTACTAAATATCAATGGACTCATTCTTTTTAGTCTTTAATCCACTCTGGTGTATAAACACCTCTTGTTCAAGATTCAACGTTGCTTTATTGACATTGCAAATATGGACATTTGTGTCACCAAAATATAGAATATACAGAGACATAACAGAAATAATTAAATCAGAAATAAAAATAAACTACAATGATAATAAAGTATAATATAACTACAGTAACAATATAATACAATTGATAGGAATAGTGAAATGGAATAGTAAGAATAAATAAGTCGTTTTAATAAAAATAAATGTATAAGTAAATTTATAAACATGTGTGTGTGTGTGTGTATGTTGCATATACTAGATCAGTGGTCCCCAACCCCCGGGCCGTGGACCAGCACCGGTCTGTGGGTCAATTGGTACCGGGCTGCACAAAAAGAATACATAACTTACATTATTTCTGTTTTATTTATTATCTGATTCTGAATGATTTTTTTATTTTAGAAAATTACCGGTTTTTCTCCTCCACATCTGTCTATGACTCACTCATATATATATATAAATATGTTTACTGTAAAAAATAGTGATGTGTTCAACACTTGTTTTACCCGCTGTACTGTATATGTGTGTGCGTATTTAGTGTTCAGTTTTCATTTTTTTATAAGTCTGTTGCTGATGTACTGCAGTAATTGTCTGATTTCACCAATCTGGTTAGTGTGCTGTGGGTGTCTGAGAGCTTCAGCGTAGCTGCGTGGTGCTTGTGGGGTTTAAGTGCTGGCCAGTGGTGCTGCTGCCTCTCTGTGCTGGTGCTGGTGAGCTGGTGTGGTTGGGCGGACTGGAGTCAATATTATTTTTGTTGAATTTACATCAGGAACTAATTCTTCAAATTACTTTTTTTTTTTTTTATTGTATGGATATTAACTGTTTTACTAGAGTTTATCTCAATTTAGAGACAAAATTGCTGAGAAACTTTAGGAGCTCACCTTAAGCATGACAATCGCTGTCTGATCCTCTCTCTCTCTCTCTCTCTCTCTCTCTCTCTCTCTCTCTCTCTCTCTCTCTCTCTCTCTCTCTCTCTCTCTTTCTCTCTCTCTCTCTCTCTCTCTCTCTCTCTCTCTCTCTCTTTCTTTCATTCTTTATTAGGCTGATGTTGCCCTGAACTATGCAGCTGTGAAGTTTGCTAAGAAACCTTCATCTTCCAGAACATCCAGAAACATGAAGAAATAAAGATGTTCATTTACAAGTGAAAATTAATACATCCAAAGAAATTACTTTAGACTTGATAAAAAAAGGAATTATTTTATAGTACAGAAGCGTCATATTTTAATCAGACAACATTTTTATTGCTGTAAGTTATTTCCTATTTCCAAAAGTTTTTTCATGTAATAATTTCCTTCACATGATAGATGTGTCATTATGGGTTTTTTGTGTGTAAACAACCTGTTGTATTTTTTCTTTCTAAAAGTTTTTCTGAATATTGTATAAGTTCACATTTCTAAAAATGTGAGAAAATATTTTTGTTCGATCCCAAAAAAATAAACCACTTTACAATAATTTAACTTGCTTAAACTTTGGTTTTGGATGTTTCGTTGTTTGGGAGTTTTATAAAGATGCCAAATCTCATGAGTTTTGTAATAACTTTAAATTAATTACACATTATTGTATCATGTACACCAATAAACATCTTCCATTTCCCACTTTTCTAGAAATACTTTCACCAGCATTTCCTGGTGAAAGAAAAGTAACAAACCTGTGATTCTAAGCCCCGCCCCCAAACACGCCTAGAAGCAGTCATAAGACAGGACTTATGAGGGTTCAGGTCGAGTGTGAAAACATTTTGAACACACGTGTAGAAGTGTTAGTGGATGCAGCAGCACTCACTCACATACAGTTGTTTCAGTTTAATAAAAACAGCATTGTGGTTTGTGTGTGTGTTTTAGGCAACAACTCACACTGAATTATTTTACTGCACATCAACTGTCCAAATGTCTTCATGCTGGAATTTCCGTCTAAAATACAACACAGCAGAAGTTCATTAATAAAAATATCTTTAAAGTTTTATGTAGAATGTTGACAGCAGTATTTATGTGAACTGTGATAGAGACTGTGTTCTAACGGTGTGAGTTCTGTTTCCACTCTACATAATGACAGAGAAAGAATTAGTTTTATTTACAGTAGAATCACAACTTTTATTCAATATGAATCATTTAATGACTCACCTGTATAAAATATATTTAAACTTAATCATGCAGAACATTTAGACAAAGTGCTGCTGCAGTCTAGGAGTCCAGCAGTTTCACACCTTTGATGTGGTAAAACCCTTAATGGCCCCACGCTGGTGTTTGGTTTGAGACGTGTGTCTTAAAGTTTCCATCTCATACCACAGAGTGTATTTCAGTGCTAATGGAAACCCAGTGTGGTTTAAAGTGAGAGAAATAAAAGTAAAGTGTCTAATTCTTTTTTTATCAGGGCTGTAAGTGATGTTAGATTTTAAATATCTAGTTATAAAGAACATTTGCTTATAATCTACTAATAAGAACATTTCTAGTTAAAGGTTCTGTTAATGACTCCTAATGCTCCACCCACTCTCAACCTTTCACCCGAAAACACAATTTAAAGGTAAACACAGTCTATTTTGTGCACAAGTCACGTCAAATTTGGAACACATTTTACCAAGAGTTGGGATTTTTACAGACATTTCACATCAAGATTGTATCCACTGATGTTGTTATAGAAAGTGTCTCATGAACCTCCACATTTGCATGAACACACAGTAGCTGTATCTTGGTGACCTCTGATTGTAAAATTATGGACAAACACACTTGTCAGAGTTTCCACCATAATGCAGGCACGAATGTCTGATCAGCAGCACCCTGCACTATGATTGTGCACCTCACCCAAAATAAATCCAGAATCAGTTCTGGAAGTGGACTGAAGTATGAGTTCACACTAAGTGTGAAAACAGTCTTGAAGAAGTTTTACTGACTGCCTCAGCACTCTCTC
>MU544438.1:0-11304 GCA_024362625.1 Silurus asotus
TGTAGAACACTTTAGTCAGGAACTGTTCACTGTTCAGGAACTGTTGATATTTAGCAATAGATTAAATAAAAATGGAGAGGAGTAACCATGACTAACTATACATCATTCTAAAGCTTTGAGTCTCACGCAGCAATTTCAGATCTCTGTTTTTAAATGGAGCAGTACACAATAACAACATGCATAAAAAAAACACGCACTACTTACTTTATTATATTTCCGAATAACTTTCACCTAAAAAAAAACAACAACATCTTGCTGGTAAAAAAAAAAAAAAAATATATATATAAAAAAGGGAAGAAAAGAAATGCTTAAAAGTTAGTGTGTGTGTGTGTGTGTGTGTGTGTGTGTGTTGTTGAGATTGGAATGGCCAGACATCAATATGAATGGCTATGACTGTAATACAATAGCTTGTCTGGCTACCTGGCTGTCAATATGAAAGCCAAATCAACATCAATAGCCCCAAACATGTATAACAAAAGCCTTTAATAGTCAGCAATTCATTAATATGCAGACTGTATGAATAGAGTATGAATTATCACCTGAGTTTAGCAGGTGTCTCTCAAACAGTGGAGGGAGAAAAGGATCAGACATAATCTCAGGTAAAAGTTTGTAGGAATCTCATTTTTTATGAAAATCTTCATAAAATTTGAAATATAAACTCATGAGACATGTGGCTTTTGAGTCCCAAAATCTGTGTCAAAGCCTAACAGATTAAAGGTTATCTGAAAGGCCTCAAAATACCTCTCATTTAACTTGTTTCAAACCATATCAGATAACTATAGCAGACATTTCTGATAACATGCAAGACCAAATCTAACATTATTACAGTATATTGAATCATTTTACGTTGTTTTGCAGATGCACCACTGCTCAGATTGTGGGAAGAGTTCTACTAAAATTGCTGTTCTGAAAAAACACCAGCGTATCCACACAGGAGAGAAGCTGTATCACTGTGATCAGTGTGAGAAGAGTTTTACTCACCCGAGTCATCTCAAAACACACCAGCGTGTCCACACAGGAGAGAAGCCGTATCACTGTGATCAGTGTGGGAAGAGTTTTACTCAACAGGGTACTCTCAAAACACACCAGCGTGTCCACACAGGAGAGAAGCCGTATCACTGTGATCAGTGTGGGAAGAGTTTTACTCAACAGGGTACTCTCAAAACACACCAGCGTGTCCACACAGGAGAGAAGCCGTATCACTGTGATCAGTGTGGGAAGAGTTTTACTCAACAGGGTACTCTCAAAACACACCAGCGTGTCCACACAGGAGAGAAGCCGTATCACTGTGATCAGTGTGGGAAGAGTTTTACTCAACAGGGTACTCTCAAAACACACCAGCGTGTCCACACAGGAGAGAAGCCGTATCACTGTGATCAGTGTGGGAAGAGTTTTACTCAACAGGGTACTCTCAAAACACACCAGCGTGTCCACACAGGAGAGAAGCCGTATCACTGTGATCAGTGTGGGAAGAGTTTTACTCAACAGGGTACTCTCAAAACACACCAGCGTGTCCACACAGGAGAGAAGCCGTATCACTGTGATCAGTGTGGGAAGAGTTTTACTCAACAGGGTACTCTCAAAACACACCAGCGTGTCCACACAGGAGAGAAGCCGTATCACTGTGATCAGTGTGGGAAGAGTTTTACTCAACAGGGTACTCTCAAATCACACCAGCGTATCCACACAGGAGAGAAGCCGTATTACTGTGAACAGTGTGGGAAGAGTTTTACTCACCCGAGTACTCTCAAATTACACCAGAGTATCCACACGGGGGAGAAGCCGTATTACTGTGATCAGTGTGGGAAGAGTTTTACTCAACAGGGTACTCTCAAATCACACCAGCGTATCCACACAGGAGAGAAGCCATATCACTGTGAACAGTGTGGGAAGAGTTTTACTCACCCGAGTACTCTCAAATTACACCAGAGTATCCACACGGGGGAGAAGCCGTATTACTGTGATCAGTGTGGGAAGAGTTTTTCTCACCCAAGTACTTTCAAATCACACCAGCGTATCCACACAGGAGAGAAGCCGTATTACTGTGAACAGTGTGGGAAGAGTTTTAGTGCTCGGCGTGCCCTCCTTAGCCACCAGCAGAGTCATACAGGACAGAAGCTGTACCTCTGTGGACACTGTGGACGGAGCTATGTCCATCAACGCTCATTAAGGAACCACAAGTGCTCTAACATACAACCATAAAACAAATCATTTTCTTAAATTTCTTATTTGAAGGGATGTAAAGGGAAATTGTACTGTAAATATCGGGGGAACTTTAAATTGTAATGTTAATTTTAATTAGCTCTAACAAACTGGACACCTTACCAAGCCATCAGAACATTGTTGGTCCATCTACAGTTACACTACAACTACACTTTATGGCTACATGTATGAGGCTACCTGAGCATCTCACTCATATGTGCTTTATGAACATTATGTAATGGAACAGCTTCCAATCCATTGTCACCTGAACCCAGTGTTACTGATTTACTGCAAACTTGAGCTTGATCACACGGTTACACAGCAAGATCAGGGAATAGATTTTTTTTGTATATGTCTGGACCTATAAGAATTAAAGTGCAGACAAATCTCACCCTAAGTCTTTTTTAAATCTAAAATGGTAAATGTATAAACCTTTAGGTATTTTGCACCGACGTTCATTTTTTGTGTTTCTCTAACTTCAAATAAGTTTATTAGTCAGCTGTAAGGTTTGGTTGAGGAGTGGTAATGGTATGGGGCTGTACTTTAGGGGTAAGACTCAGCCCTTGACTTAAAGTGTAGTGAAATGTTAATTACTTTAGCATACCAAATCATTTTGCACAATGCTATGCTTCTAATATTGTGGGAATAGTTTGGAGACGGCCCTTTAATAATCCAGCATGACCATGCCACAGTGCACAAACTGAGGTTTATAAAGACATGGTTGGATGAGTTTGGTGTGGAAGAACTGAACTGCCTGCACAGAGCTCTAATCTCGACTTCACTGAACACCTTTGAGATTAATGTGAATGTTAAAAGTTGATTATTCTAAATGGAGTGTATGAGATTCGGTGTCAATAAAAACGTCTTCAGGAAAAAAAAATTATGATTATTTCATGAACATTTCATTTATTTTTCTCTTGCTATTGTTTGTTAACTTATACTTTCTTTTTTCAAAGGAAGAAAATAGAAATGTTGGTGATAAAAACAATGTTTTGATTCTATATCATAGATGATTATGAAGTATCAACAAATCATCATTGTTATTTACCAAATAAAATTTTAGTTATTAACAAAATTCTATTATACAGAAAGAATAAAATGGAAAGCAATCAACTTTAATGTGGGAGCATTTAAATCTGTGTTTCCAGGTTCCAACTGTGACATTTCAGGAGTCTCAGTCTAGATTTGTATGCATTTCTTACTGCTCTGAATACAAGAACACCCGAACTTCAAAAAGTTAATTAATAACCAAAATAACTAAAATCTAGTGGATATTTACACTACATGCTGCATACAAAAATTACGTGTGCATACAATATTTTGACAACTTTCCACTTGAATAAAAAATAAATAAATAAATAATGGTGCAATGTGCTTTTTGACCAAGTTAATATGGTTCATTTAAATGTATAGTATAAGCAAACATTACAGGTTTCAATATGTGTGCAGCTCAGTGTTGCAAAAAACTATTACATTAGAATTAGTTTACACACTGAAATACCTTATACAAATTGCACAGAGTGGGTGGTTTTTAGTACTATTTATCTACATTATAACTGTAATATGTTGGCAAACATTTCATAATTAAAGCCAGCGGTGGCAAAGGTTCACACATCCTTCACTCAGTAGAAGTGCAGATACTCATGTTTTAAAATACTCAGGTAAAAGTTGAAGTACTGACTATACATTTTTTACTCAAGTTTAGGTAAAGAGGTTTGGGCTCTGACATTATCCTGTGATGCAGCAGCAGGTGAAGCCAAGGAAAAGGCATATGAGAAGCTGTAGGAGAAGTTGGACACTAAGGAAGGAGAAAAGGATTTGTATTGATTGGCCAGGCAGAGGGGCCGAGCTGGGATGGATGTGCTGCAAGTTAGAGCAAGAAAGGATGAAGATGGAAATGTTTTGACTAGCAAGGAGAGTGTGTTGAGAAGATGGGGGGAGTATTTTGAGCAGCTGATGAACGAGGAAAGTGAGAGCGAGAGAAGGTTGAAAGGTGAGCTGGTAAAGCAGGAAGTGGATAGGATTAGTAAGGAGGAAGTGAGAGCAGCAAATAAGAGGACCTTTAGTTAAAAAAAAAAAAAAAAAAAAAAAAGAAAAAATCTCATGCAGTTCACAGAGTCTTCAATTGGCTCCTGTGTTCCAGCCCTCTCATTCTGAAGAAACGATCATCACTCACTACCACTGATCACCTGACCTGGATAACCTGACCCGACCTGACCTGATTTGGATAACCTGACCTGACCTGACCTGACCTGACCTGACCTGGATAACCTGACAACTCTGCCATGGTAAGAAATTTTATTTATTGTATACTTCTGAAAGAAGGTAAGTGTGGAGAGTGAACAGGTTTACCTCAGAGATAAACACCTGTGGAGAAACTGAACATTCTTAACGATTAGCAGATAACTAGAACATTGTCTACTAAAATGTGAAAATAACGACTTTTCAAACCATTTTCACCCGTGTTTTCTCCATATAGTGTCCTCATGATAACAGGAGGGTGAAACAGTAAAAGCACTGTGGAGTCTCTTTCTCTTTCTCTACCTTTATAACGTGTATATACAATACACAGAGAAAAGCTCTGAGGAAACGGTGACAATACATAAAATTATTTTAATGTGATTTAGGTGAAATAGTGTCAGGGATCCAGCAGCCACACCCACACCAACTCCCCCAATCACTCCGAGCAGCTCACCAACTTACTAATCATCTACACCTGGTCCATATCAGTCACCACCCTCTAAAGACCCTGTTCATCCACATTCCCACCGTCCGTTCTACAGCTTAGGCTAACGAACTCTCCGGACTGTCCCAAACTCCGAACTTAGCTTCAGTGTGTGTTGTCTTTGTTTTCTGTCTTGCCCGTTTGTAGCTCTGTTCATTAAAGAAAGCCCCGTATTGGAATTCTCTCGGTCTCCGAACGTTCTTTGCGCCTGACAGAAGAACGGGCCGACACAAACCAAGGAAAGAAAGGAACCGCGTTACCTCAACATGGAGGACCAGCCCGCTGCCGCGTCTGGTCTCGTGGAGGACCAGCCGGCCGCCATGTCCGAGTTCGTGAGGGAGCTCACCACCGCGCTCCGGGAGGCCTTTCGACCCGCGACCGCCAACCAAGCTCTACCACCTTCCGGCGGCCCGATGGCTCTCCCGGCGTCTTTTTCCGGAGACGCGGCGGAATGTCAGGGATTCCTGCTCCAGGTTTCCCTTTATATCAAGATGCACCCTCACAGCTTCCCGAACGAACGAGCTAAGGTGGCTTTCCTGATCTCGCTGCTCACCGGAAGGGCGCTAGCATGGGCTAGAGCGCTCTGGAGTGCAGCAAACCCGGCGCTGACGACATACGCGACCTTTACGAGCCACTTCACCGAGGTCTTTAGCACCGCCCCCGGGGATACGTCGACTGCCGATCAGTTGCTGACTATTCACCAGGGAAGAGACAGTGTGTCGGGTTACAGCCTCCGCTTCCGCACTCTGGCGGCATCTGCTGGCTGGAACGAGAAAGCGCTGCTGGCTGTATACAGAAAGGGATTGAATCAGGAGCTCAGGCTGGCGATGGCCACATATGATGATTCTCTGGGTCTTGAGGCTTTCATCCAGAGATCCATTTCGTGTTTCTCAGCACCTGGCAGCCTGTAAACCCCCAGAGGCCGAATCCGTTCCAACTACGGCAGCCTCATCGGCTCCTGAACCCGAACCCATGCAACTCGGTTCACAGCGGCTGTCTCGTCAGGAGCGGGAGCGCCGTTGGGCGACTGGAGCTTGCCTCTACTGCGGTGAGGGAGGACATCGTGTGGCCCAATGTCCTGTAAGGCCTCCTCGTCGGACGGTGAGTACGGTTACGCTTACTTCTGACATTACTCACCTGTCCACCCTCATGGTCACCCTGGTAACCCCTGCTCTTTCTTTGTCTGCGGTGGCCCTAGTCGACTCGGGATCCGCGGGGAACTTCATCTCCCAGGCGTGTCTAGAACGCCTCCAGCTACGCCGGCAGAGAGGATCTCAGGAACTAGCTGTTCAGACCATTCAGGGACGACCTTTGGGAAAAGGCAAGGTGAAGTACTGCGCACCACTTATCGTCCTCCAAGTCGGGGTTCTACATCAAGAGGAAATACAACTTCTCGTACTGGAGGATTCGACCGTGGATGTGATCCTGGGTCGTCCCTGGTTGGCCAAGCACTCTTCCATCTGTTCCTGGGACCCATGTGACATCTTGGAGTGGGGCCCCGCCTGCCGGCAGAAGTGTCTACTCCCACTCCCGACTCCCATCCACAAGACCCTAACCCTAGCAGCTACTAAGGTGGAAGGAGCTCCCCAGCCTGTTCAGGTGGATGTCCCACGGGAATACCAGGCGTTCTCAGATGTCTTCAGTGAGAAAGCAGCCACTCTGTTGCCCCCACACCGGCCATGAGACTGCACCATTGATCTGGTACCAGGGGCCAAACTACCTAAGGGACGGGTTTATCCCCTGTCAGCTCCAGAACACAAGGCGATGGAGAGCTACATCCAACAGGCCCTCCGCCAGGGCTTTATCACCCAGTCCTCCTCCCCGGCCGGTTCTAGCTTCTTTTTTGTGTCAAAGAAGGACGGGGGATTGCGCCCCTGCATCGACTACAGGGCCCTCAATGCACTGATCTCCCCGCTTCCGTATCCGCTTCCTCTGGTCCCCGCAGCTCTAGAAGATCTACGTGAGGCCCGCATCTTCACCAAGCTGGACCTCCGTAGTGCATACAACCTGGTGCGTATCCATAAGGGCGATGAATGGAAGACGGCGTTCATTACCCCCTCGGGTCACTATGAATATCGGGTCATGCCGTATGGCCTTTCCATTGCTCCGGCTGTTTTCCAGAATTTCATGAATGAGGTGTTCCGCCCCTTTCTCCATTGGTTTGTGATTGTCTACATTGATGACATCCTGGTCTACTCTGCACGACGCTGCACGAACATCATCAGCACGTCACCCAGATCCTGGCACTGCTGCGAAAACACCGACTGTATCTTAACCTCCCAAAGTGTGAGTTCCATCGTTCAGAGATACAGTTCCTGGGTTACGTCATCAACGCAGCAGGCATCAGGATGGATGAGCGGAAGGTGGCTGCCGTACGAGACTGGCCGGTTCCCGCCTCAATAAAGGAGCTCCAGAGGTTTCTCGGATTCGCAAACTTCTACCGCCGGTTCATTGGAGGCTTCAGCCTGGTATCCGCTCCACTTACGTCTCTCCTGCGGGGAAAAGCCAAGACCCTATCCTGGACCCCAGAGGCTTAACGGGCGTTTGAGGAGTTGCGCAGGAGGTTCTGTACCGCCCCGCTGTTACGTCATCCCGACCCCCAGCTCCCTTTCATCGTCGAGGTAGATGCATCATCCACAGGCGTAGGGGCCACCCTCTCGCAGCAGGCGGGAACCCCCCCGCGGCTCCATCCCTGCGCCTATTTCTCCAAGAAACTGTCCCCAGCCAAACAGAACTATGACATCGGGAACAGAGAGCTCCTAGCCATCAAGCTGGCCCTGGAGGAATGGAGACACTGGTTGGAGGGGGCCGCTCATCCTTTTACAGTAATCACGGATCATAAGAACCTCCAATACCTCCGTGAGGCCAAGCAACTAAATCCACGACAAGCACGGTGGGCTCTCTTCTTCACACGGTTTACATTCAGCATTACGTATTGGCCAGGGACAAGGAACTGTAAGGCGGACGCCCTCTCCAGGATCTATGGGCCCGAGGAACCTGCCGAGCCCGGACCCATCCTACCTCCGGCACTTATTCTGAGCCCCATCGTCTGGGATTTGGACGAGGCTATTCGCACGGCCACACGACGAGAACCGGCACCCCCTGGTTGTCCTAGGGACCAAACCTTTGTTCCTCTAAAATGTCAACAGGCCTTGCTAAAGGCGGTTCATGAAGTCCCCGGCACAGGGCACCCGGGCAGAAGACAGACTCTCCGGCTGGTGCAGGGACGGTTCTGGTGGCCAGGAATGAACAACACGGTGGCCGAGTTTGTCCGGGGCTGTCACATCTGCGCCATCTCCAAGACTCCTCGACATTTACCTGTGGGCAAGCTTATCCCCCCCACAGCTTAGGCTAACGAACTCTCCGGACTGTCCCAAACTACCTAGTTAGTCGTGTCTCAGCTTACGAGCTTCAGTGTGTGTTGTCTTTGTTTTCTGTCTTGCCCGTTTGTAGCTCTGTTCATTAAAGAAAGCCCCGTATTGGAATTCTCTCGGTCTCCGAACGTTCTTTGCACCTGACAAATAGGTAGAGGTGATAAACGTTCATATTTATATAATTTCTAAACATTACTGAAATTATGATATGTTATGATTACGTTAAATATAATAAACGGCATTTTGCGCCGTTCATAAAGTCAATCAGATCAGTAACAGTGTGGGCAAATGGTGGATTAGAAGGTGTTTACCTTTTTAAGTCTTTTTTTATTTTTTATTTTACTGATAGTCTTATGTTCATGTAACTTGCGTGTATACAAATAATGGGTTGTGCGCTGGTTGATGCAGTAGCATGCTCTACTTTATATAAATTTTTTGCTTAACAGGAAGCCTGAAGCAGAAATGTTTGCTGAAAACTGTCAGTAAGAAAGAGCTGAGTCCCATATCAGACCCCAGGTTTGGGGAAATTCTGTCCTACTTAGGGAAATTCTGTCCTACTGACATAAGGGTTGCCCCGGAGAGGATCCTTACCAGGTGTTCTAGATGACATTTGGTTTTTTCAGAGATGCAAGGGACAGAGAAGGAAACCGTGCTTTGAGAGCTCAGTCGGACGATGATCGGAGGGCAGTACAGCCTTAAGTGTAAGTCATATAACCTATAGCTAGGGCTGCACAATTATTAATATTATCCCGATCACTGTTTTTGCCTCTGTTTAATTAAAGGAATACTCCACCCTGAGATGAAAAAATATCCTATAAATTACTTATCCCTAAGGCATCTATACGGTGCTGAGAGCTCAACACACTGCAACTTAAGAAAACACATGTAAATAGAAAAAAATATTGTTCAATGTCTTGTTCAAAAATATTGTTGCTTATTGTTTAATGTCTATTCATTTATTTTGTGGTCTGTGCTGTTTGCAGTGTAAATGAATTGGTTGTGTTGTGAGGATTTGCAGGACGTTTCTGTATTTAGTTGTGTTGTGAGGATTTGCAGCACGTGGTGTTTAACTGATGAAGATGTTTTCTTGATTTGCTGGTGTTTTTTCTATTTGCATATGTTTTCTTCAGTTGCAGTGCGTTGAACTTTCTGGTCCACCGTGATCCGAGGTGTGACTTACATCTTTCAGCTGATCAGAATCATTGTTCAATCACTGGATTTTGGCAAAAGCCAAACATTCGTTTAAGAGTCAAGTTTAGACGCAAGGTTGATATTTTAATTGTTAGATTCATAAGTTTTGGATTCTATGACTGGTCCCCCGGCATAAGTTATTACTGTGTGAGGCAGAGGTGGGAACAACTCACTGATGAGATTCTAGGATACGTCTTAATTATATTGAAGCATGTTTTTTTTAAATGCTGCTGTGAATGGTAGTATTTTAAAATGTACTAAATTGCTTTTTCTGTCTTCTCTTTACTGTTTTGTAGGTGTGCAGCCGAGGAATCTGCATAGACCCACCAGTGAACTATTCTACATTAGTAATTCTGTTATTCCTGTTTCCTGTTTTTTAACTTAAATTAATTTAAATTAAATGTGATTTACACATTCTGAGTTGAAGTCATTTATTTTACACAGTTCAAATATTCAACCATGTAATTTTAATCATTTAGCAGCACATAAAATCAACTAATATTAGTTCTTTGATCAGGCACAGTTTTACATTGTAACTGAGGTTTGAATGGTTTTTCAGTAGATTTTCCATAGTAAGATTAAGTACACATTAAGTTCACCCACAGAAATCCATCATGAAATTAATAAATGGGACCCAATTCTCACCCACATGTGGGCCCTATAAGGGTCCTTTTTGTAGCCCACTTTGGCCCAATTTTTAACACCTATTTTGGACCCAAATGGGCCCATATAAAGAACACCTATACAGGCCCCACTTAGAGCCCACTATGGACCCATTAGTCGCTCCTCTGGGTTAATACACATGGGGCCCATGTGGAGCCGATGGACAAATTTCTCTGGGCCCCATTAGGGTTGCCCATGCAGGGCCCAAGTGACAGCCCATCAAAAACACACATGGGGCCCACATGAAAATGTTGGCTGGGTTAGAGGGTCCTGGAATTTAAGCTACTTTACTTGCATATAGTAATTATTACAATTTTGGATTTTATACAATTTACCTTCACGTTTGGTATAATTTTATAGGTCTCGGTGTGATTGGAAATATGATCTCAGTCCCATATCAGACCCCAGGTTTGGGGAAATTCTGTCCTACTTAGGGAAATTCTGTCCTACTGACATAAGGGTTGCCCCGGAGAGGATCCTTACCAGGTGTTCTAGATGACATTTGGTTTATAGGTCACATCTTGTCCCAAGAAAGGGTTTTCAAAGCTTTTATCACTTTGAATTTACAAGTGTTTACGATGGTTTTGGTATTTAAAGAAATTTGGCGAAACAAGCATCTGTAGTCAGAACTTCTCTGTGTGTCTCTATTGCCAGGTACAGTGATTCTTTAACATTTCTTTAGTAAACTGTATTGTTAAAATATTTTGTTTTATGCTGATCATGTCATGCTTCTATTATTTATTTTAAATGTGACATTTGTTTATTGATTATTGCCTGCCAAATAAATGTAAAATTCTTGATTAACTCTGAAACTTCCTGAAATCATTTATATCTGGTTGATTATGAAGCCTGGTGTTACCGCAAATCTATGACCAGGATCGTACAAACTGAAGGCTCATGAACGGATGGAGCATAGAGCACAACGTCTGAGACCTTCTGATTTTGACTATCACTGATTTAGCAAGTTATAACCAAGTGGCTAAATACATTATTCTTTATGCATGAGCAAGCATTGAGAGGTCTACTTAAAGAATATTAGTTTACCGTTATATCCTCTGACTAAGATTCTGACTGGCCAATGTGCCTACTTGAGCAGGTATCATTAGCCAAGCACAAGGTTCTAAGCGACTCCGGATCCATAATGAATGA
>MU544599.1:0-20113 GCA_024362625.1 Silurus asotus
GACCGGAGCTCCTTTAAGAAGGTAGCGGATGGAGGTGAGTCATGTGACCTGCATCAAGAGTGAGTTATAGACACATGTGGAGAAGAAAATCTGGTCATTTTCCACAATAAAATGGTTCAGAATCAGATCATAAATAAAACAGAAAGAATGTTAGTTATGTGTTCTTTCTGTGAGGCCCCTCGGTACCTATTGACCCACAGACCGGTGCTGATCCACAGCCTGAGGGTTGAGGACACTGGTGTGTAGCACAAACATGAGCAGGAGGGAAATATGCTGGAAATATCATAGTGAGATTTGAAAGATATTCCTCTGATGTGTGATGTACATCAGAATACTACAAAGATTTTCAGCTAAACTTTATTATTTATTTATTTATTAACACTTAATACTTTTATTTAATGTCCAAAACAAAGCAGTAAAAAGAAAAACATACATATATATTTAACATTCTAACATCTGTAAAGGCAGATGTTGGGTAAAGCTCAGTAGAGAGCTGGAAGATCAACACTGTAGGATGGAAGTACGTTTATATCACAGCTGTAATTAAGACCTAAGTGTGTTTACAGAAACTTCCACATTCTCCATTTAACACAGCACACAAATCTATTTACATATTCATATTGTTCTATCACTTCTATTTACATATTCATATTGTTCTATCACTTCTATTTACATATTCATATTGTTCTATCACTTCAATCAGCACATGAAATGAACACAAATGAAATAAAAGCGGTTTAGGTTAAGCTCTGATCACACGTGTGTATGAGCGTGCACAGATCAGACCAGAAACAACAGTAAATATTACAGAGAGAAGACTGAAAAGATTATTCTGCTGAAGATCTAGCACTCTTCCTCACACTGGTTGATGGTGTGGTCATTTTCAGTACGGAATTTGTTCTTCTCGTGTTTCTGCACGTTTATAAAAGTCTCTCTTGTTTCCCCCCTGTTCCTCCTTTGGCCCCTGTAAGAGAATAAAATATCCACAGTCAGTAAGATTATAGATTTTATTAGACAGCAAACAGATGAAATGTATTTCACGCCTCGTCTCAGTAATTCAGCACATCTCCTGAAGCCTGGAGAGTAAAATTGTGTGTAAAGTCTGGATATAAAGGAACTGTGGATGATTTCCTTCTCAGTGTGAGACTGGAGGAATTGAGGTGTAAAGAGTACGGTATGGAATACTGAGTGTTCACATGAACATGTAGGAGCAGGACTAATCTGATGGTTTTCTCTCTCAGTGATCAGTAGTAGAGCATCTCAGAGACATCACTGAAGAACATGTGGAAATATTCTGTTATTTATAGATGATGATGTTTCTCTGGTGGAAGTGTCCATGCAGTGTCTGAGTGGAGTCTAATCAGGAGGATGTGCTGTGGATTTGATTCTGATTACAAAACAGTCATGTGATGTCTGATGTCACAGTGCTGCATGGTTCTGATACTTACAGAGATACATTGGGGTTTATTGGACAGAATTCGCTTCCTCTGACGGTATATTACACACACTGCATCAACCAGCAGCAGCACCAGCACCACTATCAGGACAATCATCCACACTGGTAGAGCACTCCTTTTATCTAAAAACACACACACACACACACACACACACACACACACACCACACATTACTCAGCAGGAGAGACTGGAACCGCTATGGATTATTAATTTATTCTATATAAATTATAGATTAAAATAAATTTGTAATTTTACCTTCACCCAAAACCAAGACCTCACTTTCTGTCGGGGTAAAAAAGTTTGAAGTTAATAAATGTGAAATAAAATCAGTTACACTTCATAATGATCAAAGATCTAAAACAGTGTTAAAAAGATGAACTAGAAATGAAGATAAAATGAAAGACTTCAGTAATAAAGTTCGTATGAAGGTGAAAATGTTGCTGTAAGTTGTAGATGATCAGTTCTGGAGGATTAAAGTGTGAAAATAGAAGTGGGAAAAATCACAAGTGCACAATATTCCTATGAAGTCCAATCACATGATCACGTTCACCTTCACAAACACTTCTGCATCTCACAGGGTTTCATCTAAAACAGCAAACTGTGTAGAACAAAGAACACTGCTGCTGATCTTCTAGAAGCTTCTGATACTGCAACATAAACAACCCCAAATATCTGAAAGCACCTCCATCTGTCTCAGAGCTGAACACAGATCATCTGCTACAGTCCTGTAGGTCTTAGTGATCATGAGTGATAAAGAGGAAGACATTTCACTCACATTTCTATGGAGTTCTGTTTCTATTGGATTGTTATTTCACACAGTTTCTGATTAGAACTGAATGATGAATGGTCATGTGACCTGATTTCATTCAAGTCATTATCAGATGCCAGAATCAGACTGTTTGCAGTGATCACACTTTCACACACAAAACTGTTCTCAATGTTTCCCAGAAGTTTCTACACAAATCACTCTGAATACGTACCTCTCACTGATACTGAGTAAACATGAAGATCTTCTTTATTCACTGAGTCCTGGATGCTGTAAACTCCTCCATCAGCTTCATTTATTCCTCTCAGAGTAAGAAGTGTGTTAGTGAGTGATGTTCTCCGTGTGTATTTATCTGTACAGGTCAGTGATCTTCTCTCCACACTGCAGATCTGTTCACCATATACATCTACTGAATCTTCACTCTTATAGATCACCTCCACTCTCTCTGATACGTGTAACTCCAGCTGCAGATCTTCATCAGGGTTTATGTCAACTGAAGATGTTATGGCTGAGGAGAAACACAAGATTGTAAAAGTGTTATAACACATTAAAGCTGAATCAGTGAGAGTTTATAAGCTATAGAGCAGATAAAGTAAAGACACTTACTCTTAATTCTGAGACGAAAATCATCAATGTCCACACCATCACACACACACACGTAGATGTTCCTCTTACTGTAATCAGCTGCAGTGATGGTGAGGCTCAGATCTCCTTTCAGGTACTGATCATGAGACATTTTATATCCATCTGATGAGCTGCAGGACGTCTGATCACACTGAGCCACTACATCACTATTACTGAACAGAGTCCATTTGGCTTCACCAGAACATCTCCGTACACAAGGCAGAACTGCAGGCTGATTAAACTTCACCAGTACAGTATCTTCAGCTGTTCCAGATACTGAAAGAGAGAATCAGAATAAAATATAAATCTATACATGTAGATGAACAGAAACTGATGTGCTACACATTTCAGTATAAATCCTTCCTCTAGACGTCTTTGTGATTCTAAACTAAAACTGAGGCACATGTGACCTGCAGCATGGAGGAACATTAAACGTATCAGATGCACTGCAGTAAGAATGTTCACACTTTGAGCTCCTGAACTCTGGAGTAAATCCTGAGAAAGTAAATGAAATGAATCCTGAAACAGGTTGAATGGAGGTTTGGAGACTGTAAGAGGAACGAGCTGAGCTCCGTGTGAGCAGGGAGACTGAAATCACACTCACCTGGGATAGAGATGAAGATGAAGATGAGGGTGAATGAAAGCAGGACATGGTGAGGAACCCTGCAGGACTCCATGTCTGAGATACAACAGCACCAGCAGCACTGCACAGGTGAGAACAGGGGAGTCATTAACCACACAATATCTCTCACACCAACACACACACAACACACACACACACACACACACACACACACCAACACACACAGCTCTAATTAACCACATCCAGAAACACAGTAACTTCAGAACCAACACACACACACACACACACACACACACACACACAGCCCCAATTAACCACATCCAGAAACACAGAAACTCCAGCTTCTAATAAATGAGGAGACCTGCTGCTGGAGTATTGGAAAAGGAATGTTGTTCCATTCTTGCCTGATACGAGATTCTAACTGCTCACGGTCCTGGGTCTTCTTTGTCTTACTTTTCATTTAAAGATGCGCCAAATATTTGTAATTGTGCTTTTCACAGATTGGTGAAGTTCTGCCCATATTTACTTCTGAGAGACTCTGACTCTCTCAGACGCTCTTTTTTATTCCCAATCATCCGAATGACCTGCTGTCAAGAAACCTGATTAGTTGTAAAATGTTCTTCCAGCTCTTTCTTGTTAATACCACTTACTTTTACTAACTTTTGTTGCCCCGTCCTAAATCTTTGGGAATAATCTACTGTAACTACTCCTGATACTCCTGCTTACAATACAACTGTCAGGGGACAGCCTGCCATGCCATCCCTCAGCTCCACACACACACACACACACACACACGTAGTCTGTCCCCATCATACTAGGTATCGGCACCTGCGGCTCGTTATCTACAGCCCTACATAAACCCTTCTCCTGCTCTCACTCACCATCAGTTCTACTATTTCACGTAGATGAACATTGTGACCTCGCTACACAACCTTCCACTTTACTGTGGATGTCCACCGCGGTCTCTATACTTCCAGAGACCGCTCTGTTCTTCCTCCCCGAAGAACCATTTACTTTGTGTTCAGCATTTCTGTTTTTTTTTACCTGTTGCGCTCCTACTTCAGTAAAACCCTTTTCTTCACTACCCTAGAGTTTTGCTTCAATCACTCCGCAACCGTGACAGAAGAACTGACCTTACCAAACAAAAGGAGTAAGAAAGAACCACGTAGCCTTACCGATGGAACCAGATCCTCAGCCGGGTGCAAACGCGGAGCTTCTTCGGGAGCTCATCGGAGCGCTCTGGGCTGCGGTTGCTCTCGCCTCCTTCGCGGCATTCACTACGCACGTAACGGAGGTTTTCTGCAAGTTCCACTTTATACAACGTTCCATTTTGGTCTCACAACATCTATCTGCCTGTTACATGCCGGATTACACGCCTCCCACAGCAGCTACATCAGGGACTACCCCCAAACACATGCAGTTGGGGTTTTAACGTCTGTCTAGGAGAGAGAGAGAGAGACGCCGAACCACCGGGGCCTGTCCGTACTGTGGCAATCCAGGTCACTCCCTTCCGCAGCGCACTATTCAACCCCAACACACTGAGGTAAGCAATATCGCCTTTCCCTCTGAGATTTCTCATTTAATCACACTTTCTGTGACCCTTCTCGGTCCTAACACCCGCCTTTCCACCTCCGCTCTACTCGACTCAGGTTCTGCCGGGAACTTCATCTCCCAGGCATGCCTAGACCAGCTCCAGCTACGCCGGGAGCAGGGACACCACAATCTGGCCATCCAGACCATCCAAGGATGCCTGCTTGGACAGGGCTGTATTAAATACTGCGCTCCCATCATCACCCTCCAGGTCGGTCTATTTCATCAAGAACATATACAGTTCATGGTCCTGGAAGACTCTACAGTAAACATCATCCTGGGGCGTCCATGGCTGATTAAACACTCACCTCGGTGTTTCTGGAACCCTTGTGACATCCTCGAATGGAGTCCCTGGTGCCACAAACACTGTCTCCATGGTCTTCCCACTCCACTCAACAGAAGGGTGACCATGGCCACCACACGAGTCGAAAACTCCCCTACACCCTCTCAGACGGAGATCCCGCCTGAATACTACGAGTACGAGGATGTGTTCAACGAACAAGCCGCAACCCGACTACCTCCTCACCGACCCTGGGATTGTGCCATCAATCTGGCTGCTGGAGCTAAACTCCCGAAGGGTCGAATCTATCCCTTGTCCGTTCCTGAACGCACATCCATGGAACAATACATTCAGCAGGCCCTCGACCTCCTCTCCCACTGCCTCGAGCTTCTTCTTCGTAGCAAAGAAGGATGGGGGCCTCCGGCCTTGTATCGACTACCAGGGCCTCAATGTCCTCATCACTCCTCTCCCTTATCCACTCCCGCTTGTCCCTGCCACACTAGAGGACCTCCGTGAGGCACCCTACTTCACCAAGCTAGACCTCAGGAGTGCCTACAACCTCGTACGGATTCGTAAAGGAGATGAGTGGAAGACTGCCTTCATGCCGGTCATGCCGTACGGCCTCTCCATCTCGCTGGCTGTATTCCAAGGCTTCATGAAAGAGGTGTTCAGACCACTCCTACACCGATCCGTAATCGTCTACATTGATGACATTCTAGTCTACTCCCGGACACTTCAGGAACATCACAACCACGTGACCAAATTGTTGGAGCTCCTGCGAAAGCACCAGCTATACCTGAACCTTCCTAAGTGCGAGTTCCACCAAACCAGGGTCCAGTTCCTCGGCTATGTGGTCAGCGCCAAGGGAATCCAAATGAACAAGAAGAAAGTGCAGGCGATGCGGGAATGGCCGCCCCGTCGCTCTATAAAAGAGTTACAGAGGTTCCTAGGGTTTGCGAACTTCTACCGGCACTTCATACGGGGTTTTAGTCAGGTCACAGCCCCGCTTACCTCCCTCCTCAGGGGCAAACCCAAAGAACTGCCCTGGACGTCCGAGGCAGAAGAGGCATTCCGGGAGCTCCGGGAGCAGTTCTGCGCAGCTCCACTACTCAATCACCCGGACCCGGAACGCCCCTTTGTTGTGGAGGTGGACGTCGTGGAGGGGGTCGGGGCTACCCTCTCCCAGTACTCCGGGAACCCCGCTCGACTTCACCCCTGTGCCTACTTCTCGAAGAAACTGTCCCCCGCCGAACAGAACTACGACATAGGGAACCGGGAACTCCTCGCCATTGCGCGAGGTGCTTGATTCGCGTCGGAGGGGCCATGTGCTGGAATACCTGGTCGACTGGGAAGGGTTCGGTCCTGAGGAACGCTCGTGGGTGCCCTGGCAGTACATCCTGGACCCGGCTCTCTTGGTGGACTTTCACGCAGCTCATCTGCTCTGTCCGGCACCCCGGGGTCGGGGTCGCCCCAGGCGCCGTTCCCGGGCGTCGGGTGCCGCCCCTGGTGGGGGGGTGATGTCAGGGGACAGCCTGCCACGCCATCCCTCAGCTCCACACACACACGAAGTCTGTCCCGATTATACTAAGTATCGGCACCTGCAGCTCGTTATCTACAGCCCTACATAAACCCCTCTCCTGCTCTCACTCACCGTCAGTTCTACTATTTCACGTAGATGAACATTGTGACCTCGCTACATGACCTTCCACTTTACTGTGGATGTCCACCGCGGTCTCTATACTTCCAGAGACCGCTCTGTTCTTCCTCCCCAAAGAACCATTTACTTTGTGTTCAGCATTTCTGGTTTTTTTACCTGTTGCGCTCCTACTTCAGTTAAACCCTTTTCTTCACTACCCTAGAGTTTTGCTTCAATCACTCTGCAACCGTGACAACAACTACTTCAACCACTTATACCAGTACATATAATATAATAAATAAAGAAATGAATAAAGGGACTGCTATTCACATTTAGTTTACCTGCAAATAAAAAACAAATAAATGCAAGACACACAGACCTGTGTGTGTGTGTGTGTGTGTGTGTGTGTGTGTGTGTGTGTTTGTGGGAGTTTAGATGATGTCCAGCTTTAGACATGTAGGGTTCTTCCCCTCACTGTTCTTTATCTCTTCTGGGAAGGTGCTCACATAAAGCCTTGTTTTAGAAAAAGTTGTGCAGCTTTCTTTATGTATTCTCATTATATATTTATACATTCATCTTATTAACCTTTTTATCTCTATAAATCTGCTTTGTGATGTGTATTGTTAAAAGTGCTCTACAAACACAAACTGATCTAAAGTGAAGTTAACATTGTTGATAATTCTATTTATTTTAAAAGCTAAATGTTTTTCTAACACGGGTGTAAATGTGAGTGTGCTGAGGCCTGGGTTTCTCTGTGTGGTGTCTTAAATCCTCCCTACAAACCCTCACTTCCTCCAGCGACACAAACCCTCACTTCCTCCAGCGACACAAACCCTCACTTTCTCCAGCGACACAAACCCTCGACACAAACCCTCACTTCCTCCAGCGACACAAACCCTCACTTCCTCCAGCGACACAAACCCTCACTTTCTCCAGCGACACAAACCCTCGACACAAACCCTCACTTCCTCCAGCGACACAAACCCTCACTTCCTCCAGCGACACAAACCCTCACTTCCTCCAGCGACACAAACCTTCACTTCCTCCAGCGACACAAACCCTCACTTCCTCCAGCAACACAAACGGTCAACGCCCAACATTAAAACGAAAGTAAAGGCTGTGAAGAACCATGTTCAGAAAATGAATATTAAGTGTAATAAACACTTTAGTGTGTGTGTGTGTGTGTGTGTGTGTGTGTGTGTATTCTTTCCAAATCCTATAAAACAGTAAATAGTAATAAAGCAGAAAGCTGCATTTACAAACAGTTGAGTTCCCCCTCCCTACCGAGATTTACGCCCATGCGTTTACCTGTAACTTTAGTTCCTGGCAAACAAACCCCCACTTCCACAAGCGACACAAACCCTCACTTCCTCCAGCGAAACAAACCCCCACTTCCACAAGCGACACAAACCCTCACTTCCTCCAGCGAAACAAACCCCCACTTCCACAAGCGACACAAACCCTCACTTCCTCCAGCGAAACAAACCCCCACTTCCACAAGCGACACAAACCCTCACTTCCTCCAGCGAAACAAACCCCCACTTCCACAAGCGACACAAACCCTCACTTCCTCCAGCGAAACAAACCCCCACTTCCACAAGCGACACAAACCCTCACTTCCTCCAGCGAAACAAACCCCCACTTCCACAAGCGACACAAACCCTCACTTCCTCCAGCGAAACAAACCCCCACTTCCACAAGCGACACAAACCCTCACTTCCTCCAGCGAAACAAACCCCCACTTCCACAAGCGACACAAACCCTCACTTCCTCCAGCGAAACAAACCCCCACTTCCACAAGCGACACAAACCCTCACTTCCTCCAGCGAAACAAACCCCCACTTCCACAAGCGACACAAACCCTCACTTCCTCCAGCGACACAAACCCCCACTTCCACCAGCGACACAAACCCTCACTTCCTCCAGCAACACAAACCCTCACTTCCTCCAGCCACACAAACCCTCACTTTCTCCAGCAACACAAACCTTCACTTTCTCCAGCAACACAAACCTTCACTTTCTCCAGCCACACAAACCCTCACTTTCTCCAGCAACACAAACCTTCACTTTCTCCAGCCACACAAACCCTCACTTTCACCAGCAACACAAACCTTCACTATCTCCAGCCACACAAACCCTCACTTTCTCCAGCCACACAAACCTTCACTTCCTCCAGCAACACAAACGGTCAACGCCCAACATTAAAACGGAAGTAATGGCTGTGGAGAACCATGTTCAGAACATGAATATTAAGTGTAATAAACACTTCAGTGTGTGTTGTAATAAACACTTTAGTGTGTGTGTGTGTGTGTGTGTGTGTGTGTGTGTATTCTTTCCAAATCCTATAAAACAGTAAATAGTAATAAAGCAGAAAGCTGCATTTACAAACAGTTGAGTTCCCCCTCCCTACCGAGATTTACGCCCATGCGTTTACCTGTAACTTTAGTTCCTGGCTCTGTGTTCTTCTGTTCTGTGACTGTTGTTTTATGTTGTTGTATGTAGTAGCTGGGTTCAGGAGAAACATTGTTTCATTTCACTGTGTACTGTATCAGCTATATATGGTTGAAATGACAATAAAAGCTTCTTGATTTGACTTGACTCCGTCCTCACAGTGGTTTGACCCACTGCCTGCTTTCCCAGTTCATCTCACCTACTCTACACACAGTCAGGTGTGTGTCTGTGGCTCAATTAATGTTCAACTCCATTAAAGTATTTTATTCACTTTAAATAAAGCGATTCTCTTTAATGTAGTAGATGCAGACTCATTCATAAATAAGTTGCGGCAAAAATGCAGATTACTGAATGTTATTTTCCATGAATCTGCTCTATAAGCGATTAAAATATGACTTATCTAGTGAATGTTAGCTTGTTTACAATATCTTGTAGCTACTTGCAACTAACACTGCAACTAATGTACTAGTGCACTGACACTAACACACCAAAGCCGTTTCACATGCAGTGTTTTATTTGGGACTTAGCATAATGTTAACTGAACATTAACAGGCCACAATTAGCATATTGTTTATCTGTGCATTTACTAAATTAACACTGAACTGACAACCCTGTATTTTTATAATCAATTTCTATTCTCTTCTTAAGTGTCTTCATTAATTTGTAAATAAAATGTTAAACCTTTTTTTAATTCCTTGTTTTTATTGTTGTGATTATTTTTATATGATTGTTTTACTTTATTTATGTAAAGCACTTTGAATTACCAGTCTCCATGCTACAATAATAATGATAGAAACAACGTTTTTTTACTGTGGGGACACTGTGTCTTTATACTGGAAGTGTTACTGTATTATTTGTGTCCCCCTTCAAAAATTGCTCATGAGAAATTTTATATTCATTGTCCCCCCCCTACTGTTAAATTGAATTTATGCCCATGGGTGAAAGTGTAAAGTGTGTAGAAGATGTGTGTGTGTTATAATATGAATTGTGAACTCACCAAAGTGTGAAGATTAGAATCTCTGGTAGATCTTCTCCTCTCCGTGATCTTTAACATCCAACTGTCTAGTTCTCCCTCTTCTCCTTTTATTTCTACCGTACTTCTTCTTTTTCTTTTCCTTATTTTTTTTTTTCCCCAATTGGTGTATTAGAGGTTAAAAAAGGAAGGATATTCGATTTAAAATTCTATTAATCAGACACAATAACCAGATCATTACTCATCTCAGCCCATTCCACCATCAGTTATTATTTATACTTTACTGCACTACACTGTTTACATGCTGTCTATTGCACCTCTTGACTGCTGCTGTTTTTTGCACTGCATTGGGCTGTTTATATTCACTCCCAGGTATAGTTTTTACATTTCTCCTCACACAGTACTGTATAATCAGAGTAAACAGTAGGTTTACTGGTCAGCACTATCTTGGGTTTTGTGTCCTGTCTTGTGTTGTCTGTCTGTACTGTTTTTTTTCATCTGCATTGTTTGCACTGGTTGCACTCGATGCACTTTATGTAGCTTTGTGTTGTGTTGTAGCTCTGTGTTGTTGTTTAGTGTAGCAACAGGGTTCCGGAGGAACGTTGGCTTGTCTTCACTGTGTACTGTGTACCACTGTGTATAGTAGAAATGACAATAAAAGCCTCTTGACTTGACTTGACATTAAGCTTAGATAATACTTTTCCTTGTTCGGCACCAGTATTTAAGGGACTATTTACTGTATATTGTGAAACTGGTCATTCATATGCTGTATAATTTACCTTTAAGTTGATGTCTTTTGAGATCAGAATAGCCAAAAGAATCTACGCTGAAAGCTTAAAAAAGGTTTTCGGCTAACGATCCTGCATCAGTGTGAAAAGGCCTACAGGATATCACAAACTACAGGATACCACCACTCCCCACTAAAGCAAACAAAGACCTCAACACCTTCTACTGCAGGTTTGAGAACAATATCTTCACACCTCTCATCCAACCCAGCCCACTGTCTGCACCATCACACCTTTGGGAACCCCTCTAACAACTACGCCCAGCACTTAAATTGCGCTCGTGAGTTGTGAAGAGGATGTGTATCGGCTCTTTCAGAGACAAAAGACAATGAAAGCTCAGGGCCCAGATGGTGTCTCCCCCTACTGTCTCAAAGCATGTGCTGACCAACTGCCTACTCTCTTCACCTATATATTCAACAGATCACTGGAGCTGTGTGAGGTCCCCTCCTGCTTTAAACTCTCCACAATCATTCCAGTCCCCAAGAGACCCTCCATCACTGGACAGAATAACTGCAGGCCTGTCGTTCTGAGATCTGTCAACATGAAGATCTTTGAGCAGCTGTTATTGGCCCACATAAAGAAGGCAGCAGAACAGCTGCTGGATCCCCTACAGTTTGCCTACCAAGCAAACAGATCAGTGAATGATGCAGTCAACATGGGGCTGCACTACATTCTGCAACACCTTGACTGCCCAGGAACATATGCCCGGATTACTCATTCATAAATAAGTTGCGGCAAAAATGCAGATTACTGAATGTTATTTTCCATGAATCTGCTCTATAAGCGATTAAAATATGACTTATCTAGTGAATGTTAGCTTGTTTACAATATCTTGTAGCTACTTGCAACTAACACTGCAACTAATGTACTAGTGCACTGACACTAACACACCAAAGCCGTTTCACATGCAGTGTTTTATTTGGGACTTAGCATAATGTTAACTGAACATTAACAGGCCACAATTAGCATATTGTTTATCTGTGCATTTACTAAATTAAGACTGAACTGACAACCCTGTATTTTTATAATCAATTTCTATTCTGTTCTTAAGTGTCTTCATTAATTTGTAAATAAAATGTTAAACCTTTTTTTAATTCCTTGTTTTTATTGTTGTGATTATTTTTTTATGATTGTTTTACTTTATTTATGTAAAGCACTTTGAATTACCAGTCTCCATGCTACAATAATAATGATAGAAACAACGTTTTTTTACTGTGGGGACACTGTGTCTTTATACTGGAAGTGTTACTGTATTATTTGTGTCCCCCTTCAAAAATTGCTCATGAGAAATGTTATATTCATTGTCCCCCCCCTACTGTTAAATTGAATGTATGCCCATGGGTGAAAGTGTAAAGTGTGTAGAAGATGTGTGTGTGTTATAGTGTGAATCGTAAACTCACCAAAGTGTGAAGATTAAAATCTCTGGTAGATCTTCTCCTCTCCGTGATCTTTAACATCCAACTGTCTAGTTCTCCCTCTTCTCCTTTTATTTCTACCGTACTTCTTCTTTTTCTTTTCCTTATTTTTTTTTTCCCCAATTGGTGTATTAGAGGTTAAAAAAAGGAAGGATATTCGATTTAAAATTCTATTAATCAGACACAATAACCAGATCATTACCCATCTCAGCCCATTCCACCATCAGTTATTATTTATACTTTACTGCACTACACTGTTTACATGCTGTCTATTGCACTTCTTGACTGCTGCTGTTTTTTGCACTGCATTGTGTCTGTTTAGATTCACTCCTGGGTATAGTTTTTACATTTCTCCTCACACAGTACTGTATAATCAGAGTAAACAGTAGGTTTACTGGTCAGCACTATCTTGGGTTTTGTGTCCTGTCTTGTGTTGTCTGTCTGTACTGTTTTTTTTCGTCTGCATTGTTTGCACTGGTTGCACTCGATGCACTTTATGTAGCTTTGTGTTGTGTTGTAGCTCTATGTTGTTGTTTAGTGTAGCCCAGGGTTCCGGAGGAACGTTGGCTTGTCTTCACTGTGTACTGTGTACCACTGTGTATAGTAGAAATGACAATAAAAGCCTCTTGACTTGACTTGACATTAAGCTTAGATAATACTTTTCCTTGTTCGGCACCAGTATTTAAGGGACTATTTACTGTATATTGTGAAACTGGTCATTCATATGCTGTATAATTTACCTTTAAGTTGATGTCTTTTGAGATCAGAATAGCCAAAAGAATCTACGCTGAAAGCTAAAAAAAGGTTTTCGGCTAACGATCCTGCATCAGTGTGAAAAGGCCTACAGGATATCACAAACTACAGGATACCACCCCTCCCCACTAAAGCAAACAAAGACCTCAACACCTTCTACTGCAGGTTTGAGAACAATATCTTCACACTTCTCATCCAACCCAGCCCACTGTCTGCACCATCACACCTTTGGGAACCCCTCTAACAACTACGCCCAGCACTTAAATTGCGCTCGTGAGTTGTGAAGAGGATGTGTATCGGCTCTTTCAGAGACAAAAGACAATGAAAGCTCAGGGCCCAGATGGTGTCTCCCCCTACTGTCTCAAAGCATGTGCTGACCAACTGCCTACTCTCTTCACCTATATCTTCAACAGATCACTGGAGCTGTGTGAGGTCCCCTCCTGCTTTAAACTCTCCACAATCATCCCAGTCCCCAAGAGACCCTCCATCACTGGACAGAATAACTGCAGGCCTGTCGTTTTGAGATCTGTCAACATGAAGATCTTTGAGCAGCTGTTATTGGCCCACATAAAGAAGGCAGCAGAACAGCTGCTGGATCCCCTACAGTTTGCCTACCAAGCAAACAGATCAGTGAATGATGCAGTCAACATGGGGCTGCACTACATTCTGCAACACCTTGACTGCCCAGGAACATATGCCCGGATTGTGTTTGTAGACTTCAGATTGGGCTTTCAATACAATAATTCCAGGAATTCTCCACTCCAAACTAAACCTCACTATATCCCCTGCCATCTGTTAATGGATCACCAGCTTCCTGAAAGGCAGGAAATAGCAGGGGACACTGGGGTTATTACCTTCAGTATTCGGACAGTCAGCACTGGTGCTCCTCAGGGATGTGTCCCCACTACAATTCTCCCTCTATATGAACGACTGCACATCAATTGACCCAACTGTTAAACTCCTGAAATTTGCAGATGACACCACTCTTATCGAACTCATCCAAGATGGCGACGAGTCTGCATATGAGCAGGAGGTGAAGTAGCTGGTGCTATGGTGCAGTTAGAACAACTTAGCACTAAACACAATCAAAACTGTGGAGATTATGATGGACTTTAGAAAACACCCTTCAACACTACTCACAGTATCCAATAGCCCTGTGTCATCTGTGGAGAACATCAAGTTTCTGGGCATCATTTCCCAAGACTTAAAATGGGAGTCCAACATAAACTCCATTCTTAAAAAGGCCCAGCAGACGATGTAGGTTCTATGCTAATTAAGGAAGTACAGTCTGCCACAGGAGCTGTTGATGTCCTGTTCTGTCTTGTGCTCATCCATCACCATCTGGTTTGGAGCAGCAACAAAACAGGACAGAAACAGACTGCAGAAAACAGTTAAAACAGCAGATAAAATCATTGGTGCTCCCCTGCCCACTCTCCAGGACCTGCTCCATACAAGAAGCAGAAATCTTTATTGTCTCACATTGTCTTTATTGTCTTGTATAATCTGTTTTTATCTTGTCTTGTCTGTTTTGTCTCGTATAGTCTAAGCTGAATGTATTTATTTATGTCTGTACTTTGAGAGTCACTAACAACTGAAACCAAATTCCTTGCGTGTGTCAACACACTTGGCCAATAAACCTGATTCTGATTCTAATTGTGGTGTCAAAAAATTACAAGGGTAGTTTGTAATACACCAACAGATAGCAGCACAAGGCTGCATGCACATATGTCAGTGTGCCAAAAGACATCGTCCTGTGTACATTAGGAGCTGTGCAACTATTGCTATTCTGTCCACATGCATTACAACATCTACGATTTCATCAAGGACAGCAAGTCAGAAAAAAGTGCAAACATGTAATATAATTTTCATTGCTAGAGACTCAAAGTTCATTGATGGAGACTCAAAGCACTTTTGTATGTCGCTCTGGATAAAGGCGTCTGCTAAATGCCGCAAATGTAAATGTAAATAAGGTAATTCTGTGTGAAAGTGGGCAAATCTGCCACATAGACATTTGACATGATTCTGCAAGTGTGAATCGCAGAAGGTACTTCCATGCTATGCTACACTGCAAAGTGTTGTCTCTTGCACATTTCCAGGCCTTGACTCCATTTGATGTTCTTATTAGTGTACCAATGTTTCTGATTACTCTCCTTGTTTGTGTGTTTTTGTTTTTTGTTTAGCTTTTGCTACTTATGGTTTTCTGTGTATCGGACTTTTATGCCTGTTTCCTGGTTTTGGATCTACTCCTGTGTTGTAAATAAACCGTGTATAGATTCTACATCCCTTGTCCCAGGAAATATGTTACAGAATACTTTGCCACCTGAGAATCCAGTCAAGTTTAAATTACTAGTTTTTATCAACTACCATGGGGGAAATGCTTACTGCTTACCTCAAACAGCTTAAAGGCACACCAGATGGCAAACAACCATCTCCTGCAATCTTTGTGTGTGCTGACTACTGGTAGTCCCAAATCAGTCACAATGGCCCTTCCAGATCATTTTGATGGTGCTGCTGACCACTGCCAGGGTTTTCTTTGCCAATGTGATGTCTATTTCATGCATCAAGCAAAGCATTATGTGATGGATTCTATAAAGTGTTCACTACAGTTAACACTGCTCACTGGTAAGGCCTTAGATTGGGCCACAGCCATTTGGGGCAATGAAGAACAAATCAGAAGCTTATACACACATTTCACTCAGATCCGTAAGATCTATTAATATCTTGCAAGGGGGCTAGACGTATCAGGACAGGTACTGCAGCTACGCCAGGGGTTTGAACAATACAGCTCTACAATACAGCTCTACGAGCCGCATTCAGGAGGGTCTGATTCCTACTCTTCAGTCAGAAATGGTCTGCATGGAAGAGAACAGCTCATTGTCACATCATGCTTGCCATCCACCTGGACATTCTCAACAGGAACCAGCAACCAGCATGTCGCAGCCCATGTTTTCCCAGTGTTCCGCGAACCCTAAGCATCTTGTGTTGCCGATGTTCTGGAGTCGAAACAACTGGGGAAAAGGCAAATCCCTCCAGAGGAATGTCAGCAGCGACTTCGGGTCTGGCTAGGCTTTTATTGTAGCAAAGCTGGCCATTACGCCCATAGAAACACTAGACCAAGGTGAGCCTCAAAGCATGTTTAAACAATGTGCAGTTACCAGGAAAATTGCACTGTCTTCGGGATCCAGGTTTTTCTTCGCTCTTGAAGTCTCGGGGTCTGCTATTAATGTTATCCACCAAGTGTTGGAAATACTCAAGCCTGCATACACACAACCAAGAACAGTAAATAAGACCGCCCCACCACCCTTGGACATTGATGGTAACACAGCATACATTGTACGAGAAATCTAAGGTCACATTGAAGGTGTGGAAGACAATATCTCAATATCTGGAAGACTCAGGGCTATGGTCCTGAAGAACAAAGCTGCTGGGCAGAAGTAACATTTTGGACCCTTACCTAACTGAGGAGTTTCACCTGAATCATCCAGACCAACCAGCCCCCCGACCTCAGGGCCAGCCCTGTAGAAGAACACCTAGGGGTGTTGGTAAAAGTGGGGGTTCTGTCACAATCACCAGCCCCGCCACTCCACCAGAGGGAGTTGTCACCTGAATTCTGAACATCTCCAGGTCATGGGTCACTTCCTGTTATAAGCACTTATGTTCCATGCCAATGCTATGCTACTCCCTAGATTGCAGTTTGAAATTAAGGGGTAAGGGTTAGTAAGATTAGGTTAGGTTTGTGATCCACATATTTCATTTGGCACATTTTATGCTGGATGCCCTTCCTAACACAACCCTTCCCAATTATCCTGGCTTGGGCCATCACTAACAGTGCATTGGCCTGTAGAACCATAATGGCAGGGTTATATGATGTTTGTGGATGATATTGTCATTTGTGGTGAGATTAGGGAGCAGGTGGAGAAGAGCCTGGAGACATGGAGGTACGTGCTGGAGAGAAGGGGAATGAAAGTCAGGAGGAGTAAGACAGAGTACATGTGTACATTATGCTTCAAATGGACATTTGGTGCAACCCAGATGAGGATAGGTTCCCTCTTGAGTCTGGTTCCTCTCAAGGTTTCTTCCTTATGCCATCTCGGGGAGTTTTTCCTTGCCACAGTTGCTCATCAGGACAAACATACTTACAAAGAACATATTTACATTTAATCACCACATTATCTGTGTAAAGCTGCTTTGAGACAATGTTCATTATTAAAAGTGTTATACAAATAAACATGAATTGAATTGAAATTGAATGTGTGTGAATGAGAGGGAGGGCAGTGAAGTGGTGCGGTTGCAGGGAAAAGAGGTGGAGAAGGTGAAGGAGTTCAGGTACCTGGGGTCAACAGTGTAAAGTAATGAAGAGTGTGTTAGAGAAGTGAAGAAAAGAGTGCAGGAAGGGTGGAGTAGGTAGAGAAGAGTGATAGCAGGAGTAATTTGTTATAAAAGAGTATCTGTGAGAGTGAAAGGGAAAGTTTAAAGGACTGTGGTGAGACCTGAGATGTTGTATGGTTTAGAGACAGTGGCATTGAGTAAAAGACAAGTGGAGCTGGAGGTAGCAGAGCTGAAGATGTTGAGGGTTTTGTTGGGAATGACGACGATAGACAAGTTTAGAAATGAGTTTATTAGAGGGACAGCGCATGTAGGACGTTTTGGAGACAAGGTGAGGGACATGAGATTGAGATGGTTTGGACATGTGATTAGATTAGATTCAACTTTGTCATTACACACGTACAAGTACAAGGCAACGAAATGCAGTTTGGGTCTTAGCAGTGTGCAATAACAGCAAGTGCAGGATATACAGTGTTACATGATTCACATAAGTTAAATAGAATGTAATAAACTATAAACAGTCATTTACAAATGTATATGTACTATGAGTATAGTATACAGATGAATATATATGTTATATAAACAATAACATACAGATGAGTATATATGTACTGTAAACATGATATACAGATATCTATTACAATAAACAGAAATTTACAGAAGGACGTGAACGGTGAACATAATATTTTGCCATTACTATAAACAGAAAACAGGTATGTATACAATAGTAATTAGGTAATGGGGAGCAGCAATACAAAGAGAGCAGTGTGCAAATGAGCCTAGTTTTGGTGTAACAGTTTGTGCAATAACAAAGTGTGAGGTGAGAAATTAGGTGTGAGGTGTGGGGGGAAATGTGGTAGTGTATCAGCGAGGGGCAGAGTTCAGTAAAGAGACAGCTCTAGGAAAAAAGTTGTTCTTTATTCGGCTGGTCCTGGTCCGGAGGCACCTGAAATGCCTGCCGGAGGACAGAAAAGTAAACAGTCTATGGGCGGGATGAGAGGAGTCCTTAAGAATGCTGCGAGCTCGATGCAGACAGCGTTTCTTTTGAATGTCCTCCATGGCTGGGAGTGGAGTCCCTGTGATGCGCTGGGCAGTTTTCACCACCCGCTGCAGTGCCTTACGCTCTGCAACAGAGCAGCTCCCATACCAGACTGTGACACAGCTGGTCAGGATGCTTTCTTTTGCGCAGCGATAGAAGTTCACCAGGATATCCGAGGAGAGATGATTTTTGTGTCCTCAGGAAAAAGAGGCGCTGGTGAGCCTTCTTGACCAGGCTGGAGGTGTTGATAGCCCATGAAAGGTCTGCCGAGATGTGGATCCCCAGGAACTTGAAACTGGCTCAACAGCCATCCCATTGATGTGGGTGGTGACATGTGTGCCTCTTGTCTCTTTCCTGAAGTCCACAATAAGCTCCTTGTCTTGGAGGTGTTAAGGAGCAGGTTATTGTTATTGCACCATGTGGCTAGGTGCTGGATCTCCTCCCTGTAGGCAGTCTCATCATTGTTGGTGATGAGACCGATCACGGTGGTGTCATCTGCAAACTTGATGATGGAGTTAGATCCATTCACAGGCCTGCAGTCGGAGGTGAAGAGGGAGTAAAGGAAGAAACTGCATCTTCTGTGCTTTGGTAGCCAAACTGGTGAGAGTCTAATGTGGATGGCAGAGAGACCTTTACGTGTGCCTGGACCAGATGCTCAAAGCACTTCATGACAATGGGTGTCAGTGCTACAGGGCGGTAGTTGTTTAGGCAAGTTGGGTTGGAGTGTTTTGGCCCTGGCACAATGAAGGTGCATTTAAAGCAAGAGGGAACAGCTACTTGGGCAAGAGACAGGTTGAAGATGCCAGTAAAGATCCCAGCGAGCTGCTCAGCACATGCCCTGAGTACGTGTCCAGGGATGTTGTCTGGTCCAGCGACTTTGTGTGCGCTGATCTGGCTCAGTGCAGTGGATGGCAGAGAGACCTTTACATGTGTCTGGACCAGATGCTCAAAGCACTTCATGACAATGGGTGTCAGTGCTACAGGGCGGTAGTCGTTTAGGCAAGTTGGGTTGGAGTGTTTTGGCCCTGGCACAATGAAGGTGCATTTAAAGCAAGAGGGAACAGCTACTTGGGCAAGAGACAGGTTGAAGATGCCAGTAAAGATCCCAGCGAGCTGCTCAGCACATGCCCTGAGTACGTGTCCAGGGATGTTGTCTGGTCCAGCGACTTTGTGTGCGCTGATCTGGCTCAGTGCAATGCAGACATCTGTGGAGGAGAGTGTGAATGGAGAGGGAACAGCGGAGAGTTTGAGCTTGGTGGCAGTTTCTTTGTTGTCTCTCTCAAAGCGAGCATAAAAGTGATTAAGCTCATTCAAAAAAAAGGACATCAGTGGCAGCGGGGGTGGAGTGGGAGGATTTGTAATCACTGATGGCCTGGATGTCTTTCCACATGCGTCAAGGGTCAGAGTTGGAAAAATGTTCCTCTATCTTTAGCTT
>MU545232.1:0-20301 GCA_024362625.1 Silurus asotus
TTTTTTCTTCTAATCAGCTCAATTCTGACCTGTGTTACATGTGTATTTTTTAGAATGTCTTGCATATAGCGGATAGGATTCCATAGCACTCTACAATGCTTTAGTCTGGGGTCTCATACTACTTGACACTCCCGTCAAGAACGAACACACTGCCCAGGAGCTTCTACTGGATCTGGACTCTCTGATCAGTCTAGACACCTGAACTGATTGGCACATGAGAGAGTGTCGTTTTGACAGAAACTACTAACGATCCTGGCAGGACTGTCCTTGGTCCACCTTGTTTCGACTCCCTTCTTCAGCCAGCCAGTCCCTGCCAACAGCGGTGCTCTATGGGACTTTGTCTCTATTGTGGTGAGGCAGGACATATGGGAGCCACATGTCCAGCAAAAAGCAGAGATTGGCATTAAAAGAGGGGCCAGCACTAGACCAAGGGTTACAATCCTCCCCAAGTCTATGCTCAAGGTACTGGTCGATGTCCAGGCCCAGAAACACAAGTTGGTGGTCTTTGTTGACTCCTGGGCAGATACTAAAATCATGGATGAAGAATTGCCAAATTAAAAAATGATGAAACAGGTCCAAAAGATTCCTTGGCACTGCCATTTCTACCATGAATTCATCCAGGGTTTTAGTTACATTGCTGCTCCCCTGCTCAGACTTACATCTACCTGTCGGTCATTCTCCTGGGCCTCAGAGGCCAAACGGGCATTCCAGAGACAAGAGACTGAGGTCATGTCTGCTTTTATCATTACCTTGCCAGCCCCAACTTGACAGTTTATTGTGGAGGTAGACGTCTCGAACAAGGGTGTGTGAACTGTTCTGTCCCATCAGAGAAATTTGAACCTTAAAATCCAGTAATATTCCCTACACACTGTTAAATTTGAAGTTGACATCTAGTCAGGACCTTTCTAAAACATACTTAAGTATGTTTTAGAAAAAAATATACTTCTAGGAGTAGTTTTAAATCACTATACTTTTTACTTTTACTTGGGTAGATTTTTGAAGAAGAAACTGTACTCTTACTCCACTACATTAGGCTACGAGCTCGGTACTTTTCTCTTTACCTCTTTGGTATTCTACACATCAATTTTAATCTTTTATTTTGACAGAGAGAGAAACTTCCACTAAGGCTCTACCATGTGACTGTGTTTTACCAATCAAAAGTAGTTGTGCAGTTTCGTCACGTAACCATACTCG
This sequence comes from Silurus asotus, assembly GCA_024362625.1. Lineage (NCBI taxonomy): Eukaryota > Metazoa > Chordata > Actinopteri > Siluriformes > Siluridae > Silurus > Silurus asotus. Next base: position 1,195 of record MU545232.1, read on the forward strand.
ATCTCAGTGGTGGGATGGGATAGTTAGCAACACAAACTTGTCAGAATTAACTGTCAGCAATGCAGACACAAACGAGGAGGAAAACCCACACCCCTGGCCTCATATTGAAAGCATGTTTACCTTGGTGAAAGTGCGAGAGAGCAGCTACATTATGAGGTGTTCAGCATGCCTGGTATGAAATGTGTGTGTTTCATTCTGTTGTTCTGTCACTGGAGACACACACACACACACACACACACACACACACACACACACACACACACACACACACTCACACAGAGTTTATGCGTATTTATGGGCTGCTTAGTTCTAGTTCTGCCTGGTAAAAAAAAGTATAAAGGTTTGGAAATGTGTGTAACTTGTGCGTATTCATTTTTTTATTTATTATTATTTTATTTATTTTATTTATTAAGTACTTGAATTTACCTGTATCATTTTAATTTATGCTATTTTTTAATTCATTAATTTTATTTTATTGATTTTATAAGCCATAATTTGCCTAAAGATTATTTTGTATTTTTGTCTGTCTGATTGTTGTGTTGTGTTAAAAAATAAATCAGACGTTACTCAACAGTAAATCAGTACTTGTAGTTTTTTCACCAAGTACTTTTTTACTCTTTTTCAAATAATGATTTGGATGTCTACTTTTTACTTTTACTTGAGTCATATTATTCTGAAGTAACAGTACTTCTACTTGAGTACAATTTTTGGCTGCTCTACACACCTCTGTAGCCGACATTGAGCTACTCAGAGAACAAGTTTCACTTAAACTTTCATCAGAATGTAAACATTTATCCACCTCAGATACTTCACTAATATTATTATTGTTGCAATAAATGATCAACAGAAATGTTCTGCTTTATATTTAGTGTATTTAGAGTACATGTTGAGATGATTAGATCATTTGGAATAGATCACAGATGTCTACATTGTGGGTAGATGATGTCGCAGTTTTAACCTGATTGTGGGCAAAGATGTAAAAAATATTTCTTTCAAATTTCTTCTTACGTTCAGGAAAACTGTTTCAAATGCTTCAGTTCCTGTTTTTCTGATGCTTCTTCTCTCTGTGTGATACTAAATCCATGTATTAATATACATTCACCACCATCTCCTCTGATTCCTGATACTGATCACATCCACAATCTTTCTAGATATTTTCCTGTTTTTTTTTATAATCATTAAATTTAGATCATTCCATTGTGAAAGAAAAAAAATCTCTGTAGTCTTCTTTTATTAGTTTTCTGAAAAAGACATTATTCAGAAAGGCAAACCAAGATTCTATGAGCTATAAATGTACTTTAATTTGCATAGAAAATATTAATAATTAGTGCAGTTACAGGTGCAGGTCTGATATATAAAAAAGCTTTTCCTGTTAGGCAAGACATCAATTTGCTTTAAACAGCATTTTAATTTCATTTGAATCTGATGCTTGAGACGAAGCTGCTGTTATAATTTAGATGATCTGCTGCACCCAGTCCACCTCAGGGTCTGCACAAATCCGCATTCCGTTTTTTTTTGTAATACTGTAGGGGAAAGAAGATAAAGATCAGAGCTGTGATCTGTGAATCAACTGATTTAAAGTGTCTTTAAAAAAGCAGCAGGTTGAAATCGTACATGACTCCAGGAAGTGTGCAGTCAAATCTCGTTCCTTCAACTTTGACGATGTTTTCTGCAGCTACCGGGGTTTTATGAAACTCAAAACAGCACAATCCTGCTCCATTTCCATCTGTAAAAAATATTTCATTATCTACTCATTTATTTCAGAATAAAGACCAAATTTATATTTAAGTCATGAGGCCTTTTTTTTATTATTTTACATCAGGCGTGATCTTTTTAACAGATTTCTTTCTTTAGTAATTAAAGAACACATTTCCTTTATCTATTGCAAAAACAATTTAATTGAATTTTGCACTGTACTGTGTGTACTGTATTGCAGTATATATATATTTACAGTGGAACCCCGCTTAACGAGCACCTCTCTTAACGAGTAATTCGCATGTCATGCAAAAAAAATCATAATAAAATGGCTCCCCAAATAAGTGACATTTCGCATAACGAAAAGGGGACGTCCCCTCTTTACGTCACTTGCTTGTGCACCGGGACGTTCCGAGCCCGTGCTACATCAGTCTGTGTTTATTATGTGTTTATTCCGCTAGCATGTCAGTGTTGCTTGTGATCACACTTTTTTCCAAACTTGTCCAAATTATTTGTACAAAGTTTAATAACCCTTTCAAAAATGTCCCAGAAGAAAAAGCCACAAGAAGACAGCCATAAGAGAATAAAAATAACTGTAAAAGTGAAATGTTAAATCATTGAAAAGCGAGAACGAGGGCATGAGGGTGAGCGTGGCTGATCTAGCACGCACATACAATCGATCTGCATCAACGATTTACACAATCCTCAAGAACAAGTGCAAGATTTAGGAGAAAGATGCTTCAAAGGGAGTGACAAGAATATCTGCACAATGGTTTCGTATTCTCAACGATGTTTCAGGTTGGTTTGTTCCATGATAGAAGAAAAGATGAAGATGTTTTCTGCTCTATAGCAATTTATAAGTTATTTTCATTGAATAAAGGTTACATATAATATGGACATATAATGTTACATATACGTTTTTTTTTTTTTTTTTTGCCATGTAATGCATTATAAATTTAAATTTATTTATTTGGGTAAATTTGTTCCACATTATGAGTAAGAGTCTGGAATAAATTATGCTCCTTATGTGTGGTTCCTTTATATATATGAATATATTTTTCTGGCTCAATATTCACAAATGATAACAATTATTTCAATATTAATTATTGATCAATATCATTTTCATTGTATGACTGTTTACTTGAAAATTCTATGAATAAAACGTCAATCTATAATAATAATATGTAATAATGATTACTGCAGTATTTTTAATGAAATTTTGTTTGAAATGTTATCATCGATTTTTTTTTTTTTTTTTTTTTTATTATTCAGCAAAAAAAAAGGAAATAGAGGGTGTTTATATAGTCCATCTCATCACTATTTTGGAAACCCACTGATTTTCACTGAACATCTGAATTCATGCTTGTGTTTAAAATGTGATAGTTTCCATTTTTTTAAACCCACAAAATAATAAATATGTACATTAATATAAATCAGACGCCCGGTTTACAGTGAACACACATAATTATAATTTAGTTATTATAAAAGGTTAATCACTATATTTAAAATACAATATAAATCTTACTCTGTGCCATGGTGAAGGACTGAAGGCAGGAGAGCCCCAGAAGAACCAGCAGAAGAGAACGGCAGAACATGGCTGCTGCTGATGAAGATGATGATCGTTAAAATGTGTTATCATTTAAATATAGAATAATAACGTAGCTATGATCTCCACAATAGGGTTATAGCCAATCAGAAGAGTAGGGAGAATGTGTGGTGTGGTAGGGGGGTAGGAGAGTAGTTTGAAGATAAAAAAACGTCTTTGAGTAAGAAAGAACAAACATCCCCCACCCCACCATCACCACACCATCACTTCTTCAGCTAGAAGCTGATTGTGGTTGTCACCAAAACCAATAAAGGTCTAAAAAACTTTCCGATGGCTGTGTTTAATCTCATGCGCAAATAAAAAATAAGACAAATTTTGAATCAATTGTGTATTGTGTATTGCCCTGCACTGTCTTGTGTTGTCTTTTTGCACTGTTTGCACCAAATGCACACATGCACTTTATGTGGCGAGGATTTTAGTTCCTGGCCCTGTGTTCTTCTGTTCTGTGACTGTTGTTTTATGTTGTTGTATGTAGCACCTCGGTTCAGGAGGAACGTTGTTTAATTTCGCTGTGTACTGCATCAGCTATATATGGTTGAAATGACAATATTTTTAGTGTCATACGAAAGTCCATCCCCAGACTGCTGATCCAGATGCAGAATAATGTTTGCCAAGAACTTTATTAGTGTGGCATGGACGAGCTATTATTCATGTCGAGGATCATTACCAGTGACAGAAATTTGGGTGTACAGATATGCCCCTTAAATGAAGTGACAGTCTTCACAGTGGAAGAGCCTATCATCTCCATGACTGTTAAAAGCGAGCTCTGTCTATGCTGTTTTTCTCATTTTTTTCTTATTAGAAATTAGTAAAGACACATGGTGAGGGTTAGAGTAAAGTTTTTGGGTCAGTGATTTAGTGTTTAAAAAGGACCCTCAGCAGCCCCCAGCGTTTTTGTTGTTCAGCAATGGCACCTTCAAATCGACCAAGTTTACAGAGCTCTCCTGTAGACATGGATCCTCTTTCAAATTGTTCAATGTCTGGGAAGAAATAATGTCCAGAGCTGCATAGTTTACTCTCTCAGGAATGATGATAGACATGTAGTTGACAAAGCTGCCTGAAATTAGGCAGCAGGCTGTACGGTTCTATAATAACTACATAAAAGTCAATGTAGGGAGGAAAATAGTTGTCAGTCAGATTTTTATAAAAGACCTGCAAAGAGCACTGAAGAATTCAGTGGTAGAGCTGAAAAAACTCTTGTGCAAACAATAGCTTTATAAAGATCTGCAGGACATGGTGGATGGAAAGACCCCTGGCATCAGTGGGGTCCCAGCATTAGTTTTATAGAACTTTCTTTCTGGTGGTGTTGGGTGAGAATTTCTTGCCATATTTGTTGTTCTAAAACTGTAGAGGAATGAAGATAAAGGTCAGAATGGTAATCTGTGAATGATTTAACTAATCTAAAAAAAAAAAAGAAGCAGGTTGAAATGTACAGGAAGTGAACAGTCAAATTTTCTTTTGAAAGTAATGATGTTTGCTGCCTCCATTGGTCTTTTATGGAATATCCCTTTTGCATTGGTAACATTTCAAAACATTTCATTATCTTCTCATTTATTTTAGACAATAGATTAAAATCAATTAAAATCATCAGTTCTAAACTATTGCAATAGACCTTTTTTACAGAAATTATTTTGAAATGAAAAATTAAAACAAATACAAGTTATAGCAATTCAATTATTTATGGTTTAATTTTATTAGAGGTGAGAAGTAACAAATACTCTGTTACTGCACTTAAGTAGATTTTTCTGGTATCAGTTTTAATTTACTATTTATTTATTTATTTTACTTTCACCTAATACGATTTTTACACAAATATCTGTACTTTCTATTTTTCTGACATTTTCAAACCAGACTCATACTCACTTCTTCTCACTTCCTCTCACACACCACAGACCTAGACTAGTTTCTAAAGCTCACAGTGAGCAGGCAGAAGGCAGTAAGAAGTCTGGGGTTAACGTGGATGAGACAGAGAGAGTCAGTGATGGAAACATGACTGAGAACAGAGACGTTCCTGCTCACCTGATCATCATCATCTTTTCTCTGCTTGTGTTCTATATGGTGGATGTTATTAATATGGAGATATTAATATGATGTTGGGTTCAGTTACCAGCGTGACACTAAAACAGGTAGTAATAATCACTACATTATACTTAAATACATGTCAGAGCCCAAAATTCTTTACTTTAACCTGAGTGAAAATGTACAGTCAGAACTTTCATGTTTCACCAGAGTCTTTTAAAACATCAGAATCTGTACTTTTACTTAGTGAAGGATGTGTGTACTTTTGCCAACTCTGCATTATATTTAGGTTTATGAGAGCCTCGTTCCTGCTATTCATCGAGGTCACATTAAATACTAGCCACTTTAGCATGGAAACATTTTCTTTCTTGCTCTAAATAGTGTACAATTATTTACTTATTTTTTAATTTCAATTCTACTAAAGAGACTAATTAATTTTTATACATTTTTGTCAATATACTACTGCTGAAACAATCTAATGGTGACTTTTGCACAATGCTGTCTGTGAATATTATTTATAATATTATATATTTATATATATTTATAATTGTCAGGCAAAAGAACGTGCCGAAACAGAAGTAATCCACAAGGCATTTTAATGAGAAAAGAGCAGGGCAAAGCACAAAAAAGGAAACCCCAGGTTTGCTAAACCAGGTAAGAGCTGTGATCAGGCAAAAGCAAAACAAACCCCCTAGAGTCACGTAGCCAATGAAAACACAATACTTAGTATCTTGGGTAGTCCGACAGTGTTCTATGCCTAAGCTGTAGAACGGACAATGAGCTGGTGGAGGAACAGGGGTTATATAGTATGGGAGCTGATGAGGGCCAGGTGTAGCTGATTAGTAAGTGGGAGAGTGGCTTGGAGTGATAAGTGAAGGTGTGGCTGGTGGATCCCTGACAGTACCCCCTCCCCCAGGGGCGGCTCCCGACGCCCTAACCCTGCGCCTGGGTCGACTCCTACCCCGGGGCGCCGGCCGATGCGAATGAGCGGCGTGGAACTCCTCCAGGGTTGCTGGATCCAGTATGTTTTGCCTCGCCACCCATGATCGTTCCTCAGGGCCATAGCCCTCCCATTCCACGAGGTATTCTAGCAACCTTCCCCGACGACGAGAGTCCAGCACCTCCTGTACAGTATAGACAGAGGGTTGTTCCAATACTTCAGTCGGAGGGGGCCTTGCCTCGCTGGGGCGTTGGACAGTCGGTGGATGGTGCGGCTTGAGAAGTGACACGTGGAAGGTGGGGTGTATTCGGTATTGTGGCGGGAGTTCCAGACGGTATGCTGCCTTGTTGACCTGCCTTTCGATCCTGAACGGCCCTATGTACCGGGGGCTCAACTTCCGACAAGGAAGCCGTAGTCGGAGGTCTCTGGTGGAGAGCCAGACCCAGTCTCCTGGCCTGAAAGTGGGGGCTTCCGACCTTCGTGCATCTGCATGTCGCTGGGTTTCCCTCACTGCCCTGCGCAGCTGAGTGTGTGCAGCATCCCATGTCCGGATGCTCTCCCGGAACCAGTGGTCCACTGCGGGCACATCGGAGGGCTCATCGGACCAGGGTAACAGTGGGGGTTGGAACCCCAACACGCACTGAAAAGGGGTGAGACCTGTGGTGTCTTGGCACAATGAGTTCTGTGCGTACTCCGCCCAGGGCAGGATCCGGCTCCACTCCTCCTGGTCCTAATGGCAATATGTCCTTAGGTACCTCCCCAGCTCTTGGATCTTCCACTCGGTCTGGCTAAATAACCGGTGACCAGATGACAGGTTGACGGTGACTCCCAGTAGTCGGAAAAACGCCCTCCAGACGTGTGAGGTGAACTGAGAGCCCCGGTCAGACACTATCTCCTCAGGGAGGCCGTAGTTGCGGAAGACATAACGGAAGAGCGCCTCCGCGGTTTCCAGGGCTGTGGGGAGGCCTCGGAGAGGGACAAAGCGGCAGGCCTTGGAGAACCGGTCGATGACCACGAGAACGCAGGTGAAACCCTCTGACTGTGGCAGGTCTGTGACGAATTCTATGCCTTTGTGGAGTAGGTAGGGGGACAAATTTGCCCATCGGTAGATGTCGGGGAGTTTTTGAGATGGCACAGATGTTGCAGCCCTGGACGCATTCGGCCACTGTGTTGCTCATACCTGGCCACCAGTATCGCCCCTGAACCAGACGCAGGGTCTGCCTCCTGCCTGGGTGCCCTGACCCAGGGATTTCGTGGACTGCTCTGAGTAAGGCCTGTCGACACACTGGAGGAACAAATGTCCGGCCCTCGGGACAACCAGGGGGAGTCGGTTCCCCGTGTGTGGCCCTGCGGATGTTCTCGTCCAACTCCCATATGATCGGGCTCAGGACAATCGTTGGAGGCAAAATAGGCCTAGGCTGGGTGGGTTTCTCAGGTCCATACACCCTGGAGAGGGCATCGGCCTTGCCGTTCTTTGATCCTGGCCGATAGGTGATGGTGAAGTTAAACCGGGTAAAAAAAAGAGAGCCCACCATGCCTGATGGGGATTTAGGCGCTTGTTCTCACGGAGGTACTGAAGGTTTTTGTGATCCGTGATAACTATGAAAGGATGGACAGCCCCCTCCAGCCAGTGTCTTCACTCCTCCAGGGCCAGTTTGATGGCTAGGAGTTCCCGGTTACCGATGTCGTAATTCAGTTCCGCTGGAGACAGTTTTTTTGAGAAGTAGGCGCAGGGATGGAGTTGAGGGGGATTCCCTGAATGCCGGGAGAGGGTGGCCCCCCACGCCCGTGGAAGATGCGTCCACCTCGACAACAAATGGAGGCTGGGGGTCAGGATGATGGAGAAGCGGAGCAGTACAGAACCTCGTGCGTAGCTCCTCGAAGGCCTTTTGTGCTTCTGGGGTCCAGGAGAGGGTCTTGGCTTTTCCTCGCAGTAGAGACGTGAGAGAGGCGGTAACCAGGCTGAAACCCCCAATGAACCGGCGGTAGAAGTTGGCGAAGCCCAGAAACCTCTGGAGTTCCTTGATTGAGGTGGGAACAGGCCAATCCCGTACGGCCATCACCTTCCTCTCATCCATTCTGATGCCTGCTGCGTTGATGTTGTAACCCAGGAACTGTATCTCAGAGCGATGGAATTTACACTTGGGGAGGTTGAGATATAATCAGTGTTCTCGCAGCTGGGCTAGGACCTGGGTGACGTGCTTGTGGTGTTTGTGCAGCGTCCTGGAGTAGATCAGGATGTCATCGATGTGATGAAGGAAGGGACGGAACACCTCGTTCATACAGTTTTGGAAGACCACCGAAGCAATGGAAAGGCCATATGGCATGACCCGATACTCATAGTGGCCAGAGGGAGTAATGAACGCCGTCTTCCACTCGTCCCCTTCGCGGATGCGCACCAGGTTGTACGCGCTTCGGAGATCTAGCTTGGTAAAGACGCGAGCCTCACGTAGTTCTTCCAAGGCCACTGGGACCAGGGGGAGCGGATACGGAAGCGGGGCGATCTGTGCATTAAAGGCCCCTGTAGTCGATGCAAGGGCGCAAACCCCCGTCCTTCTTAGCCACAAAGAAAAAGCTAGAGGCCGCCGGGGAGGAAGACTGGGTGATGAAGCCCTGTCGGAGGGCCTGTTGGATGTAGCCTTCCATTGCTTGGTGTTCCAGGGCTGACAAGGGGTAGACCCGGCCCTTTGGTAGCTTAGCCCCAGGCTTTAGATCAATGGCACAGTCTCACGGCCGGTGTGGGGGTAACTGAGTGGCGGCCTCTTCACTAAAGACGTCCGAGAAGGCCTGATATTCATGCGGGATCTCCACCTGAGTAGGTTGGGGAGCTCCCTTCACTTGAGTAGCTGCCAAGGTTAAGACGGTCCGGAGGGGAGTCGGGAGTGGACGTAAACACTTCTGCCGGCAGCCGGGGCTCCACTCCAAGATGTTGCACGGGTCCCAGGAACAAGCAGGAGAGTGCTTGACTAACCAGGGACGACCCAGGATTACATCCACTGTCGAATCCTCCAGTACAAGAAGCTGAATCTCTTCTTGGTATAGCACTCTGACTTGGAGGATGATAGGTGGAGCACAGTACTTCACCTTGCCCTTCCCTAATGGCCGTCCCTGGATGGTCTGAACAGCCAGTACCTGGGATCCTCTCTGCCGGCGTAGCTGGAGGCATTCTAGACACGCCTGGGAGATGAAGTTCCCCGCAGATCCTAAATCAACTAGGGCGTTAGCCGATAGAGAGAGAACAGGGGTTACCAAGGTGACCCTGAGTGTAGACAGATGAGTAATGTCAGGAGAAAGCGTGACAGTACTCACCGTCTGACGAGGAGGCCTCACAGGACATAGGGCCACGCAATGTCCTCTCTTTCCACAGTAGAGGCAAGCTCCAGCCGTCCACCGGCGCTCCCTTTCTTGCCGAGACAGCCGCTGTGACCCGAGTTGCATGTGTTCGAGTTCTGGAGCTGTTGGCGCTGCCATAGTCTGTGCTGGTTCGACCTCAGGGGATTTGCAGGCTGCCAGGTGTTGAAAGACGCGGATGGATCTCTGAATGAATGCCTCAAGCCCCAGAGAGTCATCATAAGTGGCCATCGCCAGCCGGAGCTCCTGATTTAAGCCTCTGCGATATACAGCCAACAGCGCTTTCTCATCCCAACCAGCAGATGCCGCCAGAGTGCGGAAGCGGAGGCTGTAACTCGACACGCTGTCTGTCCCCTGGTGGAGGTTGAGCAGCTGATCAGCGGTTGAGGTATCCCCGGGGGCGGTGCTAAATACCTCGGAAAAATGACTCGTGAACGTGGCGTATGACGTCAGGGCCGGGCTCGCTGCGCTCCAGAGTGCTCTTGCCCACGCTAGCGCTCTTCCGGTGAGCAGTGAAATCAGAAACGCGACCTTTGCTCGTTTGCTAGGAAAACACTGTGGTCGCATCTCGATGTAGATGGCCGCCTGGAGCAGGAAGCCATGACATTCTGCCGCGTTTCCGGAAAAAGACGCTGGGAGAGCCATCGGGCTGCCAGATAGTGGAGGAGTTTGGTGCGCGGTTTCCGTCCAGAAAGCCTCTCGAAGCGCGGCGGTGAGCTCCCTTACGAACTCAAGTGGCAACGGGCTAGACCTCCGCTAACCCGGACGCAGCAGTGGGCTGGTCCTCCATGCCGAGGTAACGCGGTTTCCTTCCTTCCATGTTTGGTGCCCCTCGGTTTGTGAAGGTCCGTTCTTCTGTTCTTCTATAATATTTTTATATTGCTGTCAATAGATTAAAATATTGAATCATGATAAAATATTATATTGAATTATCTGTTCTTAATGTACCTTAAATTAATACTAGTTTTTAATACTCTATTCAACATGTGCATAGACAAATATTGATGCTTTATGCATTATTATATATACAATATAATGGTTTATTATTAGTGAAACCAACTCAAAAAGAGCATGAAGACAAAATACGCTTTTAAATGACTAAAATCAAACTTCAAAATATTTTAAATACAAATTTTTATTTAAATTAGTATGAAAAATTATTTTCTCATTTTATGTGAAAATGATTCACCAGAAATAAATAATAATAATAATAAAAGTAGTGTTTATAGACTCCATTTCTGCACAGTGTTGGAGACCCAAATATTATAATGAGCATCTAAATTTTTTGCTTCGGTTCATAATGTAATAGAAAGTTTTTTACCCCCATAATACATACAATATGTACACTTATTAATTGCTATTAATGGATCAAATTTATATATATATAAATTTCTTTTTCATATATGTATTCCTTTTTAAAATATCATTTTAATTTTTTATTTTGTTTTATTTTAAAAGTAATAAATATATACACTAACAAATTTGTGTAGATAGATAGATAGATAGATAGATAGATAGATAGATAGATAGATAGATAGATGAGTTATAAATATGTAGAAGATAATAATAAATAAGTGCTGTTACAGGTGTATGTTTAATTTATAAAAAAAAAAAACCTTTGTACTGTTAAACATAAAATTAATTTGCTTTATGCAGCAGGTTAAACTGGTACATGGTGAGATGCTTTGAATTTGTTGTTTAAGTCTCGGTCGACAATAAATGTTTTGCTTTTTATGATCTTCTTTACCCACTTCACAAATTCAAAATCTTTTTATTGTTGTAAGACTGTAGATAATAGAAGATAAAGAACAGAACTATGAACTGTGAATCATGTGATTTCAATGATCTAAAATAAAAAGAAGCAGGTTGAAATCGTACATGACTCCAGGATGTCAGGGAGCTACATGTTCCTTCTCCTGTGCCGGCCACGCCCGCTCGAAGCTCATCTCCAGCATACTAGACACACACCTGAACCTCGTTAGGGACTGGTGACGTGCCCGCCTATACCCCATCCCTCAGGGGCCCATCCTGGATCCACCACGGCCTCCGACACCAAACCAATGCAGCTGGGCTCTCAAAGGTTGTCCAGAAGGGAGAGAAACAGCTGCTTGGCCACCGGTAAATGCCTGTACTGTGAAAACCCGGGCCACTCCATCGCCAGATGCACCAGACGTCATGGTCGCACAGCGGTGAGTATGGTTGAGTTCCCCACAGACATATCTCCCTTGTCTAAGCTCACAGTGACGCTTCTAACCCCAAACCTCTCTATTTCCGTATGTGCTCTGGTAGACTCTGGATTGGCAGGAAACTTCATCTCCCAAGCCTGCCTTGACCGCCTGCGGCTCCCCCGAGAGAGGGGCTCCCAGGACTTAGCTGTCCAAACCATCCAGGGATGTCCACTGGGACAGGGCTGGGTGAAGTACTGTGCGCCAGTTGTTACTGTCCAGGTGGGGCTATTTCATCGTGAGGATATCAGGTTCATGGTGCTCGACGACTCAACCGTCAGTGTGATCCTAGGACGGCCCTGGTTACAACAACACGCCCTGGGGTGTTACTGGGACCCGAAAAACTAGGACAGGAAAAACTGCCTCCTCCAGCTCCCCACCCGGGCCCCCAAGGCCGTGGTCGGCGTCACCAGGGTGGAGGAAGCCACTACAAGGACCCAGGCGGCGATTCCCAAGGAATACCAGGCGTTCGAGGATGTGTTTTGTGCCAAAGCAGCCACTCGTCTCCCCCCTCACCGGCCCTGTAATTGCTGCATTGACCTGCTTCCTGGAGCTAAGCTGCCCAAGGGCCGTGTTTATCCCCTGTCCGCTCCTGAACACCGAGCTATGGAGGAGTACGTCCAACAGGTGCTTCAGCAGGGATTAAATCACCCAATCCTCCTCTCCGGTGGCCTCAAGCTTTTTCTTTGTGGGAAAAAAGGACTGGGGTCTTCGACCATGCATTGACTACCGGCAGCTAAATGCCCAGATCGCTCCTTTCCCTTACCCCCTCCCTTTCATACCTTCAGCTCTGGAGGACCTAAGGGAGGTGAGGGTTTTTTCCAAACTTGACCTCCGGAGCACATACAACCTGGTACGCATCAGAAGGAGAGACGAGTGGAAGACCGCCTTCATTACACCCTCAGGGCGAGTACCGGATCATGCCGTACAGCCTCTCTATCGCTCCGGCCGTATTCCAGGGGTTCATGAATGAGGTGCTCCAGCCCTTCCTGCAGAAGTGTCATGGTCTACATTGTTGACATCCTGATCTACTCACGGAACCTGGAGGAGCACCATCGTCATGTTCGCAACGTCCTAGAAGCACTTTGTTCCCACCAGCTCTATTTGAACCTCCCGAAGTGCGAATTCCACCTGGAGAAGATACTGTTACAACCCCAGGTAGCCCATGTCCACATTGGTGTTCCGTTTGTGTGCAGGTCCGATCCACTCCAGAGTTTAAGGCCTGCCCTAGCCTGGCTGATCCCACCTCCTTCACAATGACATCATACACCAGTTTCCTATTTAAGGAAAAAGAAGTGGAGCAACCGGCGAGAGTTGTTGTAGTGGCGTTTTGACTGGTTGTTTTGGAGTTCGGGATATAGCTTGTTTGTTGTTTATTGTGATTTTGACCTCTGCCTGTTCCTGACCTTGAGTTTGTTTAGCCCTTGGACTACTGTTGGTTGTATATATTATTTTTTTTATTATATTGTAAAATCTTTGTTCACTGTACATATTTATTCCACTGGCATTAGGGGTGTGGCTGCCACTTATTTTGGGTGAGGGATTGTTTTGTCTTTGTTTTTTAAGCAGGGAGTTAGGGAAGCTGTTTGTATTTTCCTTTTCTTTGTTTTAAGGAAAGGTAGCTTTCCCAAAATAGTCCTTTTTGTTTAATGTTTTGGCCTTGGCCCACCCTGAAGACAAGCCTGTAAAGTCTGTGAACATATATATGTGTTAATATAATATATTAACACCTGTGTAGCAAACCCTTGTGTGTGTTTGTGGTCGATTTATAAGATCCAAATCTTTTGAATCCTGAGCTAAATACTCTGTCCGGCCTATCCCTAGACTGGGTCGTAACAATACAGTTCCTGGGCTACGTGATCAGTGCACAGGGGATACAGATGGACGAAGGCAAGGTGAGAGCTGTGAGGAACTGGGCCAGTCCAGGGTCGATTAAGGAGCTTCAGCGATTCCTGGGCTTCGCTAACTTCTATCGTCGGTTCATCCAGGGTTACAGCCAGATCACTGCACCCCTCACGACCCTCCTCAGGGGTAAAGCACGAACCCTGAAATGGACCCCAGAGGTTTAGGAGGCCTTTGATGAGCTCCGCAGCGCTTCTGCCTCGCCCCTGTGTTGCGTCATCCTGATCCCCGGAGACCATTTGTGGTCGAGGTCGATGCCTCCTCAACCGGTGTAGGGGCTGCTCTCTCTTAGCTTTCAGGGACCCCGCCACAGCTCCACCCCTGCGCTTACTTCTCACACAAGCTCTTACTGTGGAACAGAATCACGACATCGGCAACCGTGAGCTTTTGGCCATAAAGATGGCCCTGGACGAATGGAGGCACTGGCTGGAGGGCGCCAAGCACCCGTTTAGGGGAAGGCCCAAAGGCTCAACCCCAGGCAGGCTCGCTGGGCCCTCTTCTTCACCCGGTTCCGCTTTCACGTCACCTACCGAGCAGGGGCGCTCAATTGAAAGGCCGACGCCCTCTCCCGGGGGTTCGGGCCTGAGGAACACAGCGATCCGGACCCCATCCTTCCTTCTGCACTCAAAATGGGGCCCATCGTTTGTCACGTGGACAGTGAGATCCGCTCGGCATCTCTCCAGGAACCGGGCCCTGAGGGGTGTCCAGAGAAACGTGTCTTTGTCCCCACCTCCTGCCGACGAGGGCTCATGCAGTTGGTTTACGAGGGACCGGGCACGGGCCACCCAAGGGAGAAGAGGACGGTTCAGCTCATCCACACGCATTACTGGTGGCCAAGGATGGCAGAGGAGATTACCCGGTTCGTCCAGGAGTGTCCCACCTGCGCCATGTCCAAGGTGCCATGCCACCCACCCGTAAGCAAGCTGGTGCTGCTCCCCGTCCCGCAGCGCCCCTGGTCCCACCTGGGAATCGACTTCATGACCGACCTGCCACGGGCAGGGGGACACACGTGCGTCCTGGTAGCAGTGGCCCGCTTCTCCAAAGCCTGCAGTTTTGTTTCCCTCAAGGGCCTGCCAACCGCTCTCAAAACAGCCGAGGCCCTGTTCACCCACATTTTCAGGAACTTCGGTCTCCCGGAGGAGATGGTCTCGGACCATGGGCCACAGTTCACGTCTTGAGTTTGGAAGGCGGAACGAAAGATCCAGGAGCTGAGCAGGTACCCGAGGATGTACTGCAGCCAAGACCAGAAGGACTGGGCTCCTTTCCTGCCCTAGGCGGAGTACGCCCAGAACTCGCTCTGCCAGGATTCCACAGGCCTCACCCCTTTCCAATGCGTGCTGGGGTTACAGCCGCCCCTGTTACCGTGTTCGGACGAGCCAAGCAACGTGCCCTCAGTGGATGCCTGGTTCCGGGAGAGCAACCGGGTCTGGGAGTCGGCACACACCCAGCTGCGTCAGGCCCTCTGAAGCACTCGCAGGGACGCTGATGCCAGGCGTCTTAAGGCTCCTCGTTTCTGCCCAGGGGATCTGGTGTGGCTATCAACAAGGGACCTGAGGCTGAAGCTGCTGTGCCATAAGCTGAGCCCCCGGTACATCGGGCCCTTCAGGGTTTCCAGGCAGACCGGATTCTTTCACCTTTTTGGCAATTGTGTTTGGATTTGCCATGTGTCTTAAATAAACTCTCTTTTGTGTTCACATCGGCTTTCGCCTCCAGATTCCTCGCATAACACAGGAAGTGTACAGTTCAATCTCGTTTCTTCACTAGCGGTGATGTTCGCTATGGCGATCGTTTTTTTGTGAAACTCAACACAGCACAGAATCCTGCTCCATTTGCACATGTTACAAAAACATAGGTTGAAGTTATATTAAAGTTATCCTGCATTTTTAAATGATCATCAGACATGAAGTGTTGCTTTAAATTATCTGCTTCACCCAACCAAATTTGCTTTTATTGATCTGCTGCACCCAGTCCACCTCAGGATCTGCACATATCCGTAATTCTTTTTTGTAGTAAGACTGTACAAGAAAGAATATAAATGTCAGAGTAGAATTATAATCTGTGCTTTAAATTATATAAAAAATAGAAGCAGGTTGGAATCATACATGACTCCAGGAAGTGACGAATGTATTACTTTAAATAGCCAGAAAGCAAAAAATATAAACACTAATATAAATCAGGCACCCAGTGTAGAGCAAACACACACACACACACACATACACTTGAACAAAAATGATAACAAATATCAATAAGATAAAAAATAATTAAATTCAGGCATGATAAAAGTTTAAATGCTATATTTAAATAAAAATCTTACTCTGTGCAATGATCAAGGGCTGAAGGCAGGAGATCCACAGGAGAACCAGCAGGAGAGAACAACAGAACATGGCTGATAATTATTTAGATGTGTTATGTTTTTAAGGTAAAATAATAACGTAGATATGATCTCCATACTGGGGTAATAAGCCAATCAGAGGAGGAAGGAGAGTGTGGTGTGTGAAGGGAGGGTAGGAGTTTAGCTGGAAATTTTGAAAAAAAAAAATGTCTTCTTTGATTAAAAAAAGGATAATCCACCTAACCCACCCCACCACTTTTAAAGCTAGAAACCAACTGTGGTTCTCAATCTAAATAAAAACAAGTGAGCTTGAATCTAAACATATAAAAGAACACTGAATTTACTTACTAAAATAACCTCTGCCTAATATTTTTAAACTACACATCATAAGTGTAGCAGTGGTGACCATCCTGGTGGAGTGATCTTAATGATATTTGTGAATTTTTATTTCTCTTGAATACCTGGCAAATAAAAGTAACCATAGATGCCCTACAAATGTCAGTTCCCTCAGTCAGTGGAAACATCAGTCACATCCATATTGTAACATAGTTGTTTAAATTGTATAAATTGGGTTTTATTAGCTTGTCTTTTTTTGTGTGGACTGAGGAATCAATTGCTTTTGTTTACAACGTTTACAACAAGTCTTTTTTTGTGTGTGTATTTTTTGAACATGTCTTGCATATAGCGGATAGGATTCCATAGCACTCTACAATGCTTTAGTCTGGGGTCTCATACTACTCGACACTCCCGTCAAGAACGAACACACTGCCCAGGAGCTTCTACTGGATCTGGACTCTCTGATCAGTCTAGACACCTGAACTGATTGGCACATGAGAGAGTGTCGTTTTGACAGAAACTACTAATGATCCTGGCAGGACTGTCCTTGGTCCACCTTGTTTCGATTTCCTTCTTCAGCCAGCCAGTCCCTGCCAACAGCGGTGCTCTATGGGACTTTGTCTCTATTGTGGTGAGGCAGTACATATGGGAGCCACATGTCCAGCAAAAAGCAGAGCTTGGCATTAAAAGAGGGGCCAGCACTAGACATAGGGTTACAATCCTCCCCAAGTCTTTGCTTAAGGTACTGGTCGATGTCCAGGGCCAGAAACACAAGTTGGTGGTCTTTGTTGACTCCTGGGCAGATACTAAAATCATGGATGAAGAACTGCCAAATGAAAAAATGATGAAACAGGTCCAAAGATTCCTTGGCACTGCCATTTCTACCATGAATTCATCCAGGGTTTTAGTTACATTGCTGCTCCCCTGCTCAGACTTACATCTACCTGCCGGTCATTCTCCTGGGCCTCAGAGGCCAAACAGGCATTACAGAGACAAGAGATCAAGGTCATGTCTGATTTTATCATTACCTTGCCAGCCCCAACTTGCCAGTTTATTGTGGAGGTAGACGCCTCAAACAAGGGTGTGTGAACTGTTTTGTCCCATCGGAGGAATTTGAACCTTTAAAATCCAGTAATATTTCCTACACACATTGTTAAATTTGAAGTTGACATCTAGTCAGGACCTGGTAGCCGACCAGAGGTGGGTAGTAACGAGTTACATTTACTTCGTTACATTTACTTGAGTAAGTTTTAGAAAAAAATATACTTCTAGGAGTAGTTTTAAATCACTTTCCTTTTTACTTTTACTTGGGTAGATTTTTGAAGAAGAAACTGTACTCTTACTTCGCTACATTAGGCTACAATGAACTCGTTACTTTTCTTTTTACCTCTTTGGTATTCTACACATCAATTTTAATCTTTTATTTTGACAGAGAGAGAAACGTCCACTAAGGCTCTACCATGTGACTGTGTTTCACCAATCAAAAGTAGTTGTGCAGCTCGTCACGTTACCATAATCGATCTCAGCGGTGGGATGGGATAGTTAGCAACACAAACTTGTCAGAATCAACCGTCGGCAATGCAGACACAAACAAGGAGGAAAACCCACACCCCTGGCCTCATATTGGAAGCATGTCAACCTTAGTGAAAGTGTGAGAGAGCAGCTACATTATAAAGTATTCAGCATGCCTGGTATGAAATGTGTCACTGGAGTGTGTGTGTCACTGGAGAAACACACACACACACACACACACACACACACACACACACACACAGAGTTTATGCGAATTTATGGGCTGCTTAGTTCTAGTTCTGCCTGGTAAAAAAAACTATAAAGGTTTGGAAATGTGTGTAACTTGTGCGTATTCATTTTTTATTTATTATTATTTTATTTATTTTATTTATTAAGTACTTAAATTTACCTGTATCATTTTAATTTAAGCTATTTTTTAATTCATTAATTTTATTTTATTGATTTTATAAGCCATAATTTGCCTAAAGATTATTTTGTATTTTTGTCTGTCTGATTGTTGTGTTGTGTTAAAAAATAAATCAGACGTTACTCAACAGTAAATCAGTACTTGTAGTTTTTTCACCAAGTACTTTTTTACTCTTTTTCAAGTAATGATTTGGATGTCTACTTTTTACTTTTACTTGAGTAATATAATTCTGAAGTAACAGTACTTTTACTTGAGTACAATTTTTGGCTGCTCTACACACCTCTGTAGCCGACATTGAGCTACTCAGAGAACCAGTTTCACTTAAACTTTCATCAGAATGTAAACATTTATCCAACTCAGATACTTCACTAATATTATTATTGTTGCAATAAATGATCAACAGAAATGTTCTGCTGTATATTTAGTGTATTTAGAGTACATGTTGAGATGATTAGATCATTTGGAATAGATCACAGATGTCTACATTGTGGGTAGATGAGTCACAGTTTTAACCTGATTGTGGGCAAAGATTAAAAAATATTTATTTTAAATTTCTTCTAATGTTCATGAAAACTGTTTGAAATGCTTCAGTTCCTGTTTTTCTGATGCTTCTTCTCTCTGTGTGATACTAAATCCATGTATTAATATACATTCCACCACCATCCCTTCTGATTCCTGATACTGATCACATCCACACTCTTTCTAAATATTTTTTTCCTTTTTATCCATAATCATTACATTTAGATCATTCCATTGTAGAAA